>CAHIKZ030001001.1:1385000-1852500 GCA_903632075.3 Acanthosepion pharaonis | reverse complement strand
ATTCCTATATCACATATTCTTAATTTATAAAACAAAAAATAATGTATTTTTTTTTTTAAATGGTTGGAAAAAATGAATATGGATATGTTGTTAAAACATAAATTAAATTAAGAAATCATTTTAAGAGTAAATAATTAACCAACCAAATTAAAGAGGATGTCCTATTTATCTGACAGGAAAAGTTATTTTTATATTGGTTAAGCATATCCAGGATGTCTTGAACTATCTTCATATAATTTACCACCATTTTTATAACTGAAACTTAGTTTCATTTTCGACCACTTCTAATAATTTTAATAAATATGACAAATCAAAATTTTACTTTTTTCTTAAAATGATAACACTATTAATTTACTTACCTACTTCACTTGGAGATGGTTTGGCTACAACAGAAAAAATTAAAAGAATTAATATATATTCAAGAAAAAAAGAGAGAGATAGAAAGATTTTTATTTATTTTCAGATTACAGTGTTTTTAGTTTTTTTTTCCTAGGAAATAGATTTATTTATATACCACCTTACATGAGAAAAATCTGTGAGTGTTCAAATTCAGGTAAAGGGCATCCAGATATGAGAAAACCTAACTTGAATGAAAGCAAAAAAAGCCCAAAGACTAAGCATTTTATGATGCCAGTGAATTCAGATTTGAGATATGAATTGAGATGTAATCAATTTTAGACAGTAATATATCAAGCTTAGAAGACTGTTTTATAGTGAAGTATCAATAATAAATATTTTGAATTTATTATCAGCAAATGATTCAACATAAATTAGGCAAGAAACTCAGTCTATATCTCAACAATTACTGTCATATTATCAATTTAAAAAATCATATTTATATTTGGCTAATATGAACAATTTTCCTTAGATAAGTTCTTATCAACTTTGTGTGACAAACTTTTTCTACCATAATCAGTTTGTTCTTCACTCAATGCTCCACATTTTTAACTTTGTGCTAGATTAAGCTTAGCTTAGTAGATACTTATTTGGCCAGTGTTAATTGAATTTATTTCTATTAAAAATAATTTCTATTTTATGATACCCTAAAAATGTATATAAAATTTTATGGTAGACACAGCCTTTCACAAATATATACAGTTAGGCTGAAAGTTTGGTAGAACTATTCAGATGGTTAGAAGAATATTTTTAAAAAATCTGTATTTCTGAGTGAACATTTTCTCAATGATCTAACATTGAGACACATTAACATTGTTAAAAACTCATATATACAATCTATTGCAATCTAGCATCTTTAAGATGCTAGGAAAAATGGTCAGCAAATTCTATTGCCCTAGGAAGTACCTAACTCCTAACATGCTTTATCTTTACAAGAGTTGGATTACTTCAAAAATCGAGTATTGTTGCCATATCTGGGCTGGAGCTGCTCAATCCTCAGTTTCCAGACTTGATAGAATTAAAAATCATTTACATTTTTGTGGGGAAAACTTATTCTCTATTCTATAACCTCTTTCTCACAGACACATCATTGCAAGTCTATCACTACTTATTTGCTATTTCCATGGCAAATATTCAGATTCTTTAGTTTTAACAGTTCAGACTTTATAGCTAGGATATGCCATGCTACTTTCACAGAGTCAAATCGCCCTAATCTCCTCAGTATCCCAAATGTAAGAACTAAGGAGCCAACAACTTTTACTTTATGGAGCTTATTCCTGTGTGGATGCTTCCCTGAAAACTACAATCTTAACCTTGTCAAATCAAGAGCCATTCATTATATCTGCTTCTTACCACTTCATCTTTCATTCATACCTCATTCATCATAACCTATTTTAACAGTAGCCCTTTACCTTGAGTTACTTTCCAGCCTTGTATTGGATGAACATTTGTATTAAAAAAGAAAAGTGCTAGAAATAAAAATTATAAATACAGTCCCAATCATTTTTTTTTTATTTTCTAATCCTCTTCAAAGAAAGGAAGTCATACTTCTAAAATTGCAATGTGGTATATAAAAACAATATAACATTTTCTGAGGATGAATATAGAAATAGTTGATTAAAAGAATGTAAAGTAATAAGCATACACAAACAAATACAAACACACATTTTAGGAACAAATATAACTCTGAAGCTAATAAAAATATATTTTTATGACAGATTTACAAAAAAGATTAACAAAAAAAAAACAATTATATTACCTGGTTTTCGGCCTGGTTCAGATGAAAATGTGCAAAGGGAAAGAAGAGAATAATCATTTAGTTGGATCAAATATAATCATGTTTACAATCAATATGAGAATAATGTAAACATCAATGAAAAAATAGTTTTAATATATGGCAGTAAAAGAAGAGTAAAACTAACTTATTTAATTTGGAAATGTCCTTAAAATCAAAGCTTATCAATTAACTGAAAGATTTTAACTTTATAAGTTAATAAATGAGAAAGTATAGTTTTCCAAATAAAAAAAATATAAGAATATGCAGAAACAAGAAGATGAAAATATAAACATTTCTTTTTACAATTAAAATGAAGTTGGAAGAATTAAGCAGTTGTTTTACTGAAAGAATTCTTATTTAAATTTCTTCTGTCCATGAAAGGAGAGAAATCAAATTGAAAACCAAAATGAAATGAAAAAGTTTCAACCAAACCTTACAAACTGGATTCCTATATGGATAAAAAAGATATCTCAGTTTCAATTACTGTTGAAAATAAATGCCACTAAAAATGGCTGCCTATCAGCCCAAATCTGGGGAAAAGTCATCAACATTTCAATAATTATCTGCCAACACCAAATCCTTCATCATAGCCTCTTTACAAAATAATAATGTTTCATTTGATTTTGCTCCATTCAAATATATTTCAGGGAATGTGTTATTTTGAAAGTCAGACTTAGATAAGTGTGCATAATAGAAATTGGTAGAGAAATTAGAAAGAAATTAATGCTGGAATATTTTATATATTATTTTACATTTGCTTTTGCAAGATATTTTTCTAGAAGGCTAAATAGGAAAAGTTTTAATAAGTGTATGAATTTTAATTCTGGAAAAACAAATTAAAAGTAAGAAGAAATCAGCAATTCACAGCTTAGAGATGTCTTTTGGATTGAGAAATAAAAAAAAAAGCTTAGAATTTAAACCAACTACCTATTAATAAGTTATCAGGTTTCCTACAAACCGAAATTTTTAAAATTATTGTTGTTATTTTGGAAAAATAAACTTGTAAATCACTGTAGACTTAATTAAAAACATCAAATGCTTGTCTGGTTAAAAAAGAATGTATATGCACACATTCATGTTTTTATGTAAATGTAAGATTTGCCATGGGTTAAATAATAGGATAGACTGAGGTCTCTAACTTTGAATGACAACCAGACTGAATTCAAAATCATGAAGAAGGCAAAGGGAAATCATTCTACTATCTTTTTCAAGAAATCATGGCAATTCACAGATAATTAAAGAAAAAAGGTGTCTGTGTTGAACCATGATTGCCTATATGTTGAAGTGACATGGCATTTTTTAAAAAAATGTATAAATTTTAAATTTATAATATTTAAGTAAAAAATACATTTCATCATCAACTTCAAAAATCCATATCTACTGTTGATGAATTAATATTTAAATGTTAGTTATAAAAAGAGGATTAAATAAGAAGTTATATCTGCTTTTATTAATTTTAACCAGATAATAATATAAGCTTTCAGAAGCACACAATACCTCTCAAATGTAATCTCTTAGACTAGATACATAAGTAGATCACTTATTACATCTGTACCTGAGACTTGAAAAACTTTTTAAAATTCTTCAGAGATTAAAAGCTTTTTCAGAAACTCCACAGGAAAATGCATATTTTTAAGAAATCATACAAAGGGTAATGAAATTTTGACACACTTCCAAATTTATGAGCAGAGATAATAACAAAACTCCAAAATAACTTTAAAGATATTCTATAGTATAAAAGCAGCATAAAATATAAGATTGAGAGAAACAAAAACAAAACACATTTAGCAGTTGACTTTGGTGTTGGGGGCCAGGTATTGGAATGTTGAAGTAGAAAGTTTCATTCAAATGCAATTAACATTGTGCATGTGATGCATACATGCTAAACAGGAAGTGCAATAAAAAGAACGGTGCAAAATCTAACAAGGAGAATCTACAGAAGACACAGTAGAGCTTTCCTCTGAGAATAAGGCATGAAGTAAAACAATAACATGTTTGTTCAGTATTTAGAAATTTAGTTGTGCTTCTTGAATATTTTTTACTTTTTAACTTTTTGTACCCTTTCTCATATATTGAAATTTTGATATTCAATGGTCCTTGACAATTGTCTTTATAGACCTTTGCTGGCCTTTTGCGTTCAAAGAATATAAATTTTATTGGTTGTTTTCATGATGGTATCTTTTGAACATCTGCCACACTTAAACTTATAAAATGTATACAGTTATAATGGATATTCAAGAAATTCTCACATACCACTTCCAATGACTTTCCAATGTCTGTTACATAACTGTTGAGGTGCCTTAATGTATTAAGTAGCTTACCTAACTTTGATAATCAAAATTAAATTAAGCATGACTTTGAATCTCTGCTAAAGTCATTCTAATCATCATTATTATAGTAATGGCAGTATGTCCTTTTCATTCAATTTATAATGCATTGTACTTCAGATTTTACAAGTACATGAATGTACTGATAGCTATCAGTACATTCATGTACTTGTAAAATCTGCAGTACAATGCATTATAAATTCAAGTATTACATAGGTTAGTGTTTATTCTACATAATGAATTTAATATTGTCAACAGATAAAATTAATAATAAGTCATCATCATTTTTGGGGGGCATTATTTTTAGTATTCTTTTTTTAACAAATGTCCCAGCAATATCAAATATCTAATCAGTACTTTATTTGAGTAGGACTTATTTTGGCACTTTCCTCGGGCTGATGATTACAGCATTCTTTTAATACAAGGATTATAGGATGGCAGAAATGGTACAAAGATAAGAATGAAGTAAGAAGAAACTAATAATGATTCTACATGAAAAAGGTAAAGCTCATATGATTGAGAATAAAATCAAGATAAATAAGAAATGACCTAAATTACTGTCAGGCATTTAGAGGTTTAAAACTAACTAGATATGTTAAAAGGATTACCCAGCCATAAATGATCAATAAATAATACTACAAGGAGGCACTGAAATGATCTTGAATCAACTAATAAAGGATTTAAAAAAAAACTGATGATTATTCATTTGTTCACAGTTGGAGATGTGTGACAGGCCAAGAAATTTTCAGCACCTTCTTGTAATCCTATTTATATAAACACCAATCCTTTAAAATCTAATTTAGCAATGTTTTATTGAACTTACACTGTACTTTTAACAGTGTCTAAAACTGATAACTAGAATGTCAGTAATGACAACTGATAACTTTTATCAACTACAAACTACTCGGGCAACAACAACTTGACATTATGACCACTTGCAGGTCTCTGCTGTCTACTCACCTGGACAGAACTTTGCAAAGATTTTCTGCTTCAAATCTTTCAGCTCATCAAATTCCCTCACTGTATAGCGATATTTCTGAATTGGTTTTGATGAAATTCCATCCAACTCTTTTGTATCAGCCAAACCAATACCAATAGCATAAATTTGTATTCCTTCGGCACGAGCAGTCTTTGCCTGAGGTATTGTTTCAAAAGCATTGACATTTGAAACACCATCCGTAAGGATGATGGCAATATTTGGCACAGATGGTCGGTCCCCATTTTCTCTTGTAAACATGTCTGTGCGCATTATTTTCAGAGCATCTGCTGTATTAGTACTTCCATACACATAAGGTACTTCATCCACAGCATCCAGTACATCAACCTTACTTCTGTATTGATTCAAAAAGAACTGAATTTTCACTTCTGTGCTGTAGATGAGCAATCCTGCCCTGACACCCTTGCTGTCAATGTCTGCTTCTTGAATGAAATCCTTCACAAAGTGAAGCATCTTCTTAAAATTGGGCTCGCTAACACTCGTGGAAGAGTCAAGGATGAAGACAATATCGGCCTTAGATGCTCCGCAATCGCCTAAAGAATAATGTTAAGAACAACAGGATGAACGTACATGAGCAGGAACCACACCGATTCCAGATGATCTTGCCAATCAAAGACAGAGAATGGACGATGATTTTGACGTAGGAAGGACACGATTTGGACACAAGGCTGAGCAAAATCAGTAAACAAGTAAAACACAGAACTAACAGATGAGTGCTCACAAAGACAAGAAGTGAGTGCATAAGTGCTTGGACAGACATAAACACAAACAACCACTTTTATAAGTTTCCCGTCACCATTGGATGTAATATCTCCAGTAAAAAATGAACGGTGTTATAAAACATTGTGTATATAGCAGAAAGAAACAAAGATCACCACAGCTGAGAGATACACACAAACAAAGTTATTCAACATTCATGTATACACACACTTTTACATTACATTAATATTATATCAAATGTTTATTACTGAATTTAAATAATGTAAATTTATATTTTTTACAGATAACTGACAAATGTTGACAGTCATAAATTTGGATTTGATTAATAATATTATATAAAAATAATAAATTTAAAGTCAGAAATAAGCATTTGGTAAGATTTAAAGTTGAATTGCTATATATATATATATATATATATATATATAGGTAATCATATAACAATAGAAAAACTCCTAAGTGACATATTCTGTCTCTAGAAAAAACTTCAGACTAATAATGAGTTTATCAATAGTCAGCCATATATATATATATATATATATATATATATATATATATATATATAACACTGGTTACATTGAAAATGTTATAGAGTGGAAGATCAGGTGGGAAGAAAAAGAAAAAAAAATCGAGTTATGTGACCTTACCTTTTTACCACATAACATCTGTCTGTGTAAGGAGAAAATGAAAGGAACAGAAGACAGTGAGTAAAGAAGCAAGAGATAGTAGAAGTGAGGACAAAGAGGAAGCAAGGAAATAAAATTGTATCAAAGACACTGTGTTTATATATTTTTATTCTTTTTATTTTTTTCTTAGTTGAAAACGCACTAACAACCTGAACTTTGCAATACCAGAAAAGAGAAAGAAATCTGAGTGAAAGGTTACATATGTTTATTTCTTTTTTGTTCCTTTTCTTTTCCTGCCATTCCTTCTCTTTCCTTTTTTTGAATACCTTTTTACTACCTGAAAAGAGGGGGTGGTTAAATTAGGAATTATAGGAGAAATTATGATAGAGTGCTGACAACTTTTTTTCTATTTTTTATTTTTAATTCAAATCTCAAATGTTAATGATACAAGTATGCTCAACTTTATACTGAAAATTTTTATGTCTGGGTTATCTTGATGTTTAATTTAAACAATCTATTTCAAAACAGACTGCAACAAATGTCCCAAGACATAGATGAAGCATCTAGAAATTTAAATAAAAGTATATGAATCAAAAAGGGGTCTTTTATAAAACAAATAATTACAAACAATGTGTTATTCATTGTAATAGTCTAACCATAATTTTGACTTTTAATTTAAGGAGAAAGTAATTTATTAAAGCAAAAATATATTGAAAGTGCGCTAATTTCAGAATCTTTTACAGTAAATTTTCATCCATAATCATACAATATACCTTTTTTCCTATTGGTATTACAATGTAGGTAAATTAAAAACAATAGCGATAAAAAAATATAAATAAAAACAATAAGAATAAGATCAACAAGTTAAACATCTAGATACTTTGAATGTAAAAGATTTAAATTTAAAGTGGAGTACCACTCTATCTTTCAATTTGCTGATGTAAAAATGTAACCGTTCTTTGTTGTATATCTCTAACAAACTAAGACTAACTCCATTGACATGGAAACGAAATGTATCACTTTGGAGTTTTTCCATTTGTTCATTCAACTACCCACTATTAGTTTGATATATAGAATTGTATACCATATCTTATATATATCGGGTATTTCTAATCCAAACCTATATGTATAAATACACATGTACAAATGTAGGCAAACACACATCTATATATATACATATGAATAGAAATACATAAAAACATAAAGACACATATACATAGATGTGCACATGTATGTGTAGTTATGCATATCTGCACAAGAGAGTGACAGTGGTGTAGACATGTGCATACATATAATCTCTTTTTCACTTTTGTCTTCCACAGTATCTCCAGCATCAATGGTCAAAGAGGAAAGAAAGCAATTTTCCCAATAACCAGATTAGATACCAACCCTTAGTAACCACAGTAACAGCAGAGGACAGAAAGATGAGACTGAAATAAACACCAAGTGCAGCACAACTTTCAAGTGAAACACAACTAACAAAGATGAGGCACATGAGGAGGAATAAAGAGAACAAATCAGAGATAAGAGTTCAACACATGTAAGAAGAAGAATATCTTTGACCACCTTCACAAACATGTCACAGCAAAATGTCACAATGCTAGAAACAAGACAAGGAGCTTAAAGTAAAATAGAAAATAGCACAGTAATGTACAGAATGACAAGAGTGAAATATATATAAAGAAAACATGACATGAATTCAAAAGAAAGAAATAAAGCCACCAAGGACAAAATGAAATGTATTTTGTAAATCAATTGGTTAATTTATTAATATTTTTGGCTTTTAGTATTAATAGGAAATAGACAATGTTTTGGATGGATGTTTTTCATGTAATGAGTGAATATGGAATTTTATAATTTAGATATTTGACTTAAGTGTAGCACATGTTCCAGGTGGCTTAATGAAAATGAAACAATGAGAGAGTGGAATAAATTGTCAATAAAGTAAAAGAATAAATTATCGATAAGGTTTGAAGAAGTGCAGATAGAGAAAATCCACTTTATGAGTGCATTTCATTTACAATTCAGTAATGAAGTTGATTTCATAATAATTAATACTATTGAAGAGAATATTGATAATTCAAGTGAAAGTTTTTGTTTAAATATTGTAGCTGTGCAGGGGTCTTATTCAATCTAAATTTGTTACAAATGATTGAATAGGAGTAATAAGCATTGTTTAAATTGAAAATTTCTTAGTAGGCTAATGTAAGTCACTGAAAAATATTACAAAAATTGATAGCATTTGGAGGACATCTTGGTGGAAATAAACTAACATTGAGGATATTTACGGCAACATCCCCCCTATTTTCTTACATTTCTTCATTACATTCTAGTGACAGGATGCAAATGATTGACAAAACAGAGCATAAAGTTTTAAGGTCCTTAACACACATCAGAGCACTTGTACGAGATGAAATTTGAAAGAACCCTCAGGACTTAAAACATTTTCATGCTACTATTATACAGTTTCTATTAGTTTCTATTATACTCATTTATATATCTCAATGTTAAGCAAAATAAATTAATTCTAAATATTAATAGAGAATATAAAAGAAAATGGTCAAACCTCACATTAACAATACATCAAAAACATCAAAATTTAAAAAACAAAGAATTAAATTCAGGATATTATCAAAATATTTCTATAAAGTCAGAATTTTACTCCTTTAACATGATGTACCTTATTTTAATATAGAAAAGTTTCTGTAGTAGAAGACAAACATAGTTGCCTCTCCTTCAAACTATTCAACTATAAAAGAAATGGTCAAACCTCACTTTTGAGCAGTATTCAAACTGAACAGGATAAAGCTTAAACATTTGTCTTTACCCTTTCATTGAACTTTTAAAGTAGCTAAAACAATAAATTCTTAATAGAAATGCACTCATAAAAATTAGATTTTAAGTTTTACCAAAAAGGAAGTGCAATAAATATCTGAATAAAATATGTTGGTCAACCTAACAAACATGAATATTTAACATTTTTAGCAAATCTATTTAATTAAGAATTAACCAAAGATGAAATCAATTCAAATTGGTCATTATTAGAATCACTGTTATTGTTTTTTCCAAAATTCTTTCAAAAATCTGTTATATTTCAACTCTGCAAGGTTACCAACACATGAATCTAAAGAAACGGTGTGTTGAAAAAAAAAAAACTCATGCTGAAATACAAAAGATGAAAGGAAACAAAACCAAGCAAGAGTTGAAAAGAATATAATTGCTTTGAAAATGATTCATTCCAAATGTGCTCAAGTGATATAATTGGAACTTTGATTAGCACAATAGCCACAAAGGAGTCAATGTTCAAAATCAATTTGAAATCTAATAGCAGAGAATATTATCAAAAAATTCTAAATATTTTAACCAATCATTACTACTAAATTTTAAAAATTTTTACTTAAAAAACTCATCTTTTGGTAGATGAGAAAAAATAAAATCATAATGCTCCATGTATTTTTGCTTGTTTTCAACTGAATCAGAATATCAGTTCATTTTGCACTGTGTACGACATTACATTTGTGGCTTTGGTCTCTGTTTAGAAAAGGATTTGTGTGTGCTTGCATTGCATCGTGAAGTAAATTGATTTTGTCAAGTAATTTTGCGACAGACTTGCTGATATCCCATGCAGAAAAGAAGAATATTCAGACAAAACTGAGACAGACTCCTCAGGACAGGTCATGCCAGAGATTAACTTGATACCATAAACTGTACAGGAAAATTTTGAAAAATATGAAACAGAGAATTTGCTGCCTAAGATGCCATTCCATTAAATCTGTATAGGTAGAGGATTCTATTCTCTTAATACAATATCAATCTTTGTTTTCTTTCCACAGTATTCTCTTCCTTCTGCACATGAATAAATAAAGAGATTTTTTTATATGACCTGATATTCAGAATAAAAGTTTCTATGGATACTTCTCTCCAAATATATCTTTGATATACAAAATTGTAATTCTAAAAATAGGTAAAAGTATTGCAAAATTTCTTACCTGAACTTTTGTATACAAACCTATATTAATGCCTATATATATAATATATATATATATATATATATATATATATATATATATATATATATATATATATATAGGCAATATTTATTTACTTTATGCAAAAGACCTTTACTTACTTGGTGTTGGCCCTGAATAAAAGAAAGAAGAACCACAAATTAAACAAAGTTGAAAAAAGATAATTAAATTTTTTAGAAAAAATTAAAATGGTGCAGGTGTCAATAAGTTTCTGGGGATGAAAAAGGTGCTGCTATGAAGATATTCCTTTGAATCAATTATCTGTTTTGGAAAAAGTTTGGAAGGTATTAGTGCAATAATTAAGATCTTAACTGCAAAAAGATGATTGGAAATAATTAATATAAAATTTAAATAGAGATTATTTATTTTTGAAAAATGAAATGTTCAACATACCTGTCCATAATAAACCTGTCTTTTCTGAGAGAAGAAAAGAAGAAATTCTGTTGCAAACTGCAGTTTCCAAGATTGTTTCATTTCTTGCAGCAGTCTATCACCTGTGAATTCCAATTTCTGCCAAGTTAATGATTACCTCAATAATCAGCAGATCACATTAATAAATGAGGAAATAAGATACCAAGTATTAGATACATTTTGCTGAGTCTAAACACAAAACAGTTCCTTTTTCTCGCTTGTTGATTTGTAAGAATATCTAAATAAGGTCATAAACTGCCTCAAAACATCTACATTAGTAAATCAGTTAAATAATGAAAATAAAACTGAAACAAAATTAATATTTAGTACAAAAGAGACCTATGACATCAAAGAATCATTTAAGACAATATATAATATAATAATATAAATAATATATTACTTAAATATATTTTTAGATATAATTAATAAAAATGCTCATATTTTGAAGAACATATTTTCAATTTCTGTTTATTTTTTGTGATATGAGAATGATAAAAGATTAAATATTTTTCCGATGATTTAATTACTTATTCCTATATGCAAATATAGGTGTATGGGTAGATTATATGTGTTGGTGTGTGTAGGCTTGTGGTAATAGTTATAATATAATATCATTTACAGATTTGGGTATTATAAAAGTGAAATACACAATATATTAAGCTAAATATTGAATAACAAGCCTGTTTAATAATCTAAATTAGGAACCTGATTAAAGAGTTTGCAAATATTGAAAGCAGGAATAGACACAAACAGAAGTATTTCTACTCTTGAGAAAAGGGTGACAGCAAAACTTCAACAACATTAACAACCAATAAATGGTACCTTAAAGCCATTTTTGTATCTGCTGGCAACTTTAACTTGGCAGTATCTTCTTTCTGTCAATCTGAATGTTTTACTTCATAAGATAGAAACCATTGTACTATTGCCAGTGACACATGATTTTATTGATGTTTTTTTTTTCCATGCTCATCTGTATGGATTCAAAACAGAAACAACCTCTAAAAACATGCAAAAGAAAAATGATCATCAGTACAACTTTATTCTGCCCAGCACAGTGTACAAATCCTTTGGGACATTTCAAAACAAAGTAAACACTTAATACTGTGTCTCTACTTAGAATTTATTTTTATTTAACCATAATAAATCAAATAATAACCATAACAAATAATATTGTTAGGGTCTAAATAAAATAAATGAAAGAAATGTGACAAGGAGAGTTTTTGTACAGAGTGTTTTATACTGATGTGTACTTGGGTACAATATTGAATAAAAGTGTGCTATATAATATAGTTTTATAGTGATGCATTATTCAGTGTGTGCTTTACTGCATACCATTATACATAGGTATAATCTTATGCAAATTAGTGTATTCATCTGTATACTTGTGAAGATTGTGTATTCTCTACATGACTGTGAAAGTGAATAGCAAGTGCTCAACACAAGAGAAGTGAAAAACGGGGATCACAGTTTTTGCTTTGTCAAGCAAATACTACAAAACAAAAACAGGCAAAATGGTACAATTTATATTTGTGCTGTTTTAGATAAAGTTGTTTATGAATATTTGAAATATACCCAGGTGCTTGCATTAATTTAATAGCTCAAGATGTTGGAAATAATATTGTTGCTGCAAAATGTGTTACAAAAAATAAAATTTTTAAAACCATTCTTGAGCACTCTACCACAAAGCCTGATTGCCTTAAATGCCTACTTATCAACAAACCACTGAAAGCCCAGCAAGTATCCCGAATCCATATATATGTATTTGTTTCATATGTTTAAAAACATATTTTGCAAACCTTCTATATATCTGTATTACCACATGTATAGTTATGTAATGAAAAATAAATATATATACACACATTATCATCATCAGTTCCTATACATACATGAACAACCACTTATGACCACATACATTCAAAAATTTCTTCATGCATGTCTCTTGTAGCAGAAAATAGATGCCAAGAAATAAAAGAGGAAAGAAAAATCTGTTGACTATTTCTGTTTTGGTACTTGACACTAATAGAGATTTGATAGGCTTTGATTTGCATGCATTTTTTATATTTAAGCTACTGATAAAAAGTTTCAGAAATTCTGTTCCAGTTTAAAAGAAAGAAATGAAGATCAACAAATCATTTTCATCAAAGTGAAGTGCTCAGTTTTTCACTTGTGTTGATCACAGGTAAAAAAAAATTGTGAAAGTATCTCAGTGCTTTCAGCATACTACTTATATGCAATTAGTGCAGGTGATGGTGAATCCAATCAGTGGAGGCTTCTCAGCACAGACAAGAAAAAAAAGAAACAATCTTTCATACGATGGGACTATTTATTGTACATCTATATACATCACTCGACACCAGAAGCTTAGTGCTGGCACTCGGCCTGCAAAGTCTTGATAATTTACAGTTGTAAATATTGGTAGTCCACCTCGCAAATACGCTATGAGATATGTACAAGGATTCATGTATTGCTTAGCGACCTGCAAAACCAAGAAAAAAACAAAAGTATCACCACTGACAGAAAATCAGCAGAAAAAGATGAGCTAATGGTGCAGAGAGTGAAAATGAAAGGCTCCTCCTTTTTGCTTCTCTATTTGGTTAGTATCATAAACAAAACTTGTGCAAATTAGGAAAGAGAAAGGAAGAGAGAAAAAGGGGGAAAGAGTGCAAAATAGTTTGGGAAATATGATTAAGAAAACATGACTAGGATAACAAACCATCAAGGATGCTCAGTCAAGAGAGTAAAGGGAAAACGAACGATGAAGCACATGAAAAATTGATGGGGTAAATAATAAGTTAATAGGTGTGTCCCTTTCACAATGTAAATGTCAAGATGAAAATGTTTCATTTAATATATATGGATAAAGAAAAGTATAAACATATTTTCTGTATATTAAAGAAAAAAAATTCATCAAGATAAAGTAAACTACATAGTAAAAAATAAATTCTTTTATATAAAAAATAGGTATGTACTTATTGCCTTATTTCAAACCTACTTTCCTCTTCAGTAATTCCTTTCTAAATAACATTTAGCATAATGATCGATATTACTTTCCCAAAAGAATGAAAACTTGCTTTTTTTAGGAGGTAAGTTGAAAAATCAAAATACTTGAAACATTAGAACTAGTAAGGTTGTAAGAGACAAAGTAAAAGCATTTGTAACATTCTACAATGTTCTTGTTTTATATTTATTCTAAAGAACTGTAACATTGATAAAAAAAAACAACATAAATTAGAGAAAGTTTTAAAATATTCATTGTAGAGGAAATAGCATGAACAATTTAGGTTAGTTTGAGCCTCAAAAATAAAATCTTTCACTATAAATGATCAATGCTTCTGAAGTTGTGTAAGAATTGAGATGTTGACAGTAATGTTATATGAGCTGAATATGGAAGTTGTGTTTAATGGTTTCATGAAAAAGTAATGAATTGTCCGGTTGTGTGATAAGATGATATATGAAAAGTTAATTACATAAGAAAAAAAAAGAAGTTACAATATGAATGGAAATAACAAAGTTGCATGCTGAATAAATATTTCCAAACATTTTAACATTATAAAGTTCAGATACTGAATACACTAACTCATTTAAAAGAAAGAAAAGACTTAAAAATAAGACAAAATGTATTTTCCTTAACAGCCAACTAGCAATATTTATGAGGCATCAATTTCAACACTGAAAGGATTTATCCAAATCAAGAATTAATAATACTGGTATCAGATTTTTTTTTTTTTTTTTGCTTTTTGAATTCTGGTATGTTATTGCTCTTTTATTCAAGTGTAGTTTTATCATATGTGTTAAGATGAGTTATAGTACTTAACCAAAATATATGTTTAGTTGTCTGCCATTGTCATGCAGACATGTAAAAGCAGCGTCATCCTTTATTACTGGTAAGTTATAATGTATACCAACTGGGTTTAGAATTGTCTGTTTTTCAATATGTATCTGTATAAAAACAAAAGAATAACACCCTGAGATATTTATGGAAAAATGATTAAAAAAATGAAGGTAAAAATAAACTGTTTCCATTATATCAAATAGTAAATTAAATCCATCTTGAAGGTAAAGAGAAAACAAATGTAAAATGATGAGAGCTGTAGTCTGTTAGTTCAAATTATACAGGAATATGAGAAGGTACTGAGAAGTTCTCAACTTCTCAGTAACTTCTCATTTCCCAAAATCTGACAAAATGTCCAAGTAGAAGAATTCAGGCCAAGAAATTTTCAGCACCCATTCATATATTTGATGTATGTCTGTACAATGAAATAACAACCAAATCACTTTTTAGCCTAATGTACCTCAGAGATCAAAGTCCCACCAAGGGAAAAAGAGAGAGAAAATGATGGAGAAAACATTAAGATTTATACATTTTGCATACATCCTATATAATTCACCAGTTGAGATTTGAACTATTTTGACAATGTATACTACTTATTTACATTTTCATGACCATAGAATTTACATGCATGACCATAGAAATTTTATAGAAAGTAGTATTAAATTGTATGATATGTTTCACACACAGCTGATCAACATCATAAAAGAGATTGCTATAAGTATCAGAAAAACTGTAAAATGCAAAATTGAATTAAAACATATGTAATGTTTATGATCTGATTGTAGTAAAAAGAAAAGAATGCAGTAATTTTATTTTTCTAAGTAAAAATTCTGTTTTAATGATTAAATTAAATACAGTTTGAAAGAAAATCAGGCAATAAATTTTGAATTAGAAATAACTGTTTTTATTGAAGCCACATGGGAATATCATCAGCCATTATTTTTTATTCATATTTCTTTTATTAATAATTCTAGAGCTTATTCTTTATTTCTCATTCATGCTGTTTATTAATGACTGTAGAATGACAGTCTTCATAGTTCCAATGATGAGCAACTAAAATTAAGATGAAATATGAGTCAAAAATTAATAATAGTTTCATCTAAAAATTCCAGATAATATTATTATTTGTTTTTCAATGACCATAAAATGTTGGTCTGTAACAATAAGCAACTGAAATTAAGAGAAAGAAATACCAGCTCAAAATTAATAATGGTTGTCAATACCTGATTTAATAAACACACAATATTGTTATATAAGAATAACATGTAAAGTTAAATTGAACCAAAAGTATTTTTACTATAATTATTTCATGAGAACTTTTAATTTATGTTCTTTTTGTTGTAGAAATTGCTATTGGCTTCTATCAAGGTTTCAGCCTTTTGATGTTACTGTCTGGACAGATTATAGGAGTAGATAGGTTTACTTATCGTCCAGTTCACACTAATCCTCTTTGAACAGAAGTAGAGATTTATCCCTTATTTCCTATTTAGGATTGGTTTTCTGGTTCCTCCTAAAGTATTTTCATTCTCTTTCACTCCCAGTAGCCCGTTGTGTCTTGTTGGCACTATCACCTTGCTTGGGGTGAATTGATTAAATAAATTAATAAGTAAGATAATTATAACAATATGGTTTATTCACTTGTTTTTTTCTCAGCCAACCACTCTGACCAGTTACAAAATATTTTGTCATTGGCCTGTTAGCAGTGCCAAGAATATCCTGATTTAATCCTTGGCTGAGGAGTAACCTCATTCAAAAGGGACCCCTTTCAAGGTGAATACTTGTATAAGTCCAACCAATGTTTACTCAAGTACAAACCTAACCAAAGTTTACCTATAGACTCAAGTATAAATACAACCAGTGTTTAACTACAGCAACATATATCAAACTGACCAAGGTTTACATATAAACTCAAGTATAAACCAATTAATGTTTTCCTATAGAATAAAGTATAATAAAAAACAGAGTTTGACATTAAATAACCTAACAGTGTGTGATACGCCATAAAATCTACCAATTCTGTTAATATATCCAGTGGGAAGACAGAGTGCTGAGAGGACTTATGACTTTCCTGCTGCAATTCATATGAAGTGAATATAAGCAAACTCAACCAAAATTTAAACTTGCTTCATCAGTTTCATTTTCTATGTTAAATATCCCAACCGTTCATGGTAGAACTTATCATTTATAAATCTACTTCTTCAGACTATCTCTTAAAAACAAATAAAATTTATTATTGTATCCTACCCATTCATTCTAGAAATTAACATTTTATTAACCATTTCTTCATACAATCCCACAAAAATATTAAAAGATAAAAACTCTAAATACTGGTAAAAAAGGAATAGAACTGCTAAGAAATATAAAATCTTACATTTTTCTTGAATAGATTTTTTGAATTGGACAAAATGGAGTTATTTAGGAAATATCAAGGAAGAGTTGAAATATAAGATAAAAAATTTATTTCTTGGTGATATATTAAACTGTGATGCAACTTTTACCTCACTCATTTTTTTTCTTTACAATGGCAGATTATTTTATTAATTATTAGGCAATAAATAAAGATAATAAATCTGTCAGATATGTGTAAACTTGTTCACTAAGATGTTCAAGCAGCTGCGCAAAGCCAGGTTTGAAGAGTTGTATCAAACAAATTTGGTTCTTGCTTTATGTGGCAAAGTTTGACACAAAAGAAATAAGAAAGATGGATGCCAAGAAGATGAAAAGCATAAAATGTTTTTGTTTTTTTTACCAAATGAAATGTGAAAGTTTATGAGTTAGAATAAAAGCAGATTAGATTTTACTACTAAGAACTACAAGTCCTGACAAAGGTTTGTAATTAGTCATCAAATTATAATTTATTTGAAATCCTGTTTCCTGGCTTGATTGTCTGAACATAACTCACTATAAAAATAGTAGAATTACTGTCTTATTCATCATTTCTAAAATATTTTTTCTTTTATTTGCAAAATATTTAACCTGGCTGCTCAAAACTCATTTGACATTTTTAACATATATCCTCCTGTCATCGGTTTATTTTCCTATATATTGTGGCCATTTTGCTTAAAGCTCTTATTTTGTTAATTTTAAATGATGAGTTGAAAAATGCTCAGCATATTTCAGTGGAATTTTAACTTTCCAAAATTATAGTTTATAATTATAGTTTAGATATATAAAAAAAGGTGTTAGCTTTAACACCAAGAGGTTAGGGATTAAACAAACAAAAGATATTAAAAATTAATTTATTTTCAAATTTTTAAAGTATTTATATAGTTTTCCAATTTTGAGTTTGTTCTTACCATGCATTCTCTGGTCCTGATCATCACAAGGCCATATTCTACATGTCTGCATCATTTCCAAATACATGAAATAAGCATAATTCTCAGACAGTGAACTGTTTTATAAAAATATTTTATCACCAGTCACATGAAACTCTTATAATTATCAAAAGAACTTTCTTAAATACTCAAATGAAAAGAATTTACAAAAATAATATGGCGAAAACTGGAATAAAAAATTAATAGCAGTCGAGGATTTTTCAACCCTCTAATTCAGACTTGATCTATGAAATGTTTATATGATACTACCAGAAAAAATGTGCAAAAATATATCTAAAACCTGAGATGAAAAGATATTTATAGTAAAGTGAGGAAAAATAAATGATGTAATTTCAGCAAATTTATAAAATTCCAAAACTAAAAGAAAATTTTGTATTGTTTATATTTTCATCATTTTCTTGCAGATCTTTGAATAAGTAATAAGTAAAATAAATGCTTATTGGACAATTCTGATAAGGAGATAACATCCATTTTAATAAACAAAAAAAAACTTTTATTAGCATTATGCTTTTTTATTTCAGTATTAAAGAATTGATTAAAGTGAGAGAAGATTTATACCAACTTTTTAAACAAATTTGTTATTCAGAATATCTTCAATCTTAGGTTTTTGTCTGTCTAATTACAAACCCTTACCAGGACAAGTGATAAATTAGCAATAGTGTGCATGAGAAATTTAGTATTAAAAATTGTATTAATAATTTATTGTATTTTAGAATGTTTTTTTTTTCTCTCTAAATTGGTTAAGAATCTAAAGAGGAGTCACTACAAAGATTAGTGATTGTGTGCTGTCTGGTATCACCAGTTCGCCTGTCAAGTGCATCACCAAAATGGTGTTGTGTTGTGATGTGCTTCAAATCTGCAAAGACAGACACAATTGAAATGTTAGGGCGATATGCCCAAACTCACCACATAGTTCAAACAGCCTGTCTGTCAAAGTTTCAAATTCAACAAGGTCACTAAAATTGGCAACTGTGAATGTGTTGTCTTCAGGGGGATGGGAAGCAATACCTTGTAGCTCAGTTGTTTCTGCCAGTCCAACTCCAATGGCAAAGATGTGTGCCCCAGCCTCACGGGCAAGCTGAGCCTCAACTACTGTCCTGTATGTATTCACATTTGATACCCCATCTGTTATGACAATGATAACATTTTTGGCTTCGGGTCGGTCACCCTTTTCTGCCGTAAGTATTTGCTTCCGTATGAAGAACAATGCCGAGGCAGTGTTTGTGTCGCCCTGAGCAAAGGTAATATTGTCCACTGCAGCTAGAATCTGTGCTTTTGTCTTATGGCTATTGAGATGGAAGTGAATGTGTACATTTGTACTGAAGGTGGCCATACCCACCTGCACTACACCCTGATCAATTTCTGCCTTAGACAACAGCTTCTTAATGAAAGTAATCACATGTCTTACATTTTTCTTTTTAACACTTCTTGAGGTGTCCACAAGAAAGATTATGTCAATTTTTGATGACTGACAGCCGCCTAGAGAACAGGGCAGAAAGGGAGGACACATATGTTAGGGAGTTTTATAATCAATACAACAACAATTCTCAATGTTACCATTTAGATTTTTGTAAATTTGGTGTGGCTTTTAATAGATTTTTATAATAATAGAATTTGGTTTTATATTTTATTCAGTTATTTTTTTTTTTAGAGTAACAAGTGGTTTTAAATTCATGTTGCATAATGAGAATAGATAATATTTAATTTAAATTCTGGAAAGAATCGCATATCGTCAAGAAGCAGGTAGAATAAAAATTTATCAAAACCAAACATTTAAATTTAAGAACTTTAAAGTTTATATAAGTTACAACTCAAATTCTTACATGTAAAAATAAATATCTTTTTAAATTAACACATCAGATGATATGCAAAATATTTTTTATTGAATGCAGTTTGTTACCTAATGAAAACTTTTTCCTTTTTTTCAATAAAAATATTCTTTCATCATGCAAAATGGTAAATGCTATAAACAGAAATTATTATTTATAAGTAGAACTTTTGTTTGAACTTTTCAAATATTAATAACTAGGCATTTATTATGCACAAGTATAATCACATTTACATACACAAATATACTCATTAGACAAATACAGACATCTTTTATGAGTATTTTCACACAAATATATATAGGCTGGGATATATGCTAAGAAAATGCATACAGGTATATACACACTTACCTGCACAATCATTCAGACAGGTATATATGTTCATGTACATATTTTTAATATCAACTGTAATGAAACCTAAAAGATATTTCTACAATTCCAATTAACTACCAGCAATAATTTTCTTGCTGTGTTCCCATACACTAATAAATTAGTAATAATTATGTTATGAGAAACTTTCAAAAATACTTTATTAGAATAGTAGTATATGTACATCAAAATTTTTGTTGATGATTCTTATCATTAAATGTCTAAGTTTTGTTTAAATTTCTGGGATAAGGAGTTATCATTATTTACATACATTCAAATTAACATCCTGATTATGTTATTTATCACAATGTTTCATCCATTGTACTCTCTGGTCTTCTTCAAGTATCTGTTGATCCAGATAACTTTCAGGGAATTTTGAGCTGAACCCTTTATTTAATCAGTGTTGGTGGTTGAATTTGGTGGCATAATATTTGTGAGTTAATTCTCTGAGTTAGGTAGTACAGACTCAAATTCAGTGAGAATACAGTGATCAATAACTGATCAGTACTAAAAAGAGCAAGATGATATATTCTTAAACATGAAGAGTAGAAAAAGAACACTCTACCCTGTAGATTAAATAAGTAGTTTAGTTTGAAATTCCATGAAGGTTACCTGGATTAAAAGACACCTGAAGAATGCCTGAGGGCACAACAGCTGAAATGTTGTGATAATAACAGCAAAGATGAGGACATTAGTCTGAATGAAAATATTAATAGTCTCAAAAATTTTAAATGAAAATTTATACATTTTCATTTATATAAGTTCCTTTTCAAATCATTCAATTATTATGATGACACAAATATTGCAAAATTCTAACATAAATGCTAAATGTGACAGTTAAATACACAAATTCTGTACTGTAAATACCGTCTGGTACATGACTCCACCTATGAACAGATAGAAATGTGTGAGATCAAAATCTTACACTTTAATCTATGCATATACTGCAAACACTAGACATATTTTGTTATCAGGATATTTTAGGCTTGTCAACTTACCAGCAGTTGTAGTTACAGGCTTAGACTCTGGAAGAAATGAGGATCAAATTATAATACTATCAACACTAAAACACATATTAAGGAGAAATACCTTTTTTAAAACCTTATTTAATTCTTAATTTTATTGTACTTAACATGTTTAGCATGATTTTTAACCTGAATTTATCATAATCCACTTTTTTATAAAGTTTTCAATTTTTTAACTTAAAGAAGTCAGACAGATATGAAAAATTATGTCATAAATAATAGTGTCTAGAAAAACATTTGATTCCCATTAATATAATATTAATATAAAGAAATAGATTTCTTTTATTTCTAATGTTATTCAGGAAATTACTCTACTTATAATGAAACCTTTTCTTCAGAATATGTTGCAGTAATAAACTTTCATGTAATCCACAAATTGAAACAAAGTAGTGTTTACTATATTGGGTATATTTGGGCAGAAATTTTTTATTTATAAAAGTTTGGTTAAAGGTCAACAAAGGTTCTTTGATAAGGAAAAATTTTTATTTATTTTTCTGTTTTAGATATTGTTAAAAAAATTACACAACATAAACTGTTGTGGGAAGAAGTCATAAAAACTGACATGACGTGACATTTGAAAAACAATAAAACCAACATAGCACAAAACAAAAATACTTTAATAATGGTTTATGGAAACCAGAAGTACTCAGACATCGGACAATTTATATTTATCTCTTCATTGGAAATTAAGAAAATTATCCAAAACATAGAAAAAAAACTTTCATTGGTCTATGAGTAAACATATTGATCAATGAATACATTTGAAAATTTGTATTCTATAATTAAAATTTTGCCCTAAAAATTACAATCAAATATGACAACAAGCTAATATAATTACAATAATATAATAAGAATTTCAATAACTAAGTCAAATGAATTATTGGTTGCAATTCATTTTGAGATATGAATTTAAAATAATTTTAGATAAGTGTTATCAATAGATTTAGATTAGTTCAACTTACCAGTAGTTGTAATTACAGGTATGAGTTCTGTAAGAAAGTAGGATGACAGAGAAATTATTTCTATTTCTTTCAGTTATTATGCCAGTAAATTTCTAGGGAGTGGGGAGCAAAGCAACTAATTAAAATTTTTCTCTTATCTTTATCAAAACGAATAAAAATGTTGTTACAATTTTTTATGGTTTACAGATAGGAAAATGTCAAAACACGTGTTTTGGTTTATGAGAGATTGCAAACAACTCTGAGTAAACTCAGAAACAGGTACCATTTATTTCACCTATAAAAATTTCTTATGAAGTCTGAAGCAGCAATGAAGGTATAGGATAGTAATAAAAAATCTTTAGCAGAGGATGGAAATGAAATGATAAAGCCAAAAAGACTAAAACAGAAAAATCAATCCAATCTATAGAATAAAGGGCAGTGGGTATTCCAATTCAACTGTGCATTTTTGTGAGTGAAGAAAACTATAAGAAAAAGTGCTTAAGGGTGATTTGATGGAGGAGAAGCCAAGTTGGTGACAAAAATATATATATATATATATATATATATATATATATATATACTGTGCAGAGGATGTGAAATTATTTTAAAGTAATACCTGTGAAAGTAGAGATATTCGTATGAAAAACAATATATATATATATATATATATATATATATATATATATACATATATATATATGTATAATTGTTTATATTTATATATATAATTATGTTTATATATACACATATATATATACACACACATACATGTATATATGCATATATATATAATTATGTATATCTGTATATATATATATATATATATATATATATAAAAGAAAGGTAAGTATATATATATATATATATATATATATATATATATATATATATTAAAGAGAAGAGAAAATCAGAGACATATACAGATAATCAGAAAATAAATAAAGCAGAAACTTACCAACATAAAAAATATAAAACAAATAAGACAAAATCCTAAAATAAGAGTATCTGTAGTTTAAGAGATATTTTTATAAATTCATAACATGATCGCAATCCAGTACACATTCTACAAGAATGTGTTATTCAACAGAAATCAACTTATTCTTAAAGATTTATGAAAGTATAAAATATATTCATCAAAATAATAAAGATCAAATATATCAATCACATGGTAGTTTTAAATTATTTAGGCCACAGATTTGAAATCTATTTCATATAATATTAAGAACAAAAGAATAAAATATTTTGAAATTTGTGGTTAACTAGTCATGGTCAGTAGAAAATAAAGCCATAGTGAAAATATGATAAAATAAACTCTTATCTATACTCGAATGATAGACATGCATAATTGGAAAGTGTGAGTGAAATCAGTTCTGATGAAAAAAACTACTAAATAGTTGATCAACTTAAAAGCAAAACAGTGTGAAATTGACTGTGATTATCATAGATAAGCAGAGTTTTAGTCATTCTCTGCAAACCACCTATTTTCTTCCAAAGTAAGTGCCATTTGGATGAGTGCATCAAAATTGAAGAATCATGCTTTACAACTCACCAAGGTCACAGAAATCAAAGAGTTTGCCTTTCAAACCTTGAAGTTCACGGAAATCTTCAACTGTCAGTGTATAATCCTCTGCAGGCTCCGAGGCAATTTTGAGCAGCTCAGATGTTTCAGCCAAGGCAATACCAATAGCATAGACCTGAATACCTCTGTCGCGTGCAGCCTTCGCCTCAATTGTGATGCGGTTTGTGTTGATATTAGAAACACCATCTGTCATCAAGATGGCAACATCAACAGAATTTTCTCGGTCACCTTTTGATGATGCAAACATGCGTGTCCTCATGGTGTGCAGGGCTCCAGCTGTGTTTGTATTTCCATACCTGTATCTGATTCTGTCCAGGGCTTTAAAGATGTCAGCTTTGGTTGAATAGTCATTCAGGTTAAACTCCACATGTACACTTGTACTGTAAGTAGCAACCCCGACCCTAACAATCCCACTGTCAATGGTGGCATTGGACAACAAATCTTTCACAAATGCAATCATTTTCTTGAAATTTCGCTCTTCCACACTAGTGGAAGTGTCCAGCAGGAAAACAATGTCCATACTTGTTGAAATGCATGTTTCTGCAGAGTGGCAAATGTAGAATGAATTAGAGATAGTAAAGCAATATTTATCTTAACAACAATACAATCTATCCATGATTTCATTAAAATCAGTAGATTTGATGCTTTTGAACATTCTCCCAAATTTTAACTGACCTTCTTTGGTTGATATTTTATAAAAGCATCTGATGAAGTTGAATTTACAAATTAAATGATAATGTAACAAAAAACTGAAAAATGTGATAACAAATAGAAATTAAATGTGTAGGGAAAATAGAAAAGTAATTTATACTGTATAATGTTGTAATTGTAAAGTATGGTACAGAGATAAAATCATTCTCTCAGGTAGTCAGTAGCAAACAGTGTTTTTTTAAGAGGACATGATTTTAAAATCTTAGGATTATCAAAAAGTTGTAAAAAGTCAGAAGATAGAAGTGAATATAAGCAAAACTAAAAGGGAAATATTCTACAAGAAAAATAATGAAAGACATAGATAATTTAATTCGTGAAAGACTTAAGTGATGTTAGATAGAAACAAATATTTAAAAACAGCAATAAGTGATTTTGGGGACTAACTAAAGACAAGCTAAGACATCACAATTTTAACAATATTCTGATGCTTGTGCATTATCAACCATGCTTTATGAGAAAAGAATTGAATAATGTGCCAGGTGGAAATATAAGTGCAAATATAAGTTAATTATACTCCCTTATATGTTAATGTAGAACTTATGTGCATCTTTCTAGAAGATTATTTGAGCATACAGTTATGTAAACTATTTTGATTATTCCTTAACAGAAATTTTATTAATATGTTTTGCTTTTGCTTAGTAGAAGTTGCTCCCAAATATCAACCAGGGACTTCATTAGACAACATTTTTTTGTATCAGAAGATTCAAACAGACAAGGTGCCATTCAATCAGAGAGAAAATATATATAATTATGATCACAGCATGGAGAGAAATCTATGCATGATGTGAGAAGTATCTGTGAATATAATATTTTACAATTTCCATATTTTAGAGTTATCAGGAATCTAATACACATATATCATTGCTCCTTTTGATATAATTACCAAAGTAACAATAACAACAGGTAATGTTGTTGTCATGAGATGCCACATTTTATTGATCCCTATATCAAGGTGCTAACAATATGTACATGTTTTGTTTTGGCTGATTTTGGTGGGTAACAGTAAATATCTTATTCAGTATGATAGATGTGCTTGTCAGTTGCTTGACCATAAGCAGCTGGACATGTTCCTGAGAGGCTGAGGCACTGTACATTTCTGCTTATATGCATGTAGTGTATCATCATAGTGGGGTTGATTTGAAGGATGAGGCAACCAAAGCAACATGTGAATCACATCTGCTATTTTTAACAAAATCTGTCACCATATCATGAACATTTAGCTGTGATGTATGTACCTGATATACTCTTCCTAGACTAGGTGTCATTATGTGTATACTGGGATTCATATATTTGTACCCCAGCATCACGTTCTGCTCTCTCACTCAATAATAACAATAGTGCACTGGTGGCAGCACTGTTTGAAACAGCTCATATGCTGAGGAAAGTGTTGTGTATTTAAATTGTGGGTAGGAGATGAGATATGATCATTATCATTCAGCCAAAACATCTAAGAGTTAGAGAGGATATCAAATCAAATAATAATAATAATAATAATAATAAAAGCAGATTAAGAAAATCCCAGAACATGCCTCACTACCTGAGATACAAAAGATTGTGCTCATAAGCACCACTCATATACTCAGATAAACTTTTTTGATGCAATATGCTCATTAAGAAGAAACCTTGCTTTACATCACGTCCCAAGAAAAAGACTTAGTAAAGGATTATATCAAACACAAATCAGGAAAACTGAAAATAATAATAATTTCTAATATCATCATTAATAGTTTTTATATATTTTTTGCTTTTACTTTTGTAAATAATTTCAAAGATCCAGATTGTTCCCAATTCAATAGGAAACAAACACCTTTGAATTTAAAAATTTATGATAATATTTTAATAATGGTAAAATAAAAATATAGATAAAATGTTCATGCAAAATAATAGTGTGAGATGTATTTTTTTCTTACTGGTTATCGAAAAAGGTGACATGTGTTTCTGCAGAGTGTAACAATGCTAGTTTTAAAAAATAGCTTCTCTACCTGGGCAGAATTCTTTAAACACTTTTGCTCTCAATCCATGAAGTTCATCAAAATCTTGTACAGCAAACTTGTTCTCTTCAGCAGGAGCAGAAGCAATCTGTTCTAATTCTTCTGTTTCTGACAATCCAACACCAATGGCATATATATGGATATCAGCCATTTTGGCTTTCTCTGCTTCCATCACTGTCTGGCGAGAATTGATGTTGGAAACACCATCAGTAACAACAACAGCAATATTGCGCACATTGTCACGGTCACCATTTTGCTTGGTAAACATGGTGTTCCTCATTACTTTAAGTGCACCAGCTGTGTTTGTACTGCCATAAGTGTATTGGATACGGTCAATAGCAGAAAATACATCCTCTTTTTTCTTGTATTCATTCAGATGGAACTGGATGTAAACTGATGTGCTATAGACAACAACGCCAACACGCACATATTTTGAGGAAATGGTGGCATCCCGTAAGAAATCTTTGACAAAATTCAACATTTTCTTGAAATTGCGCTCACTAACACTAGTTGAAGAATCCAGAACAAACACAATATCAGCTGTTGCAGCACTGCATTTACCTAAAGGGATGATTAGCAATAGGGAGATTATGTAGCATAGCATTTCAAACTCGCATAATATAGATGAGTAAAGGAAATAGGATGTAAAATAAACAGCATATTATCATAGACAAATTATATATATACATACATACATATATATATATATATATATATATATATATATATTACATACAGTTGAATATTTATATATATATATATATATTACATACAGTTGAATATATATATATATATATATATATCTATAAAATATAATATTGTATGCAAATATTCAACTGTACATAATGCATATAAACTATAATACATATATTGCATTCTCAAAGAAAGGTATAGAGACAAGAAAATTATAATTGTTAAGAGGTACTTAATTGGAAAGCCTAATTCATAAAGAAATTTGTTGTTATGTAATATGAATTAAAGAATGAAAAATCAATCATATTGTAAAAATATTATGGAAGACTATTTAGACGTGACACAATTAATATAAAAATCCAACAGTTACAGATAAATTAACAGAAGTAGATAGGCTGTTGAAAATTGGCTGAAATATCTTACAAATAAACTACACTGCAAAGTCATTCCAACAATGAAAATAATCAGATATTTACACATCAACAAGCTCTTTTAAAAGTATTTAAAAAAGACAACTCTTATATACAAAACAAAAAAGAAAAGCAAAAGGAAAACCTTTTATGCCAATGTGTTTCATTCATTGAGGAACTTTATCCAGACAAGACTTGCCTCAATAACATTCCTCAAAGAATGAAATTGGCATGAAATATTTTGATCATCTTTCCTTTTATTTATATTGTCTTTATAGATATTTATCTGTCTCTGAATTTTTACATACATACATTATATGTGTGTGTGTGTGTTCAAAATACCTAAGCTGTTATAAAAATATTAGTCCATTTACTTCATTAAGTTTAGCTTAAGAAAGGCATTCAAGATACAATAAATATTAGAAAATACCTGTAAAATTCTTTAAAAACGATTGAAATTCATCATGGGAAAATAAAGAGTATGAAAAAATGATTTCTCTAATTCTAAACCTCTCTGAAAACAAAGTTTAATGCATTGAAACTGTTTTAACTACAATGAATTGGTTTCATTGTATTTAATATCTTTTTTTTTTATTTTTCCTGCATTTATTTTCTAATAATACAAATAGCTCTAGTCATTTGTAAGTATTATGAAAACTTACCCTTCATTGTAAAGATTGGCCTGGTGGTGGTTGGAGGAGGTGCTGAAGAAAAGAACAATCTCTTGTGTCAATCAATATGAAAACCTGAATTGTTGTGTTGCAGTGTCACTTAAGTGCAATCTGAGGTGATCTACTCTTTATATTTTACCAATGTGCAATGGTGATTGTGTTGCAAACTTTGACAATATAAGAACAAATATCAGCTTGTTGCGGATAAAGAATGCAAATGTAAGACTTGCTAAATAAAGCATCAGGTTTTTCAGAATTTGTGTAAATTATTATCCTCATCTTTTTTGTTTCTATCACTTTATAATATACATCATGTGCAATAGTTTAGGAGATACATATAACCAGAATTACATTCATACATAGTAGTAGTTGACTTGTGACCAAGACCAGCTTTAAAACTCATAACTCCCAAACAAACATTTTAGGGATGATTTCCATAACAACATACATACATAGACATAACCAGAATTATATACATACATTACATACATACAACCATACATACATACAGATAGATAGATAGATAGATAGATAGATAGATAGATAGATAGATAGATAGAAAGAAAGAAAAAAGTATAATCAGAATGAAAAAGATATGTATATAAGTAAATCTAAATGCTTTGATAATATAAAAAAGAACATAAGGAATAATTGATTTGTAGAACCTGAACAACTTTTTCAGATACGCTAAATCCAAATATATTCCTGAAAATTTATCAATGCTAAAATAGTTAATAAAAATAAGTGGAAGCTATAACAAGCTATGTGTTAATAACTTAATTCTTTAAGCTAAAATATTGAATTTCATTATTTCAATTATAATTGAGTTTATAGAATTATGTGAAAATTCTTAAAATTAATGTTTTGCCTGAAGTTTTTTTTCCCAGTCTCAGTGAATGGAAAAAATTTAATTGTTGTTTTTGTTAACTTCTTATGTTTGTACATTCTACTTATAATCATTGTCATGCATCATTAAATAAACAGGAGTAGAAAATAAATCTTACCAGGTGTTGTTATAATCCTACGTGGAGCCATATCTGCAGAACAAGACTATAAAGTCAGAAAAAATCTATACAGAAAGTTTGATAATGCTTACTAATATGAATTTTGCACAATTATATGCAGAGGTACTGTTTATTTTTATGTGTGTGCATATATTTAGATAGAGAAAGAAGAAATAAAGGTACAAAATGTATTTATTATATGGGCACATGACAGTAAAAAAAAACAATGAATAGAAATTATCACATATATATGTTTATATATATGTAATTTTAATTAAAATTATCAAAGTAATCCTGGACCTTTCAATTGTTTATACAATTGACTTGATGAGAAAACAAAGCAGGAAGAATATTGAAATATTAATAGTAATGAATTATAGCACAATGTTGCCAAATGTAAAACAAATGATGAAGTAGATGTTAGATTAGGTTGGCTAATTTTAACAATATACCAACCCTTGTTGGGTTATTTAATGTTGAATATAAGTCTCATGGGATGAAAATCCCAATAAATCTACAGAAAGGCAGATATCAGTCTGGTTTAATCAAAAGTGAGAAAAAAGTTGTAATACTAAAGATTTAAAGAAAAAAATGATATCAACACAACAAAATTATCATAATATGAAAACAGGAAACGAAACATGAACTAATAAAAAGAAATGATCAAAAATATGTTTTGATCCAAATGAAGTCATGCAATAATATAAAAGGAAGTTATATGCTTAAAAATAGTATATAAAATCAGAAATTTTCATAGAGCAGGTTAAGCTGCTTAGTATCAAATATGATATTGTGAAACAATACAATGCTTATAACACTATAGTGTGATGCAATCACAGTATATTAGATGGCAAGTGAATATATGATAGAAAATAATCTGAAAGAGTGAGATTAAAATACAAAATTGAAATATGATACATGCAGAACTATAATATTGTGTATTCCCTTCCTCCTTCCTTAGGTGACATGCATGATGCACGCTTGGGTGATCATATGTCTTTTTGATTCATGATTTACTTGAAAAAAGAATTCCTATAGTAGGCTGCTGTTACATTCTGTGGTAGACTGGTTGCCAACTAAGGCTATAGGATTCAGTCTGTCCTCCTATTTAACCCATAGCTGGTGGGGAGAAAAGATGTATTTATACCTTTCCCCAAAGGTATGTGCACGTAAATGACTATAATGAACTCAACTGCATTTCAAACTCAGCTCTCTGATTTCTCATTTAAAGCCATTATCCATCACACCATCAGCACATCCAAGCATATAACACTTGGTATTCCCAAGCAGTTACCCATGTAGGTACTGACCAGGCTCAGCATTGCTTAACTTTGGTGATCAGATGAGAACCAGTGTTTGAACATGATATGGTTGTAAGCTGTTATAAGAAATTATGCTGAAATCTACAATATATCAAAATGTCCAATTATGTAGTGACACATAGTAACACACATGTTACTGTAATGCTATAATCATAAGACTTTATAGAGAGCAATAACACTCAAGATTAGTCAAAAGGAAATTGTTCAAAGTTTGCTCATTTCACTGGAGAGTAATAAAAAATGTCAAAGGATTTCCAACAAGAGCTTGCAATAAAATAGTCAGTTACATGAAATGACCATTCAGTTGAGCTTTTTGTGAAACCACAGAATTATTTAAAGTATTTATAAAGTTAAAAATCAGCAATTTTTTCTTTCTAAACCTTCACAAAACTGAAGAACACTGAATTGCATTCTCACCTCTGTTATTTTTTAATACTAAAGACAGAATCCTGTCATTTCAAGTGGAAAACACTGTTTAGAAATTATTTATTATTTCCCTGGAAGTAGTTCTTAGAATAGTTCTAAGAGTGACATCTCAATACCAAAAATAATGTATGCATATACACTGTCAACAGATGAAAATGTAAGCAAACTAGTTTTTGTAAACTATAATTCTGATGTTGGTTGCCTAACAAAGAAATAGAGAGAAAAATAAAAATCAATGTGCTTTCATTGGATCTTAATGTTGCTAATATCTGTTAAGTGAAATAAAAAGTGTAAAGGAAAATATTATTGGTAATAGTGCATAATGTGTGAACAACTAATCTATAAATGATATTTGCCAGCAGCAAAATTGCTGGATTTGGCCTTCTGTGCAGATAGCAGACATTTTGTGTACAAGGGAAGTAATTCTTCATTACATACCAGGACAAAATTGTTGAAACAAATCTTTCTTAACGCCTTGCAACTCATTGAAGTCTTGCACATTAAATGTATTTTCTCTGCTGGGCTTGCTGGCAATTTTTTCTAGCTCAGATGTGTCTGAGAGGCCAATACCAATGGCATATACATGGATATCACTGTTTCGAGTTAGTTCAGCTTCAGTTACAGTCTGGAAAGTATTGATATTTGAAACACCATCTGTGATAACCAAGGCATAATTTGGTGCTTCAGGTCGTCCACCATTTTCCTTTGTGAAAGCAGCCCTCAGAGCTCGGAGTCCAGCAGCAGTGTTAGTACTGCCATAGCTGTAGGGAATGCTATCTACAGCTTCAAACACTTCTTCCCTGGAGGAGAACTTGTTAAGATTGAACTGGACATAGGCATAGCTACTGAAAGTGATCACTCCAACATGAACGCCATCAGGTGCTATATAAGCCTCAGCCAAAAACTGCTTGACGAACTGAAGAACCTTTTTGAAGTTACGCTCACTGACGCTGGTTGACGTGTCCAGAAGGAACACTATATCAGAGGTTGCAGCAGTACAGGCCTCTATAGGAGAGGGCAGGAATTCAAAGAAGAGAAAAGACATAAGAATTACATATTCACTTCTTGGTTTCAGTTCTAATGAAAATGAATTACATTACAGAGAAACTGATAAAAAGAACTTCAAATACAAAAAAAATTTGCGATGCAGTATGAAAAGCTTTTAATATTATCAACAATTTTTTTTATTTGGAATATGGCTTGTTGCACTCTGTTGATTGTTAGGTAAGAAACCTCTAACAATCAGGTAATTAACTATGAAATGTACTATTGCATGAAACCTGATCATGTAGATAAATTGAATTTATAGCTAATCTGAAATTAAAAGAACTATCTTCTGACAAAGAACCTATATTTTATGCCTTGTGACTACACAGAATAATTAGACAATTTTTTGTTTTGAAAATTGTGCCAATAACTAAACTAAAAAAAGCTTGAAAGATGTTTTTAAAAATTAGTCATGAAATACTTTTATAGCTAAAGTGAAATATATTATGTCTAAAAAGAATATAAGATTTGCAGGGATAATAAAAAGTAAAAATACTTGCTATAAATCATGTGTGTAGTCTTATAAAAATAAATATTTTAATATCAGAGGTCAATGCAGTAGGTATTTACTAAACTCATTTGGAATTTAGCCACAACAGCAAAGCACTTAGTTGTGATAACTTGTAAGATCAACTCACTAAACATTGGTCTGTAGTATTTGTCTTAAAGTTTGCCGTAGTGATATCTTGCCTCATTTACTTGTATGCATAGTCTGTCTACTACTGAGAAAGAAACATGCAAGTAAGAAACCTTGATGCATACAATTCACAATAGTTTCAACAATAAGTGTTTTCAGATTGTTTCATTAGCTGAATTATATTTACAGAAAGAGCCTTCCTCCAGTTTTCTTTCTTTATTTTCAAGGGGCAGGATTTAATTTTATTCTATTTGATACTCTTCATCCGTTAACTGTGGATGATAAAAATTTCTGTCAGTGAAGTTCTATGGCTTAATGGTAAATTATCGAAATTTTCATTACAGTTCTATCACTATATATTAATGTAGGAAGTAATGTTACAATTTAAGCCACTACAAAATATCTTGATAATATGTATTATGCCAATCATCCCACACAAAAAACTGTGATAATAATAATGAAAGCCACTTAGTAAACAAATAATATATACTTCCGATAAGTGTATATTCAAGTATTTGTACAATAAAGGAAAAGAAAAAACAATACATGCTTAGAAATAAATGGATGAAAAACATTTCTTTTTTTACATTGATTAAATTATTGATTAAGTGATTTAGATAGTAAAAACGTATAAGTTATCAAAAGTAATTTTTCATGTGTATCTTGTTTATGTGGAAGAATATAACATTTGGTTTATCTTTTATTTTTATTAAGTTTAGAATATTATTATGGGATAATCAAAAATTTAGTATAAAATTTATTTTTATTTGAACAACAAAACATTAAGTTTAAAATATTGTTGGGATTCATTATAATAAGGTGATAATGTTAATTTTGGAGTGAATAGAAAATGGGGCTACATACAGACTGGATTATAATATTCATTTTTGAATGAAACATGAATTAAAAACAATTACCAAAACATATACAACACACACACACACACTCACACTGATTTTAAATATTTGATATATGTAAGAAATGTTGTCAGCACACACAAATTCTGATGAGAGGAAGTTTTTATTATAAGTAACATTATGATATTATAATAAAAAGCCATGCTTGGAAATATCCATAATTAGAAATAGTATCCTTTTAGGTATGTTGTCATTTATGTTAACCTGACAGACTTGATACTGTTTTCTTGATCCTAGAGAACCTTTTTATATCATTTTTTACTATAACAGATTAAGGATCATAACAAACAATTGAAATACTTTAGAAAAAAATTCTCTCAGGTTCTAATGGCTGTCTTAAAAACAGGAAGGCTCTACACACTATAGATATCAATCACTATTATTGAATTTCATGGCAGCAACATGATCTTTGTGATAGACAGGCCCTTTTAACTTACTGCCTATCACATTTATGCACTTAATAGTCTTCAGATACATTTATAAATATCTAGTAATCCATGTAATTTACATTTAAAGCAAGTTGCATTTGGTGTGCATAAGTACAGCCATACAATCTATCTTCATCTGCCATCTGTAATTTTGAAAAAAATGCTTATAGGTAATCATAATTTATTCTAATCTTTATTACTAACCACCTATATTTTGGGTTACTTATATTTCATAATTCCATCTACAATCTCAGTAGACCCATTTTATTCTATATTTGGTTCCATTTACTGACTCTTTTGATATTTTTGCATGTATATACTCTAATAAATAAACAATGAAATTGATTTTTACTTATATTTTATGAGCATAATATAAACAAACTTTGAAATGCTCAGATGACCCTTTTCATTCTATATTTGTTCCAGTGACTGACTCTTTTGATATTTCTATCTATATATATATACTCATATAAATTGGCAGTGAAAGTTATTTTCAGTTATAATGAGTATGATATGAACAAACTTTGCAATATTTAAAAGGAAATCAACCACAATTCCTATTTTTTAATTAAATATGGATTACATACAAGCATATTTGTTTTACTTACTTTGATCTTTTATGCTTTAAAACTGTCTTGAGTTTGTCTTGATTACAAATATATCAAGAACATCAGTTTTTTTCTATTAAATAAATACTAAAGGGATCAATTTCATTTGCAAACGATGCTTTCACCAAGCATACTTCTGTTAAGTCATAATCAGCTACACTCTGACACAAAATGCAATCTCACTCACCAGTTGTGGGTTCTGTAGGCGGAGGAGTGGTTTGCACTGTTGGAAATAAATTACAACCACAACATCATATTGACATCAGTTGAGACATGTTAAACAGATAACTAATTTGGTGAGTCAAGGGCAGTCATGGCAACAGATGCTGCTACACAAGAATAACTCTAAGAAAATATTTTTGGCTGGTTATTAATAATTATGTCTTTATATACTAAGTACAATTTGTAGAACAAAGCATTTTAAATTTTTTAATTTAAACCTATTTATTTGCAATTTATCCAACATTGGTATTTTAAAGCAATTTAAAAACAACATTTATTTTAATTTTGTTTAAGAGATGATAATGGAGTATCCAAATTATCCTTATTACTGTTATTAATATAATGATTATTAGACATTCAAGTTTTTATTATAATTATTATTAAATATTCATTATTTTAAAGTAGTAGGAATAAAACATTAATTGATTAAATAGCTTTGCTTGTATTCTGAAGTCGGTGACTGTGAAAGAAAGAAGAGTTAAAAATTAATGAAATCATTCAAATAATCTTCAGTTTTCAATAAGACATTTTTTAAATTGTTTTACAAGTGATATTAGAGAACTTTAGAATTTTATGAAAAATTATTTAACAATTTATAACATATTTATAAAGAAAGATTATAATTAATTGAGAAATTTAAAATTTTTTTTAGATGTATTACAGAAATACACATGTGAACACTTGGCTGTCTTCCCAATTAAAATGGGATCAAAGTAATTTAACTGGTAACAAACAGCAGCTTTTAAGATTTATTTTGCCTGAGAAAATTCATGAAAGAAACAAAGTCTCTTTCTTCTTTTGAATATGAGGGATTTTTTTATTTTAAATTTTGGCTCTTGAGAAATGAATGTTATTCATATATTCTTAGTGGGCAAGTGAACATTTTTTTAACTAGTTGTTTCTTTTTTTAGGGAATTGTCTATGACAGCAATGATAAAGTGTTAAATCTTGCTTCGAACCTACCTGGACAAAACTCTTCAAATAGCTCTGCCTGCACACCTTTAAGTTCGCTAAATTCTTGCACAATAAAGGTATTAGCATCAGTTGGTTCAGATGCCATCTTCTGCAGTTCATTTGTGTCAGCCAAACCAATACCAATAGCATAGATGTGGATGTCCTGATTTTTGGCCATCTCAGCTTCTTCAATTGTGCGATAAGCATTAATATTGGAAACACCATCAGTGACAACAAACAAGAAATTAGGAGCATCAACACGGTCACCTGTCTCCACAGAAAAGACCTGCTGCCTGATGGCTTTTATTCCATCAGCTGTATTGGTGCTGCCATATCTATAAGGAATTTGATCAATGGCACCATAAATCTCTTCTCTTGTTGTGTATCTGTCCAAGAGAAACTCAACATGCACACTAGTGCTGTATGTCACAACAGAAACACGCACACCATCTGAAGCAATGTAGGCTGTTGACAGGAATTCTTTGACGAACGAAAGAACCTTCTTGAAATTAGCTTCACTGACACTTGTTGATGAATCAAGAAGGAAGGCAATATCTGAGGTAGCTGCACGGCATTTTTCTAAAAAGCGCAGGGAAAAGCAGGTTAAAAAATGAAGTGAATATTTCAGTGAGATAACGAAAGACACAAGTAAATCACATGATCAGAGAGGAAGTAGAATCACCACTGACAGCTTACATCAAAATATAATTTAATTTCACATTCACATGCTTAGACACATTTGCACCCACCCACACATATATATATAATGAGCTATAACAGAATTCAGGTGAAATGACAAGGTAGATGATGGTTAATAAAGAAGAGAAACAGTTATTTTCAATGTACACAAGTGTATACAAGAGAAAGCATCATTTTATCAGGTAATTAAAGCAACAAAGAAACTAGTATATCAATTTTTGTGCATGTCCCTCATCAGTCAGCATATATGAGTAAGTGCAATGTTTAACAACTTGGAAAGAGAAATCAGTGAGCTGAGTTCAAATTCCATCCAAGTTCATTTTGTTCACTTTTGCACAAATACCTTTAGAAAAGGTATGAATTCATTCAAGGCTGACTGTGCTCTCTTAAGGTAGTAACCAGTCTAGAAGTAAACTTTGAATTCAAAAACCATCCTGAAGAGGGATGGACTTTGTCAGGCTATATTGCCTTAGATACACCACTTCTGCTATGGCTGCAGTACATATGGTGACCCTGTGACATGATATCAATTCAGTACTAATTCTTAGTATTTAAATAATAATGGTTTTGGAGCATTCAGTGTGAAAATAATCCGTAACACATAAATTTAAGCACATGACTGTGTGTCATTAGAACTATATGGAAGAATGTTCATTTTGTAAACCTGATCATAAATTTGAAAGAATTAAAATCTGAAAGATAATGCCAAGATGGTAAAATAACTGTTCAAGAAACTAAGAAAACCACACATACCCGTTGTAGTTGGTATTGGTGTTGTTGTTGGAGGCTCTGTGAAGAGAGATACCAAATGCTGAATGAAATAACCAACACTCATTTGTCAAATACCTATATATATATATATATATATATATATATATATATAATTATTCTTTCAAAAATCAAGAATTATCAAGATTACAATATACAATATCAGATGTAATCTGTGAGATTTGGAATGTAAATATCAAAGAAGAATTGCTTGAAAGTTTGAAAAGCTTCCAATTTACTTAAAAAGCTGAAATATTAATAAAAAGTTGTGAAATTATATTTTTTTTCAAATGAACAAGACTAACTGAAGCATATTTTTCATTAACATGGAAATAAAGATCAAATAATTTAAAACAAGGGTAAATATTGATATTATCGGAACATACAGGATATTCATTACATCAGAATGTATCATTTCATGGTTAAAGACTAAAAATCTTTGTAATTGTTAGATGACTCAGTAAATGTTCTTGAACAGTTTAAAGTATGTGTATATACTCCAAAAAATGTTCAATCAAATTATCATTAAAAACTTGGAAAGGACAATTCTATTGAAAACCATTTACTTATAATGCAATGCAGGTTTAAAATCTTTACTTATAAAAACAAACTGTAAGATGGAGAGTACCCCAATGTGCTGAACATGCAAGATTTGTGAACAGACTTATGAGATTTCTATAAAATAGGGAAAAATTTTGACTGTGTGTTAATAAGTTCATTGAGTTATAATATAGATAAATTCATTAATGTGCTTATATATTAGTTACTTTAAGAGATGAATGTAAAAATAAAATGAATATAAATGAAAAATTAGTAAGAGAAAGATTTATCCATAAATACAAAAAATTTATTGAAAAAAAATAGGTAACTTTTCTCACAATGTAAATACTGTCTCCTTTGTAAAAATTTTTAAAGTTAAAATTTAATAAACTATTTGGTTCAAAATCAAACAATAACAATTGCAACTGTTTTCAGAGAAAATATTCCCTATTAATAAGAATAAACTTATTTCTATAAAAAGTTTTAAAATGTTAAGTCTTTCTAAATTGCTGCATTAGTATACATTTATTTTTTATTTTAATGCATTGAAAAAATGAAAGAAACAATTATCATTTCAAATTCTTTGAAGTTAAATAATTATTTTATGTTAAATACTCTATTATTACTTTTAACTAATTATTTCATATTGTTTTATTTTATCTAAAAAATCTATTTACTTGTTTACCCATGCTATAAAAAATGATGGCATATATGAAATTGATATTTTGTTAAGTCCTTACTACTATTAGGTGGTACATGTAAATCTTTAAATATATTTTCTAATTTGGTCTTTTTAACTCCAAGCTACATAAAAAACACTGTTACCTAGCATCATAAATGCCAGGGAAATAACTTTATTACAGCAAAAAGTTACACAGACAAAAATGAACAAATACAAATAATCTATTCATTTTTTGCTTTTTATCATAGTTTTGGCCAATTTACTATCTGATTACAGTTGGAGACTATACAGAAAATATATCCACATAAACTATTTTGCAAATAAAACCAGTTAAAAATGTTTCTCTTACTTTTCTGTTATTTAATTGGATATTTCATTATTACAAAATCCATGATTAAAACATTGGCCAAAAAGCTGATATTATTTTATAAATATGATCAGTGAAAAGAAAAAAAAAACTTGAAGAGATATACAACTCAGTTAATGTAGTAATATAGATTAGGAATCTAATATTTAATCTACTGTGCCAAAAGACTGTAATAATTGTCATTATCATTGTCATCATCAACAAAAATACCAAACAAATTTTATTGGATAAAAACATATCTGTATGGTGATATATAATAATAAAGGTGCAAGTGAAATTGGTTCAAGCCAGTGTCAGTGAAATGTGATCAGAGTAATTCTATTTCATTAATGGAGAGAAGATGAATCTCTGAGCAATGAGTAATTGAGCATTTATAGCATTGGGAAATGGTGCAATAGTTCATTGCTATTTGTGGATGCAAATTGCAATATCATAGTCAATATCTATCCTCACATACCTGGACACATTTCAGCAAAGACCAGTCTTTTCAGTCCTTGCAAATCATCAAAGTTCTGTGCAAGGAATGTGTTTTCCTCTGCTGGCTTGGACACTATTTGCTGCAGCTCAGTAAGTTCAACTAGGCCAATTCCCACACCATAAATATGCACATCTGCATCCTTCAGCAGAGCAGCTTCATCCAATGTGCGGTAAGGATTCACATTTGATACACCATCAGTAACCACAATAGCAATATTTCTGGCTTCTGGACGATCTCCATGCTGATGGGTAAACATCTCCTCTCTCAATTTTTCCAGTCCACCAGCTGTATTGGTGCTTCCATAAGTGTATGGGACTTTATCAATAGCATTAAATATCTCCTCTTTTGTTTCATAAGAATTCAAATAAAACTGGACATTCACCTTTGTGCTGTAAGTGACCAAGCCCACACGAATACCAGCAGCTCCAAAATAGGCCTCAGACAAGAATTCCTTGACAAAGGCAAGTACTTTCCTGAAGTTGGTTTCAAGAACGCTTGTCGAGCTATCCAGGAGGAAGATGACATCAGACGATGCAACAGAACATTCTGGATAGCAGGACAATATAATTAGTACAGTGAATTTTTTAAAAACAAAGTACAAAGTAATTTGAAAAAGAAAATTTAACTTATATGTACCTAAATTTATGAAAGCTAACACTGGTCAAAATTTAAACAAATTCTATAATCCACTTTAATTATTATCTTACTTCAAATTCTTGAGAAAGTAACAATAAGAAAGAAAGCTTTCTGCATTAGAAAGTAAAAGCACAATCATAATAAAAATAAGCAATGGTAGTAATTTATAAGAATACTATTTGCTAAACAGGTATAGATTTATTCAATAGTATATTAATCTCATCATATTTTGAATAAATATTCAAATATTATAATTACAAAGAATCATAAAAAAAACACTGTTTATCAGGTTATTGTAATAAACATATTATTCAGTGTAAAAAGTTGCTAGAAAAAAATCTAGTTTTATGACACAAAATGAAAATAAGAAAGGACATTCACTAATTTGACCTATTCTGTTACACTGACAAATATAAATAAAATATTAATATAAATAAAATTTCACTTCTTGAAAACCTTAGTTATTCCAATAACATAGGAAAATATTCAATACAAGACACGTATCAAATGAAATCATGAAAGATTTGATCACTACCAAACAGTAATCATTTCTTATAATTACAACAGACATTAATCAACATTCAGAGTCACATTAAAATCTGATCATTGTTCAGAGTCATACAAAACATTCGTCAAGTTTTGCAGTCATACCAAACAATAAGGAATATTCACAAAACTGTAAGCAGGTCATTATGTGCGCGCGCAAGTATTGGGTCAATAACAGTGAGAATATTTTAGTTTTTTAGCTGGAAGTACGATGACCTTACCTGGCTCTGGTGGAGGTTTCGTTGGTTCTAAGGAAAAAAATAATGGACTATATTGTAATCCATATTACTGAGCAATAGAGAAGCATAATTCAGTAATAAAATCAGAGACATTTTAAAGTCTTATGAAAAATATGTGAGGAATATGAATACACCTTGAGTACATACATATCCATTAGTATGATTTTTAAATGCTCAATTAAGAAAATCATCTAAAGACAGAATTTGATGAAAATGTATAACACCAAATTATTTACATGTAGGTAGTAAAAATAAAATAATATTTATTTTAAAAAATGATATTTTGAAAAGTTTGGTTATAACTATAGTTTATACATTTCTAGTCCTCCAATATTATGCTTATATAAAATATTTCATCACTGAATTATTTCTATCTTTTTATTATTTAAGATCAAAGTATTATTTTCATTTTATAAGCAAAATTGCTAACAGCATGAATCTTTGCAAACTATTTTTCTCATGTTTGTTATTTCCATTTTTACAATGCTTAAATAGGTACATTTTCTCAGTAATTATCAAGTAAATTAGTAAAATTGATTCATTCAACTCTTCTTATTGAGATGTAAATGTTTGCATGAGTTTCCTAAAACTGTATGAAGAATGACAAGTGCATCTATCACCAATACAGTGTCAATGGAAACAGTAAAACTGAGAACAAACAAAACTCATATTTGCTTAACTTACAAAAGCTTAAGCTAAAAACTATGTTCATAGATGTGAGGTTATAAGGTCAACATATTTCTGTTTTGCTTTCTGTTGAAAAATAGAAAACTTACCAGGACAGAAATGGGCAAAGACTTCCTCTTTCATTTTATCAAGTTCATCAAAATCTTCAACACTAAAGCTGTTGTCGGCAGCTGGAGATGATGCTATTTTTTGCAGTTCTGTTAGATCAGCCAATCCAATGCCAATTGCATAAATGTGAATGTCTGAAGATTGCGCGCGTATTGCTTCTGCTACAGTGCGCTTTGAATCTATGTTAGAAACCCCATCAGTTAGGACGAGTGCTACGCTCGGTGCCTCTGTTCTATCCCCATGCTCACTGGTAAACATTTCAGTTCTGAGGGCCTTAAGGGCTGCAGCTGTGTTAGTATCACCATACCTATACTCAATTCTGTCTATTGCAGCAAACACCTGGTTTTTCGATGAGTACTCATTCAAGTGGAACTGTATGTGAACTTTGGTGCTATAAACAAGTAAACCAACACGAACTCCACCCGAATCAATGCTGGCTTCAGATAAGAAATTTTGGCAAATGTGAGCATCTTCTGAAAATTTTGAGCACTGACACTGGTTGAAGAATCCAAAACCAGAACAACATCAGCTAAAGATGACCTGCAAGCTAATTGTTAGAGGCAAAGAGAAAAGTGAAGGTTAGTAAAGATAGAAACGCATTTTATATATTATATATATATATATATATATATATATATATATATATGTATATATATATGTATATACATATATATATATATATCTATATATATATATATATCTATATATATATATATATATATATATATATATATATATATATATATATATATATATATGCATGTATATTCATGTATGTGTTTCTGCTTGTCCATCTCTGTATATACTAGGGTTGGCTGAAAAGTTCATAGGCTGACCAAGATATTGATATAAGTAGACATACTAGTTAGTATACTAAAAATCATGCTGACCAGTTGTTATATTCTGGTATACTTGCATGTTTTTTAATCTACCAACTGGTGTGTCTCTACTTACATTTATATCTTGATCAAGCTTAGAAAATTTTCAGCTGCATGTAGAATATGTAGAGAAAAACTATTATGTGCATATACTTGTATAAAACTATGTAGAGAAAACTATTACATGTATATACTTGTATAAAACAACTGTTTTTTGTTGTTAAATGATACATAATAGGTATTAAGCTCCAGTGTTTACAGACATGATATAAATTTAATTATTATTAGTTTAAGGTTGTACATAACAGCACATTTTTATGTGTCTGTAAGGTTTTGTGATTAGAAGTTCAAAATCAAGAAAATGTAGACTCAGTAGCATTCATACACTAACTGACATCCAAGTCAATCATCAGTTTTTAAAGAAATAGAAAGATTTCATGAAGAGGACTCACCAGTGGTGGGTACAGGAGTGGTGGGAGGAAGTGTAGGAGGTTCTGGAACCAAGAACATAGTTGCTAAGTTAATCAAAAATACTAGAAGCTTGTTTTTCATACTCACTTTCATAATCTTCTTTTCTTTTACAGAAAAGAATTCAGATTTGTTTGAGCAGTTTATATTGCTTTACTTATTCCAGATCAGAATAAATGCCAAGCATGTGTGGAATTAGGAGTGGAAGTTTTAATTGAAATAAATTTCAAATTACTCTTATTAATAAATAAACAAGTATCTTCAATGCAAAAAAATTAAGCATTTTTGCACGATAATATATTATTTTTTTATATTCATTACTAAAATAACATTTTAAAAATTTGACTATATCATGTTGAAGACCAAGGGGTTTGAAAATTAGCAATTCAATTTTTCATTTGGAATAAAAGTCCTTAAAATATATGATTTAAAAAAACAGAAAGAGATGATACATAAACAGAAGTTAATTCATTGAAATTCTACAGGCTTTCATTACCTTTAACCCATATCTTCCTGGTGTCATTTTAAACTGACACTTTTTATCCATATATATATAAACTATAATCTTTCACTCTAATTTTGAAAAGTGAAAATTTCACTGAAATATGTTGGAAAATTTCCAGATCTTCTGAAATCAAGAAAATATGAACTTTAAGCAACCCAAGCTCAATATATGAGTCAAAATGGTGTGAATTTGAACTGACACCAGGTGGATATAGGTTGAAATAAGAAAACTCTTTGATCTTGTTTCTGTTTTAACATCATGCATCTAATTTTGGTTGCTTACTATTTTTTTTTCAGACACTATATAATAAACTCATTCTATTACTATGTTTGTTGATTCAATTTTCAAAATCCTTTTTAGAAATATATGAAAGTCATAAAACTGTGTAAAAAGCAGTAAAAAGGGCTTAACTTTCCATAAAATATGCAAGTGAAAACCAGAAATGAAATGCATCTGACAAAGCATTTCCCTCAAGTTATTGAATATCAATCATTTGGAGAGACATTTTGTAATCTTTCTTGCTCTTTTCAGTGTAAGATACTGTCAAATATTTAACGCACAGCAACAAATAACAGAAATAATAGACACATATAGAAAAACATAAACAGAATATTTGTTCAATTGGGAGTTTACCCCAAAGATACTTTTAGACAAGTAATAATGATATGTGCTTGCAACTTAAAACATTAAAGCTGAGTGATTCTAGTCATTGTGATGATCTTTATGTTTCAGTAGAACATTGCCACATTGTAAGTGATCAAGAAATTGGATACATTCAGTCAAGTTATAATTACTGAGCAGAAAGATATAATGTTAAAGATTTGGCATACTGCCTCAAAGCAGGTTTCTTCTATAAAGATATGCTTTTGATATAAAATGCAATTAACAGTTTTAAAAAGTTTTTGGATTTTATTCCATTAATATTCACATTCATGAATAGTACAGTATATCAGATTTTATTATGCAAATCAATGTTTTTACAATAAAATTGGTGGGTAAGTAAATGACAAAATGTAAAAATCTGATATATAGATATTTAACCTGATATATAGATATTTAACCTGATATATATTTATTTATATATATTTAATTCTGATATATAGATTTGTATATCACACCTTCAATAAAATTGGTATTAATCATCTAATGTTGGCAAAATTTTCAGGATATATTTTTATTCATATGAGCAAGATAGTTTCAGTTTATGTTATATCACATTATTAAAAACACTGCCAACTTCTTTTGAGAAGCTGTGTCAAGTTTTATTATACAAACTAAGTGGAATATAAATTTCTATCCATAAATAAATCCAAAAAGATACAAGCCATAAAAAATATAACTTTCATTAATCAATGAGCCATTGATTTTGTTGACTTTTGTACTCTTTTAATTGCAATATTAATTGCAGCAGATCTTATTGTTTCACAGAGATCTTCTTTGCTCAAATACTGATTTCCATTCTCATTTAATCACTTTTAATGATGGACCACAAGTTTTTTAATGGGTTAATATCTGTAGAGTTTAGGAGCCATACCATTAATCTGGTATCTTTAACCCATTTTTGGCAAGCTAGCCAGAATATGAATATACACTTTAGTTTAAAGCTTCTTGGTTATGATCTATACTACTGAAAAATTCATCTTCCCACAAGAACTTACAATGAATCTCTACATTTATATGATCATCAAATTTGAAAGAACAAATAATTTTCTGCCTAAAATGCTGGCCTAAAACATTATTCAATTTCCCCTTGCTGTCTTTTAAGTCATTCTGGCTAATCATTTCCATGAGAGATCCAACTAGCCCTGCCACTGTCTATACAATGTACCTCTGTATTCATCCTTAAAAATTACTTTTGAGAAATCAGTGTATTTTTTATGGGTTTCTTCACCCAAGTTACTAATTTCTCTTTGTGATATCTACTTAGAGGTGTTAGTTTGGTTGTTCTTGTCTTTAGCCAATGTTCTGGATATTTTTTCTCTATCTGCATTTAGAAAATCTTTTCCAAATACTTTCTTGCTTGACATATTTCTTGCTTATTGCTCTGTTTTTCAAATCTCTTTTTGTGAAATTCTTAGTCATTTTTCCTGTTCTTCTTTTGCCAATCTTTTCTATTTCTTTTTGGAATCTTATTTGATTTCTGTTCAATATTTTTTTTTTCACTTCCAACATTGTATTTATATCACTCAATATCTTTACAAAATCTTGTTTCTCATTTGAGTTTATATCTTTCTTACAATCCATGACAATTTTTACATCTCAGAATATATATAATAAATATCAATAACTATATTATTATTATCATTTTATTATAATTCTGCTTGTCCCTCACATAGTTACTTAGTTGGCATGTATGTATGTTATGCTCTGTCAGTAACTCATAAATAATGGACTATTCCATTTTGATCTTCTGGAGAGACTGAAAAGACATATTAAAAAGGCTACTTGGTTTCAGTGAGAAACTGAAAGAAAGAGAAGATAGAAGTGTTTAATGTCTGGTTCAGTAAAATGGAAAAAGTTCTCAATTTCAAATCTTTTCATTTGTACCCAATTATTTATGATTGTTATTGCAATATTTTGATAAAGTTGTTAAGCTCAATAGTTTAAAAATGCAATAGGGAATTTCTATGGATGTTTTATTTCCACAGAAATTGCCATGAGCATATTTAATCATTAACTTAAGAATTAAGATTCATTAGAAAATTAAAAGTGGAAAACCATGAAATTTTCATGGGTACTTCTAGTTATATATATATTTATTTACAATATGAGAAATTACCCTCAAGTTGCATAATAAAATCTTGCATCAAATAGGTTATTGCAAATATTTCTAATAAAAAGGTAATTATAAGCTGAAATTCTTATATATTTATATAAATATAGGTATGTCATGAAAATCTTAAAATCATTTGTTGTTTAATACTAATTTTATTGTGAAAACATTGACTTAAAAAATAACATCTGACATAGTGTGTAACTCATATAATGTGAAAGCTGTGAGAAAACTTTCAAAAACTCATTTGTTGTTCATATTCACAAATAATTCTAGCCATTTCCAAAGTATTTCAGTAAAAGCAAAATTGATTGTAATCATAAAATTGCAATATTTTCGCATTGTTATGATTCTGCCTTAAATTTAAAAGAAAAACAACTGGTAACAGCAACAAAAACAGCACCAATATTGATTTTGATATTCCTTTTATCAAGCAAATTGCAAAAATTCTATGATAGGCATCTTTCAAAACATCATTTTACAAAATGCTGCTTTTATTAATTCTAATCAATATATAAAAGTGTGCATCAATAAATAGCTGAATATACAGTTATCGGTTGAATTTTGGTCTGAAATCGTCAATGTCTTATGTTCAATCTATATGTTTAATATTCCCCTACTGAATTGAGTGCAGTGACAAGGAAGGAGGTATGTTGAAAAATAAATACCTGTTGTATAAAAAATGCTTTTTTTATCATTATGCAACAGACATTGATTTACTTATGAAATGCAGTACAAACATGAGAACACTTACAAATTCTTTATAAAAATTTGCACAATTACTTTTGAAAAGGCATGAACCATCTCTTCTCCCACCTGCTCTCTATGCAGCACAGACTGGGATCATTAGTTTTACTTGGCAACCAGACTAAGAGAAGGATAACTGAATTCAAAAGCAACTGAATGTGAAGCTAGTAATTCCATCCATATAAAAACGGACTTGCTACAGAAACTAGAAGTCACACCTAATGTGACAAGGTGGTGGCCATATATTCCAATAAAGGAATCTAAAATATATACATTATCTATGTAATGGCCTAAGAGGGGAATATTCTCTTCTACTGATTAAATGACATTAATATATTAGACAAACTGTCCACAAAAGCTGTAATGTAATTCTGGAGGAAGAATAAGATAATGTAGGATATTTTTTATTAATCAATTCAACCCAAACAAAGCAATAATGCCATTAAGACACAAAGGTATGAAATAGAATGAAAAGACTTTAGAACAAACCATAAACCCGATCCTAAACAGGAAACAAATAATAAAGTTCTACTCCTGTTCAAAAGATCAGGGAGGAGTTTGAACAGGATGATAAGTGAAGCTATCTACTCCTATACATTAATTGATCTTCTTCAAAATGTGATATCCATGCAGAGTCAAAGAAAGCTTTAATTTTTGTTGGTTATACATATTCACTTAGGAAGTTTTCACTTCAATATCAGTTTTTAAAGCTACAATATTTTGCATATGTTTTTTTTAACTTAGGCAGAAGATAATACTACAATTTAAGAATAATGAATGATAACAATGACAAGCAATTTTTAATTTTTTATCAATGGTCTTTAAAATATTAAAAGTTTTGTGAAACACCCTAAACTCCATAAAATAAAAACTGTAGAGTAAGAAAAAAATAGCACTTATCCTTAAGAAACCATATCTTTAATCAGCCAAATCTATATTTGCAACATAAAATTTTTGATTCATTGGAGAAAGAGAAACTCTTTTTATATTTGCATTGTTCACTTAACAAAGATCACGTACATTGTGTGCCCAGCCCTAATACTGAAAGACTAATCAGTAAAAAAGACAAATTCTAATTCTAGTGAACAGCATCAAAAGTAACATATTCCAAAGTGTGTTACAAACAATAATTGTGCTTCTAAGATTTGTGAAAATACAGATAATTAAGAAAAATTCTGTGCAGAAGACAAATGGCGTGTTGAGCCAAGGTGAACTGAGAAAAGGAAAAGTGAGGCAGATTCTGAGTGCTTCTTTACTGCAGTGGCTGAGAGAGAGGCCTTACCTGTGCTTGGACAAAAAGTATCAAAGACTTCCTTCTTCAAATTTTCAAGCCCATCAAAATCTTCCACTGTGAAAGTATTTTTGGCTGCTGGCTCAGAAGCCAAGGCCCTCAGCTCAGTTGTCTCATCCAAGCCAATTCCAATGGCATAGATGTGAATATCTTCAGCACGAGCTTTTTTTGCCTCATCCATTGTTTTGTATGCATTGATATTCGATACCCCATCAGTAACAACAAATGCAATGTTCTTTGCATTCGGGCGGTCACCATTATCATGTGTGAACATGTTGCGCCTCATTGCTTCAATACCACCAGCAGTATTAGTACTTCCATAGCTGTATTTGATACGGTCAATTGCAGCAAAGACATCTCCTTTTTCTTTATAATCATTTAGATGGAACTGAATGCTGACATCTGTGCTATAAAGCAGGATGCCAACCTGTACGAATTCAGGACCAATTTGTGCTTCAGACAGGAAATTCTTGATGAAATTCAACACCTTCTTAAAATTATTTTCCCCTACACTGGTCGATGAATCAATCACAAAGACTATGTCTGAGGGCGCAGCGCTGCATTCACCTATCGCAAAGCGCAGGAAAAGATAAAACAATATGATCAACAAACCTAAAGTTAAGCCATCATATTAAAAGTAAGATTCTCATTATGAGACTCAATATTTTAAAGTACTTTTCATCTACTAAAAAGATAAAAATTTTATTTCTACATTCAACATATGTTTACAAGTAATATATAGATCAGAAAGTTTTTTTTTATGTTATTAATTGATCTAATGAAAATGTATATGCCTGTATAATACTCGACATATCATAGTACATATGTTCAATGATATACTTATATATATGTGTATATCACAGCAATATATGTATGTAGATAGTAAATAGTATCCATATCTATAAGACTTAGTGAATTATAAACAGCTATTTGGAGTCAATGTAACTACATTTCCAAGAATTTTCTAATGTTTTTGTGCAAATATTTTGTCCTATCAAATGAACAGAAAATATAAAATGTTCAGAAAAGATTAAAAATTATGATTATATCTGGCACACATACACAATTATTATAGCAATTTCCAACAAAACAATGGAGACAGACATTCTTTTAACAAAACACAATCTATTATAACAAGAAAAAATGTTTTTTGCTCTCTAAGCAGAAATTTAATTTCTTCATTAAACTCATGATTCTCGTTTACTGACAGTAAAGAGTAATTCAAATGAGACAATGAGATATTTAGTAAAAATATCAGAAGCATAGATATTGCTACTAGTTTCTGAATAATAAAGTTAAAAGTTCTCAATTAAAAAAGTATATTATAAAATAAAATGCTAAATCATTGATGAATGGATGACACAACGCAGCGCAGGGCGACATTTGATTGCACACTCCTCTGTTTTTATTTAGTAGAGGTGATCAGTATAAAGAAGTATTTAAAAGTGTTTAACATAAATCAAACTTACCTGTGGGGGGCTCAGTTGGGGGTTCAGTGGGAGGTTCAGTTGGAGGAACTGCAGAAAAGATAGTTGTACATAGTTGACCAGAATGGTGAAGAGATAACTAAAATGATGGAAGTGGCTAATGTGGAAAAAATGTTTCAGGTGAAATACAAATTCTAAAGCCTTTACAAAAAGATTGAGAATGGTAATTTTGAGCTTAATTCTATTGTTGCCTCTATAAAACATATGACAAATCACAGTTAATAAGATAAAACATTATGACCACTTTATAAACTTAATGAGAGAAGATGCTATCCATTGAGATATAAAAAGATGAATTAACAGAAAAATATTACAGAGACTAAACATTTTCAAAGAAGCAAATAATGAAGATTAAGTAGGATAATGTGTATAATCACAAAAGCTTATTTTTCTGTGCAACAGTGCAATAAGCAAAATTATTTTTGAGCAATAAAGTACCAAAGTAAAAAAGAATAAAAAAATCATACTAAATAATGGCAAGTTTCCAGTGTGCAATCACTATATATATCCATTCATATAAGTAAAAACTCTATAGTAAACAACATTGTTTATTGGATGATACAGGGACTGGAAGCAGTACTATGTATTTTATTGTTAATGTTTTAAAATTACAAGGTAAAATATTACGCAAATGTGTTTTTATTATAGCAGATGGCGATTGATATTAAAAACAATTTTCTATACTATATAAAAGGGCAACAATGAAGTTTATTTGCACAAGTTAGCTATAATGTGAAATGTGTACAAATGAAAGATTCAAGATGATCATGAGGCAGCCATGTTGAGAATATGTGCTTTTCATGAACATTCTTATGAATAAAACCACTTAATCTATAAAGGAATGGACAAGTGAATAAGTGGACAAGGTGAACAAAGGAATCAGTGAATATGCAAGAGAATAAGGAAGTGAATGAAAAAGGAAAGAACTGTTAAAAAGCATCAATAATCTGAAGATTTGCAGAGTTTTTACTGCCATTCTTTCATTTACTTTCTCTCTCACATTTGTGCTTTGGAAGAGAGAAAAAGCAGCAGAAGAAAGTGAAAAGCAAATGAATGATACTGAATAAGAAATTGAAACATTAGTGAATATCAATTGAATGAGTGTTATAGGAGTGAAGAAATGATTGAATGGTTTTAGAATTATTAATAAGCATCTGTAGCTATGATAAAATCTTTTCTCACTTTCCTCCTCTCTCTCTTTCTTTCTTTCTCTTTCTAATGCAAAGAGATAGAAATAGAAAGGAAGAAGAGAGAAGATAATAGCAGATGCATGGCTGAGATACTATCCATGAATAATAAAACTATACATGGAAAGTGGACATTGTCTGCACATTCCTTATTGGTCATTCTAACCATAACAATGTCCAGTGAGAAGCAGAAAAATCAAGATCATTGACTTGTGGATATTTTCACATACAATTTGCAGGTGCAGTTACAGCAATATTCAGTGCATAATTGTGGACAAAGGAGGTGACTCCTTCAGAACTCTTACCTGGGCAGAACTTCTCAAACACTTTGTACATGAGCACATCCAACTCATCAAAGTTTTGCACAATAAATGTATTTTCTTCGGATGGTGATGAAGAAATTCGTTCCAGCTCAGTAGTGTCAGCTAATCCTACACCAATGGCATAGACATGGATTCCTGCATTTTGAACCAAGCGGGCTTGAGGAACTGTCTCATAGTGCTCAATGTTGGAAACACCATCAGTGATAATAATTCCAATGTTTCTGATTTCAGGTCTGTCTCCCTTTTCGACAGTGAACATCCTTGTTCTCATCACTCGGAAAGCATGAGCAATATTTGTGCTGCCATATCTATACTGAATTTTGTCTAGGGCGGCAAATACATCTTCCTTCGTTGAATAATCATTCAGATCAAACTGGACATAGACGCTTGTACTGTAGATAGCCACACCAACACGTACAGCACCCCGATCAATGTCTGCTTCAGTCAGGAAATGCTTGATGAAGTTGATAATTTTTTTGAAATTAGCTTCACTCACACTAGTAGATGTATCCACCAGGAAGACAATATCGGCCATAGCAGCATGGCATTCCGCTAGCAAATGAATGCATCATTCGTTACATATAATATAGTATAGCATAGTACAGTTATATATATATATATATATATATATATATATATATATATATATATATATATATATATATATATATATAAAAAAATTGTCTCTTATAAATATTATCGGATGATAATGCAATAGCAAATTATAAAACAAACATTTCTATTATCTTTACATTGACAAATGAAGTTTGAAAAGCTACATTATTATAATAAAGATTACCATACTGTGATTTGGAAATGAACATAAGAGGTTTTGAGTTAAGAGAATTACTTTACGTAAGTTCTATAACATGTACTTAAATCCAATAAAGTAGATATCAACAGTAAAATAAGATGACTTCAGTTGTATGGGATGAAAAAAGTTTGGAAGAATTTTGAAGCTGATGTGTCTCAGAAAATTTACAATCATTTTTAATTTAATGATGCATTTTGAACCAAGTGAACTTGAAAAACTTCCTCATAGTACCTAAATATGCATATCTACATACACATTGCACATTCACATACATATCTGTTTGTATAGATAGATAGATAGATTTGTATTTATATTGTAGTAATAAATGATCATTTTTGAAAATTAGAAATTCTAAAACAGGTTCTGCTTTGTGGTTCTATTCAAATGTCAAAACCATATTTGTATATGATGTAATTGATAAAAACTTTGGGTGTTAAACTCACCAATTATTTGTGGTGCTGTAGTTGTAGTTTCAACTGTGAAGAAAATCATGAAACAATGTATACATGTTTTGCTGTATGAACTGTATATACAGTAAGTGCAATAATGATGGGGTGTTTACATTAACATTATAAACACTGTGTATTTTTTGTATAACATTGAAAAAGAGGAAAAAGCTGGCAACAAATGAAAAGATAAGTTTCATCTGAATTTAATCAGTTATAAGAAAGAGCCATATGTATATCTGAGTGTAGGTTCCCAAAGGAATAACAGTTTGATAATATATGGGTAATAACTTCACAAGATGTCTGAGGTAAAATGTAAAGTTTTATTGATGAATGAGTGAGTAGTAAATGATCACATCTAAATATAATGAAAAGATGTTTATTCTGGCAATCATGACAAGTGATAATATTTGTTGTACTAGCTGAATTGTATGCAAATTGATGCAGAAAGTGTGTGGTGTCCAACTCACCAGGTTCTGGTTCTGTAATGATTACTTTTTCAACTGTGAAGAGAATTGTTATAGAAGGTAAATATGTTTTGGTCAATGGAGAATCATGGACTTAAATGTGCAAAAGAATAATGACTAATAATGTTGTATGTATATATGTACATGTGATACCCATCACCACAAAATAAATGAAAGCAAATAGTTTTCATCTGTACTTTTGGAAATAAAATTTAACGCATGTTAAATTAATTAAACTAAAATTCTTTCTTTTTATAGTCATATCTCAAAATACAGCACTTTTTGAATATAATAGTCAATACTAGTCATATATTTTATTAAGAGTGAGTTAGAGATTCAGTCAGTGATCTGTAATTTTAGCTTTGTGTTTGAGTTGGTTTAGTTAAGCTAAATCCCAAATCTTAGACCAAGAGTTCTCAAACTTTTTTCTGCTATGTACCCTTTCATCCTGCTCAATTGCATTGGTATAACCTTTGAGGAAATATTCCATATTATAGTACTTGAGGTCAAGTGAATGTTTGGGTCTGGTCAGTTTTAAAACCTACATCTTAGAGAGTTCAATATGAGAATTAAGCCCATAAGAGGAACTGAAAAATTATGTACCCAACCAACAAGGAATTCTAAAAAATTTATAACGTTTAGCCCTTTGGTTAGATTTTGAGAAATGAGTCAGGTTGAAAACTTTTCAACATTCACTCATATGAACAACTGAGTTTGCAAACCTAAATTGCAACCAGTGCTTTACATAAGGTAATTATTGAAATTCTTTGAAATTAATTAAATCTTTGTGCATAATTTTTTTGTTAAATTATCACTATTATTAAAATTAGGAATAAGCATTAGGTTGATACATACATTGGAACATTGGCTCATTTTGGCTATTTGAATTAGGAACTTTGAATTCAGCCAGGTATAAATAAAAGCTTTTTAAAACTATCAAATGACTGGTTGCAGGATTTCTATAACTTTCTGGCAGAATAAGAGCAATATTATAATTTTATAGTTATGCTATTTATATGTGTGTGTTTATGTATTTGTGTTATTGCAGTTACTAGTAATATTTATGTTTCTGGGGTAGTGCTTGGTAAAAATTCAGTTGTGTCAGACTCACCAACAGGTTCTGGTTCTGGAGTGGTTGTTTCAACTGTGAAAGAAAGTGTTGTAGAATGTATATGTTGTATGGAGTGAGAAATATAGTATCAATGTATTTGAGGTTTTTCCTGAAAATTATTTAATTGAGATTCATAACTCTTCCTCTCACTTTCTCTCTTTCTATGCACAGACATCCATGTATGTGTTGCTATTGCTATTATTTAGTTGTACATTGACAGTTTTATGACTTACTATTAAAGAATTATAAATGAACAGTATGAACATAGGAATGAGATGGCACATGAAAATCTCTACATGCAAGCCACCAATCTGCCACTGAGTGGCATGCTACTAGTGTTTACTGCTGGTGGCCTGCTGTTGGACCGCCAACAAGTTCGTCTTGACAATGTTACTACTGATGGACCGCTAGAGGCCCAGAGGGCTGCTGGCATTGTCATTGACAGGTGTGTAGGGATACTGATACAAAAAAGTGGCTTGTGTGTAGGGATACTTATACAAAAAAAATACAATGTCTGTGAAAATTTCTTTGGACTATAGCAGTGTTTAAACTCTATGAAAAAATAAACTAGCAAACAAGTGTGATTTTACAGAAACAGAAATTAACTTAAAAGATATGGAATTTTTATGTGTACACAAACAATAACAGATTATTAATCATGTCGAACATAGATGATTATGAATAAAGACAAAATGGAAACTTTTCTTTACCAACATGTTTTATCCTCTTTTTGACTTTATCAAGGCAAATGTAAGGATTTTATTTTGCACCATGTATTTTTAAACAGAAGTAAAAAATACCATTAGGTTTTCAAAATTTTTAAATTTTAGAACACACTTAAATATACTTCAGGCTAACTATGAAAGTCAAGTTAAACTATGGAGGATGCTAAGTGATGTATAATTTAATGCCTAATAAATGAAAGTGAGTAAATGTTGTTGAATTTCTTTATTTCCATATATATATATATATATATATATATATATATATATATATATATATATTTATTTTTTATTTTTATTAATGTAATTATTACATATTATTTTAATTTGATAAATTATTTATGTATTTATTTATTTTAAATAATAGAAATTTCATGGTCATGTATGTTGGCTTGGGAAAGGAGTACTTCTTTTAAGAAAAGAGATATTTGAAAAAAATTAGGGTGCAAGTTAACATTTTTTGCAAAATTTGATAACAGCACTCTCAAGAATGAATGTAAAAATTTTGGATGTGAAATCCCAAAATACACAAGATAAAATTCTATTTCTGCAGTAGAAAGTGATAAAAAAAACACCTCACATATGATACAGAATTTACAAATGAATTTATTTTTCAAGGAGAAATTCCTGTCAAAAGTAATTTATAGAATCACAAAAATTCTGCAGAGGCAAGTAGTATAATTATATATTTAACCCTCTTATTTAGAGTAAATATGCTATCAATGAATAAATATGTTTTTTAGATTTGTGAATTTGCATGTTAAGTGGCAGACAAATGTGTATTTTGCTAAACTCACCAGGTTCTGGTTCTGTTAAGGTTGTAGTTTCAACTGTGAAAAGAAGTGCCGGAGAATATGCATGTTTTGTTGGACAAAGAATTTTGAATTTTGATGCATAAGAGATGCAAAATATTGTTATATGTATATCGGGTTTATATATAAAATAATATTTTCTGGTAAAAATGTCAGGAAGAAACAAGAATGCAAGGTCAAAGTTTGTTTTTTTTACTGATAAGTCCATTATGTAATAAAAATTATATTAATTCTAATTTTAGTTGATTATTATTCATATTTGTTCTGGTTTGAGTGATTTAATTATATTTATTGTAGTTAATTGTACATTATTTTCATTAAACTCTCTTTCAGTGGTGATCAAAATAAAATCTACAAAGGCACTTACAAATCAAGCACAGCTTTCTTCTTATTCTTGAAACATTATTGTTGTCAAAATAGAAACAAATGAATAGTTTCTATTGTAAAAAATAAATATACAAAATATACTCCAATCCAAGATTCTACTTTGATTTCAGCAGGAATTATAGTGTTAAGTGGTTAGTAAAAATATGTTTGTGTTAAACTCACCAATAGGTTCTGGTTCTTCAGTGGTTGTTTCAACTGTGAAGAAAATGTTTGCAGAATGTGTTCATGTTTTTATTGAATGAAGAACTTAGTATTTAGAAATATAAAGTAGTGCAAGAAGAATGTGTCTGTTAAGAGATTTAGCTCCCATTTGTATGCATTTTGAACAATACAGAAGAAATATCAAGCATATATTAAACTATATAGTGTGACAGAAAGTAACAGTAGTCAAAATGGAATTTATGCTGTAAGTGATGCTGATGTGTATAAAAGATTTTCTGATCCAGTTTTTCATTTTTCATGTTTATCTTGTGAGTAAAACTTTGGTAAATAAATTGCCATGAAAATGGAAGGGTGTTCAATATTTTTTTTTAAGTGAATGAATGTGCTGGAGAGTAAGGAATAGATAAATTAATGACTGAAATAGTTGTCAAAGTAGACAACAATGAGTTTGGGAGCCTTAAGATATGTTTAGTAAAAACATTGTATGTAACTCACCAATTAGTGCTGGCTCTGTAGTGGTTATTTCGACTGTGAAGAGAATTGTCAGAAAATGTTTTTTGGGGTGATGAATGAAACATTTTGGTATGCAAGAAGTGAAAATATCATATGACTGATGAGAATTTATTATCATTTTCTATGTAATTATATATGTACCTTTACATTTGTTTAAGAGATGTTAGTGAAATGAAGCAATGGCTTAAAAAATTAGTCACTGCATCTCTTTATTGGGTGAATGTAATGTCAAATATTAAAAACAACAAGACTATTTGTTTTTTATGTTCATGAGAGAAACCTTAAATTCAGATGGTAGACACTTGACACCTATAAAAATTATTTTGTAATCAATTTATTAGTCAACAACTGAAGGAGAAGGAATGGTTTTGTGTTTTTTTAAGATGCAGTAATTAAGTATGTAAATGAAAATGTGTTTTGTGTTACACTCACCAATTGGTTCTGGTTCTTCAGTGGTTGTTTCAACTGTGAACAAAATTATTGTAGAATGTATTCATGGTTTGATTGGATGCAAAATTTGAAGGTGCAGCAGGTGCAATTGCAGATGAGATTTGTGAAATTTGATACTTTGTGTAATGAATAAATTATAATTTTTGAAAGATCTAGTCTGTTTGTCTGAGTGAATGTGGGTAATAACAAGTTGTAAGAAGTATAAGACCAGATCTCAAAATGATGAGATCATCAAGAGGATGAAATGAAGGTTGATTTAAATAACTCAGCCTGTTTAGCTGTTGAATATATTTTGATAACTCTGAAATCATACATGAATATCACACAAAGATAAAAACTGATTGATAATTGCATAAGACCTATGTGTATTGTGTTTTGGTCCTCCTAAATTAAATCTTGATTTTAACTAAAATCCAAACATATTAAGTGTTTATAATTTTAGTTTGGAAATTGACAAGTAAAAATATCATAAACATTTTTAAATGGTGAGTCTATAAAGTTGGGCAGACTGGACTCTCCTATCTTGATTATCAACCAGCCTAGGAAAAGGACATCTCATAATTAAAATCTAGGAGTGATATCCAATCCTTTCTCCTATCTATGAATAAAAATAAACAAAAAGTATGGAGATTGGAGTTTACAGTCCCAACCAGTAAAAATAAACTTATTAAAATATGATCAGTGCGTAAACTGAAGGTACAATCAGACAGTAGATATCAAAATAGCAGTAGAAATATTGCTCATTTTTCAAATGAAACAGGACAGTATTCAAGTTCTTGGACTTCAGCTATGACCCCAGAAATTAGTAATTTTTCCTCGTGAAAGAAAAAAAACGTGTATCTACATTTTCTGTACACGGTGAAATATTGAAATTTGCAAAATTTCCTTAAAATTAATTTCTTATTGATGATTTCTGCATTTACAATATTTACAGTTTTTTTAACAGAATTATGTATATTATATAAAAGGAGAAATAGTGAAATATTAATGTTATGATATTTAACATATATATATATATATATATATATATATATATATATATATATATATTTTGAGCTAAAATGAGTAAAAAGTTGCTTTGTGTTTGTTGTGCCAGTTGATAAGTGTGCAATGTGACCGATTAAAATGTTGGTGTACAAACTCACCAATTGGTTCTGGCTCTTCAGTTGTTGTATCAACTGTGAATAGAATTGTCAGAGAATGCATTATGTTGTGTTGTATGAAACAGAGAAAAATAAATGTGCAGGAGATGCAAAAGAAACGATTGCATTGGGATTTGTCATTGTGTGATTATAGTTTGCATTCAATGCAAATGCCACAGAATATGAACAAAGTCGTCATATCAAGATACTAAGATATACAAATGTGTATGTGTGTGTGTGTCTATGTATAAGTGAGAGATGATGGTTCATTTTTCTGCAGAAATATGAGATATGTGTAAGTGTACTTTGTTTTGTAACTAGATTGAGACAATGTCCCCAATGATAAATAACTTCTACAAAGTTGAATTGGATGATGATAATGAAGACTCTTTGTAATAAGGATATTGCAAAAGAAGATGTTGTTTAGATTGTTATTTCCAAAGCTAAAGCTATGAAGGAACAAGTGTAATTCTCCACTAGTAACACTTACCAACAGGCGGTTCTGTCGGAGGTTCAGTTTTGATGGGAACTGTAGGATAAAGGCACCAAATTGAGATTGCATAAAATAAATTAATCATGTATAATATTTTAATGTTTTAATGGATTTCTTACTAATTAATCACACATGTATATATGTAGGGCATATGTAAATATAAAAGTAGACAGAGGCGACAGACTGTTTCATGCTAAACACAATCATCAGGCCATGTGGGTTGTGTTTTAGCTCAACTATTTATATATACAGGTGCATTGTGGGTTGTCTATTGTATCATTCTAACTGTTATTTTGGTACAATAATACAATATAAAATAGTTCTTGATAAACACCAGCACTCAATGTATGATATTTTATATTCATATTTTGCTTCTTTTAGTTGAGCACTGTAATAGGTATAATATATATATATATATATATATATATATATATATATATATATATATATAAGTGCCATAAATAAAGTCAATGAAGTAAATAATTTGTATATGAGCAAATGTATAGTATATTTAACTTAAAAAATGATTTACCTCTGCAGCCTGATTCAGAAAAATCTCCTTTCTGTCATTATGTTAGTTTTAATTCTTTGAGTTTAAATGAAATGTTTATATATTTGATAATTCAATTTTTCTGCTTATAATAATGTCTATGAATAACAATGGAATTTTATAGCCTGCATTTTACAGTCAATGTGATTAATATATTTCATGCTTAGAGCTACCAAATAAGAGATTTTAGAAAGTGTAGCTCCTATTTTATTCTATTAAGGTATATATTTTATAATAAACAATATTATGGAACAAAAGATTAAGAGAGCATGGCCATATACAAGTACCATTAAAAAAAATAAGAAGAATTTATTGTAACAATAAATTGAATACAAGCATAAACTGTGGTGCACAGGAATGATAGTTTGTAATTAAATCACATAAGCCAAAGAAGTAGAATTTATAAATCTTAATAAAAAAGATTTTCAAATTAACAATTATATGAACAAATAAATAAAACTTTAAAATGTCATGAACATTTTTTAAACAAATGATTCAAATTGTAGAAATGATTTACTCATGCAGTTTTCCCTTATGCACAATGCCAGTAAAAATGGGATCAAATTCTAGTGAGTTCATGTCAATTGTTTTAATGTTTGTGTTGTTTGCATGCAGGATTATCAGTGAGGCTATTACACTCTACTGTGTCAATGAAAACTCATTAAATTACTTGCTAAAATATTTATACAAAGTAAAATGGAAAACTCTTGAAGTTCATTCTTATATTATAAGTGATGTAATGTAAGCCTAAAACACTTAAACAATAAAATATAAATAAGAAAGAGAGAAGCAAAGTAATTCTGAAAGGCTAAACATTTTAAATGATGTGAAAACCTGTTAACATTTCCAATTGTTGATTTACAATGGAAGAAAATAAAAAATAAAAATTGTGAATGCAAAGATATATTTTAGTACTTTTTTTCTCAGCTGGATGTCCAAAAAAGTAATTTTAATCATAATACATTGGATTCATGTATTTGTAAGACAATGGAGCTGCATTATGTTGGTTGTATAAAAAATATCTAATAAAATTAGTTTTGATTTTGTATGACAAGAACTACTTTCATGTAACTGTTAACAAGCATATCAGTTAAATAGGCAAATAACTGAATGAATTAATAAGTGAAGTAATGACTGAACAATGAATAAGTGAAAAAGTGAATGATGGTCATGACATTTGCACAAGTCATCTTGAATTTGAAATTGGTATTAAATATGTACAAATGAAAGATTTAAGATCATGAGGCAGCCATGTTGAGAATATGTGCTTTTCATGAACATTCTTATGAATAAAACCACTTAATCTATAAAGGAATGGACAAGTGAATAAGTGGACAAGGTGAACAAAGGAATCAGTGAATAAGCAAGAGAATAAGAAAGTGAATGAAAAAGGAAAGAACTGTTAAAAAGCATCAATAATCTGAAGATTTGCAGAGTTTTTACTGCCATTCTTTCATTTACTTTCTCTCTCACATTTGTGCTTTGGAAGAGAGAAAAAGCAGCAGAAGAAAGTGAAAAGCAAATGAATGATACTGAATAAGAAATTGAAACATTAGTGAATATCAATTGAATGAGTGTTATAGGAGTGAAGAAATGATTGAATGGTTTTAGAATTATTAATAAGCATCTGTAGCTATGATAAAATCTTTTCTCACTTTCCTCCTCTCTCTCTTTCTTTCTTTCTCTTTCTAATGCAAAGAGATAGAAATAGAAAGGAAGAAGAGAGAAGATAATAGCAGATGCATGACTGAGATAAAGTGGACATTGTCAGCACATTCCTTATTGGTCATTCTAACCATAACAATGTCCAGTGAGAAGCAGAAAAGCTTAGAGCATTGAATTGTTATTTTCACATACCATTTGCAAGTGCAGTATCCAGTGACTCAATGTGGACAGATCAGACCATCAAAACTTCTTACCTGGACAATATGGCTCAAAAACCTTGTAGGAAAGTATATCAAGTTCATCAAAGTTCCGCACAAGGAACATATTTTCCTCAGCAGGTTGCGAAGAAATCTGTTCCAATTCCTTAGTATCAGCTAATCCTATACCAATGGCATAGACATGGATTCCTGCATCTTGAGTCAAGCGAGCCTGGGGGACTGTTTCATAGTGCTCATAGTTTGAAATGCCGTCAGTGATAATGAGTCCTATGTTTTTAACATCAGGTCTGTCTCCATTGCCAACTGTAAACATTCTTGTTCTCATCACTCGGAAGGCATGGGCAATATTTGTGCTGCCATACCTGTACTGAATCATATCTAGCGCATCAAAAACTTCATCTTTTGTTGAATATTCATCTAAGTTAAATTTAACAAAAACACTAGTACTGTAAATGGCCACACCAACACGTACAGCACCCCGGTCAATATCTGCTTCAGCCAAGAAATGCTTGATAAAGTTGATAGTCTTTTTGAAATTGGCCTCACCCACACTAGTAGATGTATCTATCATGATGACAACATCAGCTGTAGCAGGTTGACATTCACCTAGCAAATGATGCAGAATAGAAGATGCATGACAAAACTCTAGTATTGATATGATTAAATAATATAGAACTAAATGTCAGATATATTTTATATATTCTGTCTATGGAAACAGATCAGATATAAATACAAGGGAAAGTCAAAAATTATAATTATGATTTATATGTTATGGTGAAATTGTTGATAATTTTTTACTTATTCTTGTATAATGGAAAGTAAAGCTCTCTCATACCTAGATAGAAATTAAACAATGGCAGATAAAAAATAAAGAATCAATATAAGGTAAAGTGGTTGAACATCTTCTGTCTTAAATTTACATAAAAAGGAAAATGTTATTCTATCATAAAGAGAAAATTGTATTTCACTGTTCATTTTGATCTATCCTAAAATAATTTGTTTTTGATATAAGTAAATAAAAAAAATATATAAGAAAATGAATTCATGAAAGAAATAAGCATGTTAGATAAAAAAATAAATTCTCAAGGGTGTCAGGAAATTCAATTACGAAAACATTTTTTTTTTTCTGTTTATAATGTAATGAATTTTAGAATTCTGTTGATAAACATAGCAACCTTGATTTGCAATGAGAAAATCTCTTAAAGTTTAGAAACTCACCTACAGGTTCTGGTGGAGGTGTAGCAGCTGTGAAAAGAATCATTGCACAATATGATATAGATGATAAAAGTGTGGCCCAAATCTTGTACACACAAAACTTGTTCACTCTGAACAGTCATACAGTCAGCAATATAATAATCCCATACATTTAAGCATCAATATAGATGAAATTATTTCAAGTAAAATATTTTCCAAATTTAGATTCTCTATTTTGATTATTTCTAACTTGATAAAATGTTACCCCTTTTATAAGTAGACATGTTATTTCCAAACATAAAAATTCATTGTGCTTTCTTTTAAAAAATAGGTTAATGTAAAAATGAAAGGGAAAATTTAATTTTTGCTGCTTTTGTAATCAACTTAGTTGATAGAGTAGAATAATAAAGTGGATTAAAAAGAAAAACTACTTTAATCTACTAGATCTTTGTACTTCTATTTGTAATAATGTTTGTTTCTGAAGACTGTTTTTAAGAAAAGGAAAAATAACATAAACAAAAATAGTAATAAAATTTATAATTACACATCCATCCATCCAAACATAAACGCATACATACTTTGAATACATACATACGTATTTTGAATTGAAATGATTATCTATGAGATGTTATTTAAATTTAAATGTTAGTATAGACTTTACAAATCACTTGTCTAATCAAATATATATATATATATATATATATATATATATGGATCAGAATCTAAAGGATGATAAAATAAAAGAACAAATAGGAAACATATAGCAATCTAACAAGTTTCACTTTTATTATTTTATAAAAATGAAACGTTAGATTGATATACATTCTATTTATTCTTTTATTTTATCAGAGAGAGAGAGAGAGTGAGAGAGAGAGAGAGAGAGAGTGATAAAAATGTTTCTAGTTTTGTGAACTATGATACATATGTGCTGCAGTTACATGCAGTCAAACATTTTCATTCAGTCTCCACTACACTTTTCATAAACTAAGCTTGTATCAAAGTGAAATTATACAAAAACTAACAAAGAACAAATGTTGAAATTCTACTTGCACTCTATGAATAAATGTGCCATGTGCAGAGCATTCAGTAAGTGACTTTTGTGGATGGGTGGCCTGAAAAAGTAGTTGACAATAAATTGAATGGTGAGATTTTAACATATACTTTCAGATTTCAATGGTAAAAAAGCAAAGATTATATAGTGTTAAGTAGTAAAAAAGACTTCATATATTACCAAAGGATAGAATATGTAATAAAATCAATATCTGAAAGTGAAAATAAATGATTTTTCTAGAAAGAGAGTTAAGTGAAAACATTTGCTTGTGAAAGTAAAAGAAGGCATTCAAGGTGAGGAACAAGTGTGAACTAAGATAAGTATGAATTCTATTACAAACAGTGGGTGATTCAAAACTAGACTAGAAGTGCAATGACACAAAATTAGTGTCCAGTGTTATCAAAGAACAGGCTCCTTCTTGAGAAACTGATACCACTTAAAAATAGCTGATATCATTTGTACACTGTAGTTATTTAATATCAATATAAAATGCATGATAAATTATTTTGTTGTAATCTCCAAGCCATTTTGATAAGATTAAAACAGCTCTCATGTTGTATCTGTACTGAGCCCTGTCTAATAACAATAAATCTCTTTATTAATGCTGCATATACAAATTTGCATCTTGATTGATGAACCATATAAAGATGCTGCTAAAAGACATTTAGTGAAGGTGCAGGTGCCTGTTTTCTTTGCATATTTCATTCTTAGATGAGTGCCCATAAAATTTAAACTTACCAGGGCAAAGCTTCTCAAATAATTTAGACTGGAGTGTGTCAAGCTCATCAAATTCACGAACAATGAATCGGTTTTTGGAAAATGGTGCTGACGCAATTTTGTTAAGTTCACGTGTATCAGCCAGACCAATTCCAATTGCATAAATATGAATTCCATCTTTTTTGGCCGCTTCTGCTTCATCAACTGTCTTGAATGAGTTGACATTAGAAACTCCATCAGTGACCACAAATGCCATGTTAGGTGCATCTTCTCGGTCACCATTCCGACCATGGAACATGATATTGTGCATAGTTTTAATAGCTCCAGCAGTATTTGTGCTGCCGTAGTTGTATGGAATCTTATCAATGGCAGCAAAGACTTCCTCTTTGCTCATAAATTCATTCAGGTGGAACTGAATTTTCACATCAGTGCTGTATGTGAGCACACCAACTCTCACACCTTCCGCATAGATAGGAGCTTCAGACAAGAAGCTTTTCAGAAAGGCAAGAATTTTTATAAAGTTTGGTTCTGTCATACTGGTAGATGTATCCAAGACAAAGACAATATCCAATTTGGCATCATGGCATTCCTCTAAAGTGAAGCACAAGAGAAAAGAGGGAAAGCGAGTTGAGATGAATTCAATCAGAGATGGGATACATGTGAGAAGAGATATAGATGATAAAGAAAGGCAAGATATAAAAGAAAAGGATATAATGCTCACAACTCAACAGAGTATCTTGATTTTAAGAAAATTGTAATGGAAGTATATGAAACTATGCCTTTCACTTTAACAGCTTTTGAAAATGCCAGTATTGGGAAAACTATCAAATAATCCAAATTCCATATAAACTGTTGTATTAAATAAAATGTTTTTAACTTAAAAATGCTTTTTATACAATAATGTTTACATCTTCATTAAGTTTAGAAATCATTATGCAATTACCTGCAACAATAACTGAATGAGATTCTTTGTAACACTTCCGCTGCATCATTTAAACAGAATGTAATTAATTATATACTATATACTTCTAGACTAATACTAATATATACTTCTATACAGTACTATGATCAAATATATACATCTACAATTAAATAATGACTGTTATCATATGAAAAAATGTCATGCAGTTTTAATATTTCATCTGCATGTTCCAAAATTAAGAGTAATAAAAGTAACATTGAACTGGCATTTCGTCTCAAATCCTTTCTATAAATTAAAAATTGAAAGCCATATTTTAAAAGACACAAATTGTAATTAAAAATAATAATGCAAATAAACCAGACTACATAATGAATTGTGAAAATATTGAATGTACTTTCAGAAAAAATAATTTAAATTTTAACAAAGTAGCCTTAACCTTTTTGGGAAGTAAATCATGATTTAAAATAGTGTAACAATTTCTTAAACTACTAACACAGAATAATTTATCTACTGGTAAATATTTGCTATACATTTACAATAACAATTCTCTGCAACTTACCTATTTCTTCAAAAGTGAAAATAGTTTTTGGAATCTCTGGTGCTGCAGAATAAAAATATCTTTAGCAAGGCTTTCTGCAGTAGCATATAAGACAAATTCAGGGCAAGAAATTTACTTTAAGGTTTGATTCAAAATATTCATTCAGATAATGTAATTTAATAACAGAATATCTTCAGTCAAATACTTCAAACATTTGCCTGATTAAGTCTGCTATATTATGAAATATTAGGATATTTTATCAACTTTAATTCTGCTACAATATAAGATATTTACTTTGAAATCTAAATTTGATGAAAATATCTCCTACATTTAGAAAAGATTTTTATCAAATTTAAATTCTCAAATATTTAATATGACAAAAATTGGATTTATAATAAAGTGAAGAAAATCTCAATTTCAGTTTTTTTCTTAAAGACAGAAATTGTGACTAGAAGGATTAAAACAGAAGTATACAAATGTTTGGGGAATGCAGAAAAACATACAGTATGTATTGAAATAGATAACAGAAATATTTGTTATTCAACTGAAACAAAGTCTAATCAGACTAAATGTTTTTTTATATTTTTTAACTTATACATTTCACAATATTGTTTTTCCTTGTCTTTAAGACACAGATTTTATCTAAAAATAAGAACATGAATTTCATTATGTTACCATTCTTTAACATTTTTATTGAGACAGTCTCAATGATACATTTTCAATCAATTACATTGCAAATTGATTATCACAAAATACTTGACATGCATACAATTTATAATTTAATCTAAAAATAATAGGAGTAAGGTACAAAATGAAATTAATGTAAAAGGACAATTTAAATTTACCATTTAAATCAGAATTGTTTTTGCCATGAGCTATTACAATACATACTTGTATGTCAACAAATAAGAACTAACAAAATGGGCTAAGCAGTTATTCTCACTCTTCAGTGATAATGAATAACAAAAGCATATAAATATGTTTACAACTAAAAAGAGGGAGAGAAACTGTGCACATATACAAACACAGACATAAGCATATAGATATAACATTTGTATGTATTTGTAGTTACTTGTGCAGTATTGGAAACATCAGTTACTTATCTCAACAGGTGTAAAGTTGTTTTTCATTTAAGGGTTTACTGGGTTTGAATATATATTGTCATAAGAAAATATTACTGATAAAAAATTCAGTATAAATAAATATATCAATTTTTTTTTTTTAAATAACAGATCACAATCACTTTGTCACTTCCTGTTATCCATAAAAGATTTTCCCTTGAAGTACAGGGTAAGAAAACTATACATTATCACAAAATTTCTGAGCTCTTTATAGCATAATTAATGTTGATAAAAATCAACACAATACAAATTTTCTTCAGTAATCTTCAATGCTAAAGAAGGAATAATCTACTGTGCTTGGTCAGGTAAAACATGATGATAAATATACACAAAACTTAACATCTTTGATATAAATAACTACTGAATAGAAATAGATATGTATGTGCCCATTAGACACTGAAAGATTCTAATCAAAATATTTCTTTTATCAAGAGGCTTTTATTTGTTATTCATATTCTACAAAAAAGCATTTTAATGAATTGTCTATCCTGCTAAAGATGAAGCAGTTTATTTTTTATCTTTGCCTTACATCAATATGTTTTGCTAAATCATGACCTATAAAATAGTTTTATGTATCATCATATTTATAGCAAAAATCAATTGTAAATGAAAATAACTAATTAACAAATCAGCTGCTATATTATTTTGATTTCATTATCTCAGGGAATCATTTTCTTTTTTTATGGCTTCTAAAATAATTAATTTTATATAATTTAATATTGTCTTGTCATCATATATACATTTGAGTAAAAGAGATTGTTTTTAAGAGAAATCTTTTCAGTTTATAATTAAACAGGAACACAAGTCATATTGTCTTAGGACAAAATTTAAGCATGATTTTTAACAAAAAAATGCTTGAACCTGAACTTGTGAAAAAGAGTTAATCTATATTAATGAACTTGGTCCTGTTGCTAGTAAAACACCTGATTTTTATAGGCATTATGATTTTTTATTTCCTCAAGATCAGAGGTTTTTAAAATATTAACTGTTGAACTTAATTTGAATCACATTTTAGTTCAGCTATAGCAGTTTCTACATTTTTTTTTATCTTCCTCATAAACTTTACTTTTGATTATTCAAATGGATGGGAAATTATTTATTATTATTGCTAATAAATTAATGAAAAATCAGTCTCATTTACTTTTCACACATGAAGTTTCAAAAAGTAAATATCTCCACAGAAATTGCATTTATTAAGAACGCTGGCAAGTATCAAGGCATGGATAGTGTTAGTTTTTTGTTAGTATCAATAACTACTTGAATTCTATGATATTAAAATGAGCAAGATTGATGAGAACCAGGCCCAAAATGTTGTGACAATGAAATCCTGACTAAATGAAAAAAACTGGATTTGTCAGTGAGATACAACAGGTCTGTTTTTGATTGCACATACATAGCAAATTCTTAATAGATACATATGTGCTTGATACCAGCAGAGGAAACATAATATTGATAAATAACAGAAGTAGTGTAATAGCAAAAGAATCACTTAATTTCTACAATATTAAATTTTGTCCCTCCTGACAGAAGATATAGATATATAAAGTGTGAAGCTAGAAATATAATAAAAGAAAACAAGATATATATATATATATATATATATATATATATATATATATATATATATATATATATATATATATATAACCTCCATATATTCAAAAGTAAGATTTTTAAAATTTCAAAATATTTCATGCATAATTATTTTTTTCTCCAAATTATCTCAATGCAACATTGCTTCTTTTACTTCATTTCTTGGTTCCAAACTCAGATATTTGGCTAAACTTGTAATCATTTAATGCAATTAACATTGAAAAGGCTGAGTGAAACATTGAAAATAAATATTTATAAAAGTAACTATTTAGGATATAAATATAACTTGGCCTCTTTGAGATTCAGTAATTTTATTTCTTTTTTTTATTGGAAGATTTTCTCAGTTAAAACCAAAATTCTGCACTTTGATACTGCTAAATTCTCCAGATGATAAATGAAGAAAAAAGCTAATCTAAAAGTGGGTGCTGAAAAGTTCTCATCATGACTCATTTCCCAAAATCATTATTCCAATGTTTGGTTATTGAAAGAGTTATTTTGGGAATAGAGCAAGCTGAGAACTTTCAACATCCTTTTGTAAATACATGACTTATAATTTTATGATGAATAATGACACAAAGTGGAAGAATTTATAAATGTTGAAAGGAAAATATTCTGATTATTTGAGCCAAAGTTAGTATCAGTTAAGTCTATGCATGTTTCTAATTAAACCCTATGCAATGAAGAGTAGAGACTAACATGCTGAACAGCACAGAAATGCATTCCCAAAGTTTGAATGAACTCCTAAGCATGCCAAATGAAGTTGTTTGAAAATGACTGCATTTAGGAAACTTAATTAATTAATGCTTCACATGAGCAATAAATTGTGTTAAAATAGTTTGGGAATAATGTCACTTATCAAAAGTATAGATATGTTCACCTCTTACTGAAAGCAAGACTCAACTGATCTTATTAGAATTAATTTTACTTGAATGATCAATGAGCAATATTAAAGTAAAATAACCGTCACCATAATGGCCAACAAATCTTTTAGAAAACCCTCCTTCAAATCTCAAAATGGTTAATACTTTGATTAAGCCTCTCTTATCATGAGTGGGTTCAACTGGATGAATAATGTTTTGCTTGAGAGAAAATTTGTTCAGACAGAACCTGATCTGAACTGTTAAATTTAGACAATCCAACTTGCCCATTGCCAGAATCAACAGCAGCATCAAAAGTTAACTTTTTAATATAGTCAGTAGTTTTCATAAGTTATTTTTTACTGAAAATCTACAAGAAAACATAAAATTTTACTGTGCTGCTATTGCCCCAGGCAAACAATAAAAGAAGAAAGTGAGAAGGGAAGTTTAAAAAATAAATAAATAAAAACAATAAAATAGGTCAACAAAGAAAAAAATAAATATATCAAGAATTCTAAAACAACTTCTAAGTAACAGTCACAAACATGCACAAAAAGGTTTAATTTGATGAAAAATGTACATGTTTTGATATTAAAAGAGTACTATCACAAATATGCCAATACAAAAGAAAAATTCTCTACTTGTGTATGCTTTGTAATATAGAATATGGCATCATGAATAAAGCCAAGATAAGCAATAATTACAAAGAGATACAAAGATCAAATACTTTCAGTGAATCTCATGAAAAATATGAAACATTTGTAAAAAGTTTGATTATAGCTTAAATTGTTCTTTTCTAATGCTTTTTATGATTATTTCATATTTTTTGAAGATTAAACCATTTTGCAGCTTCTCTACCAACATATGAGCTGATGAATGCATTTTCATATTTTCTTTTTTCTTTTAGTCTGACTCTGATAAGCCAAACTTGTAGACCCATAACAAAATGTTTCTACTTACTTAACATCAATTAAAGTATATCATCACCTTTTGGCATATATTAGCAAATTAAGATGATTGAGGTATGTTTTTATGCAAGACCTGGTAACTTATCAAATAATATAGACTGCACATTCAATGACTCAGATAGAATGGTAAGAAAGAAAGTAAAATTGAAGCTTAGTATTCTATTTAAACATTTATAATAGCCCGGAGCTTTATGCTGAATTCTGAAAGAAAGAAAATAGAATTTAAAATGTCACTATGAAAAAAATGGGTAAATTAAAATCATTTGATTTTTCTCTGTTAAACAATTTGAATAACCTGAAAAAAACATTCAGCAACGTACACTGTAGTAAAAAGAAAATTGAATATCTTGGAAAAAATAATTGATGTTTGGATTAAGCCTATTCTCCAAGAAGTCAGAATGTCAAAGAAATCTGTTTATCAAACTTTGTTGAATCTGGTTCTTGCATTCCCTTTTCAAAACAGAAACAATTCCATATTAATGCAACATTTTTATATTTTAAAGAAAAGAAAACACATACACATGAAAATTAAGCAAAAGTAAAAACAAAAATAATGTAAAGATATTCAACACATATAATCAAGAATATTTATAAAAAGTAATTAAATGTTAATTTTCAAGTAAAACAATTTTTTTGTTTTTTAAAGTTTCTTTCTTTTGGCTTCATTAAATCACTTTTCCATAAGATTTTATCTGTAAAGTATTACAAATTTTATTTTTCTCATGTATTAAAGAAAATATATTAAATATAAATTGATTTTGAATGCAAAAGTCTGCTTATTAATTAAAACAATTATTGAATTTAATAGGTAATGTAAATGATTTAAAAAAAAGGAATGATAAAATTTGTAAATGTGAGAAAAAATCTGGGCTTACATGGAGTTTCTGGTTTTCCTGTCAGGAGTAGTTGAAAAAGAAATAATAAAAAAAGAAAGTTAGAGAAAATAAAGTAAAAACATGTAAACATATTTAAAGAATAACAAAATAAATATTATAACTAGATTTTAAAAATTGTATTTACTTCAAATAAGACAAAAATAGTTAGTAAAATATTAAGATATATGGTTGATTTTTGTTTACATTGTTAATTGTGCAAGTAAATTCAAGTGAAATTCATGATTTGAAATGTATTTGATTAAAAATTGTTTTCTTGTTTTATCACAGAATTAAAAATATTAATATCACTTGTTAATTATATAAATCTTATAGAGGTGATGTGATAAAAAAGATACACTGTTTTTCTTTATGTTACATGCTCATATGTGTTATTCATTTAGTAAATATGCTGGAAATGTTGAAGTAGATATTTTAAAATTCTGTTAAATGAGAGTAGCTTATGCAGATATTAATATATTTTAATTAAATATGCTTAGAAAGAACAAAGCAGCTGGTGTAAAGTGTTGCATGTGAATTAACTTCTTATACACTATGATATCTAAAGATACATAGATATCCATTCATTTTCTTTCTATTGTTAGTACCTTTTTTCAAAGGTAAGCAATTCTTTAATTGGCATTATGTAAAGGCATGTAATCTCTATACAAGGAATAATTTGGATAGAAGCAAGTAAACAAAATTAACATAATGTTTTTCTAGGTACAATGAGCTAAGGATCAATTACTATTATTTAACTGTCATTTTGTAATCTATTTGTGCAGTATACATAAAGCTTAGTCTGCCTTTAGTTTTTAATTTATAAACACTAGTGACTACAATTTATTTAATGTTTGATATTTTCTGATGCTTTAATGGACATTAATTGAATATATTTGGAAGTGTAATTGCAGAAGATAAGCAGGAATAAAGCTTTGTGAAAATAAACTCATTACAGGAATGAATTACATTATAGTCTGTATAATTTGCTGCTGATTTTTATGCATCTTATCCGAGGTTATAAAAAGTAGGGAAACCCAAACATAGATCATTTGTTTTTATTTCATCTTTATCCTGAAAAGTATATTGTATTTCAAACATAATGTGAGTTTTCCGGATGACAAACTGCATTAATAATTTAAGCAAGAAAATAGTTGCCCCCCTTCTCCTGATGTATAACCACTAAAACATAATATAGTCATACCTATGAAATATGTGAACAAAATTAAATGAAATGTAAGAAAGCAAAACTAACTTTTCCCAAACTGTGATATCTGTACTTCTTATATATATATATATCTTATATTTAGCGTTTTGTGTTAATAAAATTCAAAAGAAAATAAAAGTGACAAAGAATTATCAAAACATTAAATTCACCAAAAATAAAAATAAAAGCAGTGAATACAAACCTATAATATTGACTAAGCTAAATAAAAATTATAAGTTCTGTTGTGATATAAAGTTAGCATTGAGCATTCTTAAAGACTTTAAGATATATTTATCTTGATTAATAAAATAATTATTTTAAAGAGTACTCATGTAAAAATAAAACCATTTCATGTTTTAAATTTTTTTCTCCAATATAATAATTAAAAAATAGAAGGGAAGGCAAATTGTGACATGAAAATAAGCATGCGCAATCATGTGGAATTATATGCAATTTGTGTAATTATATGCAATTTCTGGCATTATGTAGATAGGTGTTTTGGGCTTTGCATGCTACTGAACATAAGAGTATGGTCAGTACTTTTACAATGCGATACATATGTAGTCATAGGTAGGTGAATATTAAAATGATGTTTTTGTAAATATTCTAAATATAAAAATTAATCAAGAAATATATCTTTTAAAGTCTTGGTGCTATATTTGATTATGAAGCTGTGATATTCATAAACACCACATGCAAAACAAGGATAAAACAAAAACAAAAATAATAAACACTGTTTATAGACAGCCTAACATAGTAATAATGACCAGTAGTGGATAGAAAAAAAGAACAAACAAGTTTACTGACTTTGAAAGGAAAAGAACCTCTTTACAGCACAACAAATAGATACATTACAATACAATAACCCTTGACTAAGAACAGCTTGAAAAATGAACAGACAGAATATATATATATATTTATATATATTTAACAAAAAGACATTGGTGTGAGCAGTCTGGCTAAAATGGCGTGTGAAATAAAAGAAAAAATATCTTCAGATGCAACAATGAAACAAAAACTGACAATTTGCAAATATATACACACACACACACACGCATATGCACATTCTCAAGGAACTGAACACCTTAAATAAAACAGTAGAACAGACAACTCAAATTTCCAGACAAAACAGAAATTATACAACAATTATTTCTGAATGTTAGATTTCTAAAAGTCCAGGTGCATGAGGAAGCATGATTGTTCTTCAGTTTTACGAAAAAAGCTGATCATTGAGCATATCTGAGAAAAGAAGGTCAATAAAGAAAGATTTTTGAGAAAAAGACAAAGAGCGTGGTGGCGGTGGTTTGTTTTCTGCCAATTGAGCTTTACCATGCTTAAATTTACCTGGACATAACCGTTCAAATATTCTATGTTTCATTCCTTCAAGAGCGCTGAATTCTTGGACAGAAAAGCTGTTCTCTGAGGCAGGTTCAGAAGCAATGTCACGCAGCTCAGAAGTGTCAGCTAAGCCAATGCCAATGGCATAGATATGGATTCCATCAGCACGAGATGCCCTTGCAGCTGGGATTGTCTGGTATGTATTCAAATTTGAGACCCCATCAGTTACCAGGACAGCAATGTTGCGAACACCAGGCCTATCTCCTCGAGCAGCTGTAAACATTTGTTTGTGCATTGTGCTCAAACCCCCATAAGTATTTGTACTTCCATAAGTATATGGGATATTATCAATCGCATCCAAGATGGCCTGTTTAGTTTTATGGGTATTCAAGTAAAACTGAATATGAACATCAGTACTATATGTAACCACACCGACTCTCACCTGGCCAGTGTCAATAGAAGCATCAATAAGAAAGTCTTTCATAAATGCCAAAACTTTTTCAAAGTTGGGCTGACTGACACTTGTAGAAGAATCAATAATAAAGATGATATCGGATTCTGCGGATTCACAATCACCTAAAGATTTTGGACAAGAATAGGAGAACAGGATTCAACGATGAATGATTCAGCGAAAGTTACATCAGAATGGGAATGTCTACAAATTAATAGATGAAGTAAATTAAAAATCTTACATACTCAGCATACAACAGCAGATAAACTTCTACAGGAATTGATTTACATGTACAATACATTTGTTTTGGTATCTATAAACATACCAACTATATATAAATTTGTTCATGGGTGTGTGCAAGTGTGTTTGGAAACTTGTGGCACACAGGTTGTATACTAACAGAATTTATCTTCAAGCCTGAAAGAGTCTGAAAAGAATGTACTGACTGACTGGAAAATGAAATCTTGAAAGAAATTACCTCTTCTGGTAATATATTGTTGTTTGCATAACAAAATCCTGAGTAATTCCTAACCTTATTCTATAGAATGTGAAAGATAATATTTGCAAATTATTTTAAGAAATCTATAAATTTATTAATATAGTAAGACATTTAGAAAACATGTATTAAATACTTACTTGGTGGAATTGGCTTCTCTGAAAAAAAAAAGGAATATTAAATAATTAATATATGTCTTAATAAAGCATCCAAATTATTTCAAATAGTAATTTGTATTTTATCAACAACCTTTTCTGTATTACAAACAATGAAATCACACAGTTATTTATCAATTACAATATTTTATTACTCAAAATAATTATAATTGCAATCATGTTCTAAGTTAGTACATGGTTATTGTATTGATTAAAAGTGAAAGCAAAATTAACTGTAGCAAATAAATATCAACTGAGAAAAGCAAGCACAAGTTAGTTTATCATATGACTTCTGGAATTCAAAATTAATATTTAGTCACTGGCAACTGTGTTAAAATTTAGTGAAATCGTAAAAGACTTAGATTTGTTAATTTATCTAGTAATTTAAGAAGTAACATTTGTATGAAGTGTAAACATAGAAAAATGATCATAAGTATTTTTCAACATGATTTTTATTCAAATAAAATCTTTGCGAAGTGGGAATGTAATAAATTATTTGAAAGGATACAGTGAAATTACAACAAAAATTGCAAGATAGGAGAAAGAAACAGCATACAACATTAATACATATATGGAATAATATTCTTCTGATGATGAGAAAACGAGGAATTTTCGATAACAGACAAATCAGAAAATACAAACAGTGATCCACTGATGAATTGATGTACTTTTTGAAAACAAGAAAATGCAAGAGAAATAAATAAAGACAAGGACAAGAAACAGTGCAAAAACCTTTGAAAGATTTGTCCCAGAAGAGAAAGAGACTGACAAAATTTACTTTCTCAGATACAAAAATGGACAATAACAAGAAGGAGAACTGCTATAAGAATAAAGATAATAAGTCAACGCGAAAAGAATAACAATATTTGAACAGAACAAATTACAAAAGAAATGGATAATGTAAATAAAAAGAGTGCATCGACAGCAAGATGAATATCAAGTGCTAAACAAGTGCAACATAAGAGACATTTACCAACAAAGAATATATATATATATATATATATATATATATATATATATATATATATATAAAATATACAAAGATGTTGCAGCAGCAGTGATAGTGACAGTGACATCAGCAGGAACAACAGACATTGACATCTCACCAACACGTTGGACAAGTAGAAGCAAGTCTGCTATTACCTGGGCAAAAGTGCTCAAATACTTTGTGCTTTAGTTCATCCAGTTCATCAAACTCCTGAACAGTAAAACTATTTTCAGAGGGTGGTACAGATGCAATCTTATTCAGTTCACTAGTATCAGCCAGTCCAATACCAATGCTGTAGATATGTATTCCCTGAGCACGGGCTGATTCTGCTTCAGGAATTGTTTTCAATGAATTAACATTTGAAACTCCATCAGTGATGAGCATGGCCAAGTTAGGAACATTTTCTCTATCCCCATTGACAGCAGAGAACATTACCTCTTTCATTGTATTCAAACCACTATACGTGTTGGTACTGCCAGTAATGTAGGGTATTCGATCAACTGCATCCAACACTTCCTGCTTTGTATGGTACCTATTCAGATGGAACTGCACTTGTACCTCACTACTATAAATCACTGCTGCCACACGTACATTGCCTGAATCAAGGTCTGCATCAGATAGAAAGTCTTTAACAAAGGTGAGAATTTTTTGGAAATTCTCTTTGCCCACACTTGTTGATGAATCCAAAATAAACACAAAATCACTTGAGGCAGCGCCGCATTTGCCTAAACAATAACCACAAACCAATTAGTTTTCTGAAAAAATAGATTATCACCAATTTTCTATAACTTATCTTTATTTTTATAAAAAATATTATTTTCCTGAAATCTTATTAAATATGAATAGACTTTAACTTTTTCTCATCAAAGAGGATTTCACGATAAGAACATTATATACTAAAAATGTTTTAGGCTTAGAAATATACACAACACATATTATAAATTTAAAATAATAATAAATATAATTCTTTCTCTTGTAAACAAACAGCTATTACTTGAATTGATAGTAAATTGTAATTGTTTTCTCATTAGTTTTATATAGTTGGTTAATGAAGTTGCTATTTTTTTACATATTTTGTTAATGAACATATTAAAACTATTTTGATTGCATGCATAAAAAAAAGTAAATTTACAAATCTTCAAAATTTCTTCCAATATAATTCTTACAAATCAATTTTATACATAAAATACAACATTATCATTCATGCACCAAGCATTTTATTAAGGAATATTATTGAGATTAATGAGGTTGTGATAAAAAAAAAATTGTCTCATTATTTGAATTCTTCATTAAAAAAAAGTAAAAAGTAAAATGATAGCAGAAAAAAGTTTAACAGAACAATGTTAAGTACAAAGCTTAAATAAAGAGCAAATTTATTATGATAATAGTTTACAAGGTGGGAGATGTTAAGTAATGTTTGGGAAAAATATAAAAAGAAAATTTTTAAAAGCATGTTTAAGAATACTGGCATACAACAATGAAAGAATATAAGGCTAGGAGAAAAAAATACTCTAAAGGATAAAAGAAAGGGAAAAAGATCAATGCTTTTGTTTTTCTTGTACAGATCAAATGATCTGGTACAGAATATTATATTATCTTTGATATTTATTTTATACTGAAAGCAACAGCATTGTTAGCACATTATATTCTTTCATTTTTTTATTATATTAGTTTGGATTAAGAAATTTGGATATATAAATAGGATTAAATCAACAGAAAAATATACACTGAAAGCAAAAATATATAATTAAACATTAAGTAGTGAAATAGAAAATTGTGTATTTTCTTTTAAAAATGTCCAACTTAAGTTATTCTTACCTGTTAATGGGGGTAGAGTCACTCTCTCTGTAAAAAGTAAAAATAAATGGTTAGTGAAACAAATAAAAAACAATTTTAATGTCATAAAAATAGAACATAAAAGAACATTGGTTGCTTTGCAAGAATAATCTGGTAGGATTAAAAACTTCAAGTTAATCAGGTACAATACAGTAACATACAGTAATAAAATAATGCTATATACTGAAAAAAATCTCCAAATTAATAATTGTTCACTTAAGATTTTTTAAACTACATCAATTATAGTAATAATAATAATAGTAACAATAATAATAACAACACATATGTATATACACTGGAAGAAAATAAAATTGCAACACCCTGACTGTCCTTTAATTTACTCTAAACATGCAGTTCACATATTTGAACTACATATCAATATGTGCACAGGTTCCAAAATAATGGGTATATCAACTGTACTTACATCCCATATTAATACACTGTAAATTTTTATTGGATTTTAACATGGCTCTGTACTCTTGCATACATACATCTGTACATGACTTTGGCACTTGTTGAAAAAATACAGTAAGAGTTGGAGATGGGCTAACTAAACATGTCATGTTCTGTCCCATCATGTTTCATAAAAGTTCAATAGAGTAAAAGTCTGGTGAGTGTGTCAGCAAGTGAAGTTGTCAAAATTCTTGCAGAATATGTTGAGCAGTAGAGACATCATATGGGTGGGCATTATCCTACTTGAAAGTATATTGATTTCCTGTTGCAAGAAATGACAACAGAATAGGTTGAACAAAGTTCTGGACATACATGATGAGCTTCGATATTAATGTTTCAAACACCAAAGGCAAGCAAGAGTTGTAACTTATGGCATCCTAACCTCATCATGTTAGGGGATTAGGCCTATATCTTGTGGGCAAATACATACTGGAAAAGGTCACTCCTCAGGTCTACATTGCGAATGCAAAGGATTATCACTTGCATAAAGTTAGAAACAGCTTTCCCTGCTGAACACTGCAGAGTGTCATTTCATTCTCCAGGTGAGCCTCTTGTGATACCATTTGAGATGTGCATACTTGTGGTATAAGTAGAAATCTAGTTAGCAAAATATGTTTCAATTGTCATGTGGTAAGCAAACAATTCCCAGTAGTCCATGTTGACACCCATGGGGCCACATTTACTCTAATTCATTATGTGAATGTTATGCACTCTACTTTCGCTGCCCTTACAATGTGTCACTCTTGGAGATTGTCTGTATTACGTGGCCATCTAGAACCTGTTCTACAGTGTAGGAATATTCATATGACTATTGATGCCAACTTCAAACCACCACTAACACATCATGTCCAACATAGACAATAATTCTCTAAAATAACCATTCAGCCTCTTGAAGGCCACCAATCCAACCCCTTTCAAATGACTCTAATTGAAGAAAAGGTGCATATTTATGCCTACATGGTATGATACTTGCTTCCACCGGTCTCTTTCATCACACTGAATATTATCACTGCATAGATCAACATATAATGCTGAAATATACACTGGTATGAGTGGTACTACATCATAAGATAGCCAAAGAGTGAAATTTTTATCAGAATATATAATAAGCACTAACATGCACATAATGTCAGTCAGTTACATGCCATGCATGATACACACTTTCGAAACATGACTGACGAGGCAGATTATTTCCCACAGTAGGTTGCCATTTCTTTCTGCAGTAGACCAGATGCCATCCAAAGCTATAGAGCCCGGTCTGCCCTGCTATTTACCCATAGCTGAAGAGAGAAGAAAAGGATTCATACCTTTCCCAAGGGTATTAGCACGTAAGTGAATGTAATGGATTCAATTGGAATTCAAAGTCGGTTCTCCAATTCCTCAATCTGAGCCGTTATCCATTACTCCACTGTGCTTCCTCAATGTACCCAGGTTAAAATTGGCACCAGTGTTGCAATTTTATTATTTATCAATATATATATATATATATATATATATATATATATATTGCATCATAAATGTGTTTCAGTGAACAAAATGGTAACATATTTCAAGAGTTATTTAAGTTAACAATCAGTTTGTGGAAAGCAAGAAACATTTAAAATTTGACTGTTTCATTTAAAATACAGACTGGCCCAAAAGTTACTTTAACATGATACTATTTTACAAACATGATCATATTTCAGCTCAAAGAGAATTGTTTTTTTTTTTCATATGATTATTTTTTAAGTTTTTAAATCTAAGTTATTTTATTCATTTTGGTATTGCTTTACTTTTTTATGTTAATTCTTATTTTTGAGTATTATAGAAATAAGTTTTGAGACACACAGTAGAATTAATTTTAAATACATTCATAAGTAAAACAATCAGAAAGAGAAAATATATATGCTGTTGCAGCAGCAGTGACAGTGACATCAGCAGGAACAACATTGACATCTCACCAACATCTTGGATAAGCAGAAGCAAATCTGCTATTATCTGGTCAGCAATGTTCAAATACTTTGTACTTTAGTTCATCCAGTTCATCAAAGTCTTAAATGGTAAAACTATTTTCAGAGGATGGTACAGATGCAATCTTATTCAGTTCACTAGTATCAGCCAGTCCAATACCAATGCTGTAGATATGTATTCCCTGAGCACAGGCTGATTCTGCTTCAGGAATTGTTTTCAATGAATTAACATTTGAAACTCCATCAGTGATGAGCATGGCCAAGTTAGAAACATTTTCTCTATCCCCATTGACAGCAGAGAACATTACCTCTTTCATTGTATTCAAACCACTATACGTGTTGGTACTGCCAGTAATGTAGGGTATTCGATCAACTGCATCCAACACTTCCTGCTTTGTATGGTACCTATTCAGATGGAACTGCACTTGTACCTCACTACTATAAATCACTGCTGCCACACGTACATTGCCTGAATCAAGGTCTGCATCAGATAGAAAGTCTTTAACAAAAGTAAGAAATTCTGTTCACCCACACTTGTTGATGAATTCAAAATAAACACAAAATCACTTGTAGCATTTGCCTAAACAATAACCACAAATCAATTAGTTTTCTGAAAAAAAAATCAATTATCCTCAGTTTGTTATTACCAATATTTTTCTTTGCTAAAATGTTACTTTTCTCTGCCAATAAATTTTAATACTAATTAAAATTTTGATTAATATTTTGCAAAAACTCATTATACTAACTTATTCATTACCTATACTTTGAATAAACAAAGTTTAAGTATTTTTCTTTAAAATTATCTTTTTTTAAAATTTAGTTTACGCTGTATTCATCATATTTCTTGAAGTAAATTTTATTTAAATCCAAATATGTATCTTTAATATGTGCTATCATAGAATAATAAAATAATGTTATTTTTCCACAAATTACCTCATTTTTATTTTTTGGTTATTTTGATTAAAACTTGATTTATTCCTACTTTCTTTACTCTCTGCAAAAATATTAATTGCATGTTTATTTTTAGTATTAATTATTGAAATGCATAATTGTTTATGTTCAACCATATTCTTACTGTCCTCTGATCAGTAATTGTTCCTTTTTATCCACATAATTTCAGCCAGTCCATTATATTATTCATTTGTGAATGTGTAATCCAACCCACAATAAGACTGGAGAAGAGGTCAGGCACAACAGTGTGAAATAACTAAGATCTCAGTTTATTTAATCATATGTGAAAAAAAATTTGAATTGAGTATATTTCTTGTTGAACAAGTACAAACAGTGCATAATTATTGACAATAAAAAATTAGAAAGAAATGACCAAAAAATAATTAAAAATTGATGAAGTACAAAACTATCAATAAAGCATAGTACAAATAAAAGAGATAAACTTGAAAGAAAAATTATTTAAAAGAAATGTAAACGGAAAAATATTACTGAGTATGATTTAATAATCTACCATAAAAAGTGATAAAAAGTGATGTATGGACATTGGCATTATATATATATATATATATATATATATATATATATATATATATTCATGGTTGTATGTATGTATTTATGTACTTAAAGAAAATATAAGTTGGCACCAATATTGTGGAATAATTTAGAAAAACTGTTAAAAAATTATGGCAATATTATTGTAGGAAAGCCCTTGTAAATTAAAAATCAAGAATTTAATCACAGAATTTATATTTTATGGTTATAATTGCATAAACTGCCATAATGCATTTTACATGTAACACTGAATGCTATATAGTTTTATTAGATCCATAATGAATAAATGACTTGCAAATAAAGATTGTAAAAGACCCTAAACTTGAACATTAACTGGAGGGCAGTAAATTAAATTTTAAATAAATAAATAAAGAAAGAAAGAAAGAAAGAAAGAAAGAAAGGAAGGAAGGAAGGAAAAAGAATAATATTAGATATTATTAATTTGGCAGTTACACAATAAATGAAAACCCACTAAATTAATAAAACAGAAACAATATAAAATAGTCTTCTATATAATACATTGTCTTTATCACACAGAATACATACATTCAATAAAAGCAAATGACTTTGATGTGTAAAGTTCACACAGAAATATTCTTAAATTGTTCAAACTTTTCAAAGAATCTACTTTTATTATGATTATTGTTTATCTTTTCCTATTTTCTTGGAGGTAGGGCCTTTTTAATAAGTGCCAAAGAAATAGAAGTAAAAAAGTTTTCAAGTGTATTTTCTCAAGAGGCATATGTAATTTGTATGACAAAGTGTCTGTTCGTGTTAAATTACAACTTAATGTGTGTTTGTCTTTTGAAACTAAAAATAAGTTGTCTCTGAACTACCTAATTACTTTATAAAGAATAATCAAAGTTATATTTGAAGAAAGTGAAAATCAAAGTGTGATTTACATGCATATAGTCATTATGAATTTATATATGCCAAAGAATCTTGTGAAGTAACTGGACTTAGCTTATAATAATAAACAGAATATTAGATTAATGAGGTTTGGTTTTTCAGTTTCACAATATGGTATCAGTCATTCATCATATCAAATAATCCAAGAAAATAATTTATCTTTTATTCTGTATCAGTACTAATTGACTTTCCCCAATTTTCTTTAACCAATACTTCTGAACAAATTAAGTTCTTTAAAAAATAAAAACATTCAGGCTCTAAGGAATTATGAAGAATACAGTTTCACTATCATAATTTCAATTACTGATTATAATAGTCTCTCAAACAAGAAAACTGTAAAATGGAAATTTTTTACAGTATTATTTGATAGAAACTTGATGATTTGTGTATAACGTGTACATGTTGGTAAAACACTTTGCTATAATTAGACATTATATTTGAACATTATTGTCGAGAGATAGTGGTCAGATGAATAAAGAGAATATAAATAATTTAGACAAAAATAAAGATAGTAATCATGAATTAAAAACACCCTTTTCAGTGTTTATATAAAATTAAACAAAGGTGAATTAATAACGTGAACCCCATAAAAGCAGTAGCAAACAAAAGTTTACACTAAATGAACACAAACATTAAACATGTTCTTACAATTATTCTGATAACCAAATTGTATTTTTATATTCCTTACCAATTAAACAGTAATTTGCAATAAAGACATTTTTGTTTTGAAAATATTTTGTTATTGACATACTTGTTAAAAAACAAGAATTTTATAAAATTACCTTATAACTTATTAGGCATAACAGCATCCTTATTAAATTGAATCATATCAATAAAACTCAAAAGAAAATAAAGAAACCTATAATGCAACAGAAAGTTAAAAACTAAAAAATTAATATATCATTTAAAAAGCAACCCTTACCTAAAATTTTCTCTTCAATAACACGTCCTGTTAAGCCAAGTGCAAAAGAGAAAGTCAGTAATTGTAATCACAAGCAGCTAGCCTTACTGATCATTGCAGCTTACAATAAACAAAGTTGTAAATCATCAAATATTATCAATGGGAATCTTTTGAAGTAACCAAACCTTGATAAAAATGATGATTTATGCATTAAGTGCACAACTTTGTAAAATCTATTGCTATGATCAGTAAATAGGCTTTAGAGACACTGGTCAGGTGAATAATGGGAATATAAGAAAATAGCTAGCATTATATTCCACATCTGCCAAAAATCAAGGCAGCAATCATGGTTGAAAAAATCCATTGCAATGTCTCGAGAAAATAGGAAACAAGAAATCACTTCAAACAAATGTAGCATAAAGTTTGTGATTAAGTTTGAAATGATGTCAAATTTGTTGCCTTAAACATTAAAACTACAAAACAACTTAAAAGACTCAATTATGTATTGAATATCTCCATTCAAACATTTTGTATAAAATTATATTCTCAAGTGAAATTATTAAATGATTTTGCTGGAAAATCCTCTTTACTAATTGTGGGGGTAAAATTCTCTTTCAGGTAAGAAATATAAATATTTATGTTAAATGCTTTTGATTAATAATTAAAATTTATTTCATTTATATCTGCAAAAATATAAATGAAATAAATTTTAATTATATTTTTTTTTACTTAAGAAGTATTTGAAAAAAATATGATTATACAATTCAACTGTTTTTAATAAAGGAAGGAGAATGGATATTTAAGATTGACAATATTGTTTACTTTGTGTTTTTAGTAAAGATTTGAAAATAATTTCTCATTTTTCTAAAAACATAAAAATGCTTTTACTCTTATATGAATATCTTCATTCAATAAGTTATAGAATGTAATAAAATCTAAAATTAAAAAATGTTAAATAAAAAAACCTTCTGTTGCCTACCTTTCTTTTCTTCAACACCAATTTCTGTCAAAAAATAGTCAATTGAAAAAGAAAAATAAGAAACTACTATTGTAAGTAGCCTTTATGATCACTCAAGCTTACAATGAACAAAGTTGTAAATCATCCTATATTATCAATGACAGTCTTTTAAAGATTTGACATAAATCTGATGATTTGTGTATTAAATACATAACTTTGTATAACACTGTACTGTGATCAGTAAACAGGCCTTATTTTATAGACACTGGTCAGGGGAATAATGGGAATATAAAACAAAATCTGGCCTTATTTTAAACATTTAAAATAAAATCTAGCCTTACTTTATACATTATAATCAGTAATATCAGTAAAATATATTCAGTAATAATTGATAAATATAAAATTTCCGAATTCTCTACAAGGAATTTTTTAAATTCTCTTAATTCATGTAAAATGTTGAAAATAAATTTATTAGTTTATTATTCTGTACAAAAAATGGTACATCCTCCATTAAATATATCCATTTGTATTGAGAAATTTGAATTACCTTAAAAATAAAACTTATTTCACAACTTTTTAATTTATGTGAAAAAAGAAAAAAAGCACAAAATTAAGATATTGGAAATTTATTAAAACATTTTACTGATAATAAAATTCCTGAATTTCAACCTAGAATATTGACTTAACATATGTCAGTTATGAATCCCAAAAAGATGATCAGAAAACAAAAATAAATAAGTTCTGCTATCAGATAATGATTCAGTATACACAATAAACTAAATAGAAATAAATCATTTTAACATATTTCCTTACCTACAAGTGTTTCCGCAGTTATACCTGTCAAAAATAGGCAATTGCAAAAGTGAAAATAGGCAATTACAAATATTAGACATTTAGCCTTTCTGATCATTGAAGACAATAAACAAATTTGTAAATCATCAAATATTATCAAGGAGAATTTTTTGAAAACTTGATAGAAATTTGATGATTTCCGCATTATGTGCTCAATTTTGTATAATATTTGGCTATGATCAGTTGACAGGCTTTACAGTATTACAATATTTTGTTGAGACACTGGTCAGATGAATAATATGGAAATATAAGAGAAATGCTAGCCATATATTTCACACCTGCCAAAAATAAAGGCAGTAATCATGAATGAAAAGAACCTTTACAATGTCTCAACAATTGAAAACAAATGCTTAATTAAAAAGTCACCTAAGAGACTCAAACCATGTGATTAAGAAATAAAATATTAGTCATATGCTCAAAATAATTCAAAACCTGTTGGTCCAGAGTCATTAACTCTGAAACAATGACAGATTTTTTCAAATATTCAATATTTTAAAAGCATATCTCTGTCTTGAAAAAAAATTATTCTATATTTTCATGTAACTTAATAAGGAAATGTCATGAATGCTTATTTTGATACAATAGAATTTTTACAGACTGAAAAATTCATCATTTTCCTTGCAATTATAAAATTCAATTTTTTCAGAAAATGAATCTGATAAAGATTAGCTAGAAAAGACCTATTATTAAAAATATATAAAAAAAATTGAAAATAATGTAATAAATATACATATAGGAAATACAGCTTATTAAATTATAGCACTACTTCAAATAAAATTTTAGAGTAGAAACCCCCATCAATACTTGAAAGAGTGAGAACAGCTACTGAACTTGAAAAATCTATTTTTGGGAAAAATTGTTTTAAGAGAAAGATTTTATAAATTTCAATCAAAAGCAGCACTAGCTGCTTATTCAATGAATTCTAAATATTTCCTTGAAGGGAAATGGCTAATATTACCAGTACCATTAAATATGTATTATTTCAAATAAGTAACCTTGTCTCTTTTCTATCAGGAAATGATTGTAAAACTTTGTTCTCTGCTTCTAAAATCCTACATCAATGTTTTAACAATTGTACAAATATATTGATTCAATATATGCATATATGAATTGTTGCTGATTGTATCAATAAAATTAATAAAATCAGTGAAGAAAATTCAGGTTAAAGTTACCCTTAAAAACGTATGAACCTGTCAGTATCTTCTAAAATATACTATCTAAAGGTTTTTCAAGGGGCTGATTTTTTAATGAATGCTGGATATTTCTTTATAAAGTAATGGCTAATATTAATATTACAATACTAGGGGAAAGAGAGGAGAGTATTTTTTGACAATTATAAATTGCCCACTCAAGTTTTTAACTGTAAAATAAACATTGACTCCCTATAGGGAAACTAGTAATTATTAAACAGCTCAAAATATAAGATAAAATACTTTTTCAGACATCATAAAAAAATTATTAGAATTGTTATTGCTTACCTTTTATTTCTCTTACACCACCAATCTCTGCCAAAACAATTGCAAATAGTGAAAGTAAGCAGTTTCTGTCAGAATGACTGAGCCTTGTTGATCATTGAAGCTTACAATAAACAATGTTGTTAATCATCAAATATTATCAATGAGTATTTTTAAAATGATGAAAATTTGATTAAAATTTGATGATTTGTAAATGTACAACATTGTGAAATGCTTTACAGTGATCAGTAAATAGGCTTTATAATAGAATATTTTGCAGAGACACTGGTCAGGTGAATTATGGGAATATAAGAGAAAACTACATTTATATTCCTCATCTGCCAAAAAGACAGTCATCAATAGAAAAACCTCTACAGTGTTTCTACATGAAAATATGCATCTATATGATTTCACTGTGTACAATTCTGATTCAATCTTTTGTTCAGTATTTAAATTCAGTATCTGTTGATGATTAGCTCAACACTTGTAATAGAAATTATTTTTGAGAAAACATTTACACAGGAATAATTAAAACTTTTAAGATCAATTCTGGTCAAATCTTTTATGTTGTATTTCAAATTTATCAGGGTGCATTCTAATTAAACAAGCAAATGTAGCACTAGCAAGTTGCAAGTCACTTCAATCCTTACTAATAAACAAATATGTATTTATGACAAATTCAAAAGCTAAAAAATGTTTCTTATTGGATTAACAATAAATCCTTCATTTATCCAGATACTTTAAATCAGTATGCTCTTCATATATTTTTAAAATAGAGAGCAACTACTTCTTGCTAAAAAAATATGCATAAATCAAATGCAATAAAATTTTAGTCTAAGTAGTTATTTCTTTTTTAGGTTGGATAAAAAATGATTTCTTATAAGTTATGAGACAATTATCAGGAAAGTTTTCTATAACAATATATAATTAATAGAATTATAAGAAATGTGAAAAACTGTGAAAAACATTAAGTCAAAGTCTATATCTACCAATATTAAAAGCAGACACTTTAGATAAAAATATTTTAATATTTCTACCAGTAAAATACAATAAGATACTAATATGACTTAGTTTCAGATCATTGAACAGTATTTTGTCCTTATATTGACAAAAATATAATATTTTAAATTTTTTTATCATTATAAGTACAAAATTCTCAAATTATTAACCTATACAACATGACTGACAATTTGCAGTAAAAGTTTAAAAGATCAAAACATTATGCCTATAAAAATACTTGTAAACATTTAACTGTCATGAGGTGGAAGCATTCAGATAGAAAAGCAAGTAAACCTTAATTACACTTTTCTCAACAAATAAAGCCTTCATCATTTGAAGTCATATGCAATGTTGGCTAATAGAAAAAACAAGCTTCACCTGCTCTTTAACAGAAATAACAATCTATAGAGATTAGATAATCATTTTACATTAACAAACGTTGATAATAAAATATAGTGAGAAGTATACCTACAAGATTAATTAACTAAAAGAAATGAAAAAAAATAGTTGATATTATAAGTTAAAAAGATGGTAAATTATATCCAGTTATTTCCTTACCTATAATACTTTCTTCAGCTGGACCTTCTGTCAAATGCCACAAAGAAACCAAAAAGAAGATAAATCATTAAACTCATAGAGATCTAGTATTTCAAGTTCAAAATTATCATTTTATAATTAACAAATTTTTAAATATTCCAGCATAGTTTAATCTTAAATTTATCAGCATATTACAACTAAATACTTTGTAGAGACACACTCAAGTCAGGCAAACAAGAAGAACATAATAATAAATCTAGTATTACAGTAAAAAATTGTTAATAAGTGACCAATCATAAGCAGTCTCCCCGAGTTATATGTGAGGAAAACCTTGAGATTAATATTTTCAATAAATTATTATTATAGAAATAGTTTAAAATGCACTATTTTTTCTACCTATATAAGGTCATTATGAATACTAATTCATAATGATCGCATATAGTTAGAAAATATAGTGCATTCTAAAATATTTCTATAATAATAGTTAAAAAAATGAAATATTAAATTGATAATATAATCTTAATTACTTTAACCATTTTAATGATACAGTTGTCAATTTAGGAAAATAATTCTATTTCATATTTGTTGAAAAATGTTTGAAAATTATATATCTCAAACAGGTTCCAATTTATCATAGCAGATGTGCAATATATATATATATATATATATATATATATATATGTGTGTGTGTGTGTGTGTGTATGCATATATAAAAAGGCTAACAATTAAATAAAGACTATAATTCATTATATTTTTGTAAATTAAGATATATTCTCTTGCCTACCTTGCTTTTCTTCAACACCAATTTCTGCCAATGGTGGATCACAAAATAAAACAAGGAAGAGATAATTATAATATAAAAGAATATATATTTTTGCTCATTGAAGGTTACAATGGATAAAATTATAAATCATCCATTATTATCAAAAGGAATTTTTCAAAATGGCAAAATCTTGAAAGAAATTTAATGATTTATAAAAAGGTTTTATAATTTAATTTTCTATAGAGATATTGCTCAAGTGAATTATGAGAATATAATAGAAAATATTGCCTTCATTATATTACTCATCTGCCAGTTATGCTGGCAGACATAATATCACAAGATCTCTGCAAAAAGAATGTAAAACTTTGCTTAAAATTTAAATAAATAATAATGATATGAATTTTAAATATTTCAATCAAACTTTCTCATATAGAACTATTTTTGATTTTAAGCAAAAAACACAGGAAATATGAAAATGAATGTTTACTTTCTCTGTTTTAGCACCCGCTTAGAGAAATGCATATTATTTTAGATATATATTTGAAAAATATATTATATACCTATAACAATTTGAAATATATACCATTAAATAATTCTTGTCTGACTTAGTCTATTTGCAAATAATGTAAATAATCATTAAATAAAATTTTGTAATTCATTTATAATTTCATAAAATAGTAAAATTCACTACCTATTCCTTTCAAAACAGAAATCAACTGCAAAGGTGAATGTAATCAATTACAAATATCAAGAAAGTTGTCTTTCTGATCACTGAAGCTTAAAACGAAATTGCTAGATATCTTTTAAAATGACAAAGCTTTGATAGAAATCTGATTTTTTCATGAAGGGCATAAATTTACATATGTTTGACTATGATCAATAAACAAGTTTTATAATTATATATTTTGTAGTGATACTGATCAGGTGAATAATGAGAATATAAGAGAAAACTTAGCTTTATAATTCCCTATCTACAATTTTATCTAAAACAGACAAAACATGTTTCTCCATGCTATTTAAGCTAAACCATAAACACCTACACATGTTCAATATAGAAAACTGATAGAGCACATTTCTTTAAAGTAATTAATGAAAATGTTCACTATCACTTATAAAAGGAAATAATTTTGAAAATTATCATACAGTACTGATTTCAAAACTAAAATAGTTCATTAAATTAAGCAGCTCTATGACCAAAATGAGATTTAATTTTAAAATAGAATCTGAAGCTATTTTTTTTTAAATGATACTCTGAAAAATATACTTGAAGATAATTTTGATTAACATTTTCATATTTATCTTTAATATCCTCTAAACAATAACAACTCAAATATGACATGAATGAATATAGATATACCACCACAATGAAGCATACTTTCTTTTGGGAAAAATCTATCACTGATTACCTACAAATATGTTTTTTTTCAGTTACTTTCATTTTTAACTTGTATAATTACCAAGAAAAATTTTTGCTTAATAAAAAAATTCAACCATGCATAACATATAAGCTATTTACTTGTGATTACACCTGAATAAAGTTCATAAAATGGTGCATGCACTGATGAATTAAAATTAAATATTCTTTGAATATAATGTATGCTATAACATATGAAGATCAAGAAAAGACAACATTGAGATATTAAAATAATTACAAAGAAAATTATATAAAAGTAAATCATTTTCAAATATCTCCTTACCTAAAACTGATTCTTCAACTGCATCCTCTGCTAAAATAATAGCCAATTGCAAAGTGAAAATATGCTGTTAAACATTAAGAAATTAGCCTTTCTGATCAATGAATCTTACAATGAACAAAGTTGTAAATCATCAAATATTATTAATAGTAATGATTTTATAAATGATTAAGACTTGATGATTTATGCATTATGTGTACAACTTTGTAGAACATATTGTTATGATCAGTAGATAGGCTTTGTAAATTAATATTTTGTAGAGACACTGGTCATTTGAATAATGGGAATATAATAAAAAAAACTAGCCTTATATTCCACATCTGCCATTTAAAGAAGGCAGTAATTGCAAAAGGAACATTCACAATCTCTCTACAAAAATGAACATAAACATTTAAATAAGATTAATGTATTTTCTTGTAAAATGTTTACAAAAATATTGGAAAACTCTTCCATGTATAAATTAGAATCAAGAGTGGCAATAATGATTTTATCTGTGTATCTAGAGCTGCTGAAATGAACTAATTCTATCAGTATATTATCAACCTTTTTTCTGTAGCCATTTTATAAAAAAATAGTACATTTTTTTCTTCTTTCTTATGGAATATACACCTGAAGAAGGCCGAAAAATTGTCCCCAAAATTGTGGTAATGGTATCAACAACACAAAGGAATTCAATTGTCCAAAAATAATTTGTAAATATTTCATGGAAGTTGGTTAAGAGCAAAAAAAAAAAATAAAAATAAATAAAATTTGGTGTTTAAAATATTCTATAACTACAAATCAACAATTCTTTATTAATCCTATCAGCCCTTAAGATATTTCATTCTGTTAAATCCCTGAACATATTGTTGAAAAATCTGAATATGTGATGTTAGTTCAATTAAATTAATGTTAATACCACTGAAAATCAATTCTTACAATGTGATTTTAAATGAAAGCAAATTAATTTCTCTTCCAAATGATACCAAATTTAGCCTCCTTGGTATTACTGCTTATAAGATATAGTTTTTGAAATCTACAATTTTATAAAAGTTGTAGATTTCCAGCACCCCTAGTTGATAATGTGATGGGTGTTAACACTGTGCATTGAAATACAATGCTACCTGATTGCAGGTATATTCAGACATCCCTGGACTATAAATAAGTGAAACTTGTGGGTATATCTGAGTATTTCTGGACTTACAATGTTATGGTAAATTATGCTATGTAGGAAAAGCTTTTATCTTATATTAGTACATATCAGCATTATCAGGAATTTAGCTAATTACATTGATGATGAGTGCTTATCAGAAAAAGCATTAACTAATATCTAATACATTCCAATGTAATATCTTTAATATATTAAAAAGATCATTTATTGAATCAAAGTTAATGATTTACTTTATTTTTAATGTGCTATAAATGTTTCCTGCAGCTTACCTTTTTTTTCTTTTTCAATACCAATTTCTGCCAAAACAATTGCAAATTGCAAAAGTGAAAGCAAGCAGTTAATATCAGAACTAAAAGCCTTGCTGATCATTGAAGCTTACAATGAACAAAGTTGTAAATCATCAAATATTATCAATGGGAATCTTTTAAAATGATAAAGATTTGACAAAAATTTGATGATTTGCACATTAAATACACAATTTTGCATAATGCTTTGCTATGATCAGTAAACAGGCTTTACAGTTTAAAATATTTTGTAGAGACACTGATAAGTTGATCACTTGAATAATGGGAATATAATAGAAAAGCTAGCATTATATTCCTCATCTGCCAATTATAAGGGCAGTAATCATGAATATAAAACTTTCACAATGGCTCTACAAAGGAATTAAAAGAATCAAACAGTCAAATTATTATAGCAGAATAATTTAATGTATATTTTAAAGAAATAATGATATTTCTTGTTTATATCATTTAGATGATAGCATAAATTGCATTCGATACATGTTCATGCTGCAAAGGCTGCACTTAAGAAACAGAATGCATAATAATTCATAAAACTTGGTCAGTCATGTTAATAAAATAATTGTCACTCATACTAAAAAATATTAGTCATTCTATTGAGAATAAAATAGCATTTACTTTCCTAAGAACAGAAAATTATATCAGACATACAAAATAAACTTTTAATATCAGCCACTGCACTTAGAATATTTTATTATTATATACTTTGCTATTTGAACAAGAATGCTCATCTTGGTTGTTATGCTCCTAACATTTTTAACATTGTTCCATTTGACCTTCTTCATTTTGCTTTTCATGATTAGGGTACATTTTATATCAGTTAATATTCACCAGTCTTATTCACCTCTGCCTCACTTGTCCAAATTTCTTACAGTGAACAAGAGTATGTGATTTTTCAGAACTACTGTATTTTGTATCCTGGCAATTGTAAGTTCAATCTCTGGGTCTGATAGTGCTGAAAAGTCACATACCCTGGTTTCGTGAAAAAAATGACACGCAATACAAAGGTGAATAAGACTAGTGAGTGTTAACTGATATGAGTTATCTTCCCTAAGAATAGAAAGCAGAATGAGAACAATCCATTTCATGAACTGAATAAAGAATTCAGCTTGAAAGTTCAAAAAGGTTACAACATATGAAAACAGGCACCTGATAAAGGTCAGATGATACAACATTATGAGTATAAGAATCAAGATGAGCATGCTGATATGAATAGCAAGGCATATAATAATGATAAAAAAATTCTAATGTAGAATTTTTTAATTATTTACATGTATAGGATACTTTCTTTTTTTTTAAAAGCTCTAAATGTGATTTTTGTGATCAGAATGCTATGAGAGCAAGCAATACAAATCCAAAAGAGCATATAACTAGGTTTCATAGACTATACAAAAACATTTGATTAGATGCAACACAAAGATCTATTTGAACTGCTAGGGAAACTTGATTTATTTAGGAAAGATATTAAAATAATCCAGAACATTTACTGGGAGCAAACCACCTGCATACAAATAGAAAATGAGTTGAGTCAGTACAGAAAAATATAAATGGGCATAAAACAAGGATGCATCTTCTCACTGGATTTATTTAAATAATTCAGTGAGGTGATCCTAAGAGAAGTAGAAATCCTACTAGGATTTATTATTAGTGGACACAATCTTAACAACATAAGATATGTAGACAACACCATGTTGATGACAGGCATAGAAAGGAAACTGCAGGAAACCCTTGACAAGGTAGTAAAAGAAAGGAGGAAGAAAGGACTAAGCATCAATTGTAAGAAGACAGAATGTATAGTCATTAGTAAGAAAGAAACCTCAAGATGCTACCTATTAATTGGAGATATCAGAATTAATCAAACACTGAAATTTAACTATTTTGGAAGTGTTATATTGGACAACTGAAAAATGTGACATCAAAATCAAAAGGTGCACTGGAGTAATAAAAGATGCTTTCTAAAAGCTAAACAAGGTATTAAAAAACAGAAAAATTTCATTAGAAAGAAAGAAAAGAGTACTGAACTGCTATGTGATATCAATCCTCCAATATATCAGTGAATGCTGGACAATTTCCTCAGAACAGACTTAAAACAAGAGAGATGTGGTTCTGCAGAAGGATGCTGAGATTAACATGAATGAAACATTTTAAAGGAAAATGCAAACAAAAAGGACACTTTTACTTAGAACCAGAAAGAAGCAGCTGAAATTTCTGGGACATATAATGAAGGAGAGTGTCTGGGAAATTGGACACTTACAGGACATACTGAAAGAAAGAGGTGTAGTGGTAAACACTTAGTATCCTACATAATAAGTTTGCATATATGGATGGCAGAACAAGAACTGAGATGAACAGAAGAGGACAGACATTGTTTATCACTACCAAATATACAGCCATGATCACCCATACAACACATACAAGAAGATAGGATACTTGGCATGAGCCAACAGAAGTAACATCACATTTTTACAGAGCATGTTGTTACTGAACAAAACTATTATATTTCTCTTAAAATCAGTCTGCAATAGATAGCTATATATAATAGAAATAATTATGAAGCCACTATATGCTATCATTAGAAATCACAAAGAAGCTAAAATCAAATGTCTTTTGTGCAAATCCCTTTCCTCCAGAAGGAACAGTAGTACATATACATGCTATATTTTGTAAGATATGATTTCAAAAAGCTGCTGATAGGATAGAATTAAATTTATTACTTTATAATGTATAGCTAGCCAAAAAGAATGTGAATGAAGACCAAGGTAGGAATATATGAGAATTATTTTTCAAAAAATAATTACCTCCTCCATATGATGCAAAATAAACTATTACTATATCCTCTGTTCCTTTTTGCATAAGCATGATTTTCATCAGCCCGTTAGTTTTTAATGAGGTTTCTGGCCTTTTTCCCTTTAACTATACATCACATTAATTGTATTTTACCCCATAGTCCTTCCTTCTTTGTCTTAAAAGCTGATGGATTAGTCAGTCTTCAGCAAACTTCCCCACTGCCAGATTACTTTTCAACTTAATACTTGCAAACTCAATAAAAAGAATTAACAAATAGGATAAATCATTTCAAAATATCACCTTACCTAAAACGGTTTCCGTAAGTACTCGTTCTGCCAAAATAATAATGATTTTCAAAGACAAATGTAAGCAGTTATAATTGTTATCAAAATAGCTGATCACTGAAGCTTATAACAGTTGTAAATCATCAAATGTTATCAAAGAGAATCTTTTAAAATGGCAGATTTTGATAAAAATCTGATGATTTATGTATTGAGAAACTTTCTATAATGCTTTGCTATGATCAGTAAACAGGCTTTGCAATTGAATGTTTTGTAGAGACACTGATCAGGTGAATAATGGGAATATAAGAAAAAAACTAGCCATATATTCCACATCTGCCAAATATGGGGGCAGTATTCTGAAACCACCACAATGTTTCTACAATAAAACTTTTTGTTTTTCTCTTTACAAAATGTTAAATCAATTTTGATCTGATACACAACCATAACAATAATAATATATTTACTTTGAATGGAAGTCTTTCATTTTATTTGGTTTTAATTACTACTTAATTGTACATAGATGAATACTATCTGTTACTTCATTACACGTGACACATACCTAACCAATAAGAAGTAATCAAACACAAGATACCATTAATCTGCATCCTCTTTGCTTATTATCATTTTTTACCATTTCTATCTTGATATCTGACAAATGGACACAGGCAACAATTTTATCAATTCCTGGTACACTATATCAAGAAGTTCTTCATTTCTAATTCTACTCACACTCCTATAAAATGGATAATGAATAAAATTACAAAATACATTTTTTTGCAAACAGTATACAGTGGGTAATTTATGTAGGTACAGTACAGTAATTACAGTAGGTAATGAGGCTTATTAAATTGAAATCTATGTAATAAAGAAATCTATGATGAGTTCACAATAAATGTATTGGACCTTATTAGCCATAATCATTTAGTAAATAATTAAGCAAAAATAAATCAGTAGTAAAGCTAAAGTAATCAGGTATAAAAAAAGAGATAAATGTTACTATATTTGGAATCTATGAAAGATCACCTAATGAATAATCACAGCACTTGGTTGCTGGTTAGAAGTATTTCTATTGACAATTGAAGAAATATCTGTCCTTCCAGTAAAATCTTGTGGACTGTAGAAGTTTACACCTGGTTTGAGCAGACATGTATGCATTAGAAGCCCTATTAGCAGCAGTGATACCTTTTCAGCTTTTGGGCATGTATAAAAATCTGAAAAGGGATCTCTGTTGCTAATATGGTTTTCAACACATGCATGTCTGCCAAACCAGGTGTAACATCCCCTGCAAGACTAAATTGAGGAAAATTAAAACATAAACATATTTTTATGATTACTTTAAAAATATATGGAATAAAATATCAGGAAACATATGCACAAACATACACTTTTATGCAAAGTATATGCATACACAATATACTTGTATTCACATGGGCATACACATGAATATGAAGATATATATATTTATAAACATCATTTCTTATACACTGTCTCCTCCTGTACATATTTAAAACTCAAATTTGTATTATTTTTTAACATATTACTAGTACAAATATCTCAAGGACTTGTCAAATGTTATTACTCAAGAGGTAATAGAAGAAAAATACTTAAAACAACCTTTAAAAGAAAACTTCATTTAAAATATATAAAAGTAATGTATAAATATTATAACATGCATTTAACTAACAACTACTTTCTATTAATATTCCTACCTGCCTCTTGTATGTATAATTGTGCTTTACACACACACACACACACATATATATATTTATATATGTGTGTGTAGTTGATATATATATATATATATATATATATATATATATATATATATATATATATATATATATATATATATTAAAAAGGCACAAACTCTTAAAATTTCATGAGGTTATATTTATTTCATTAGCATTGTAAAAACGGCCCCAAGTCATCTGACCTTCAAATCCGAATATATATATATATATATATATATATATATATATATATATATATATATATATATATATATATATATACACTGGATTCTCTCATTGTTTTTTCAATGTATGAGGGTATAGCAACACAGTTCTTAGAACCAAACAGTCAGACTACTCACATATATGATTTCATTATAGTGCTGAAGTCTTGTGCAGAACCAACTGCAGTTTTTGGAGAGCCAAATATAGAGAACTGGTGTACCTAATATAAATAATTATATATATATATATATATATATATATATATATATATATAGGATCAATAAAATATAAAATTTTCACTTAGCTGATTGATGTTATATTCACCACATCTACTTCAGAGTTTTGTAGACATACCTTTGTTTAACTGATTTGTCCACTCATCAGGAGTTATCAGTAAATATGCACATACACACTCACACACGTGTGTGTGTGTGTGTGTGTGTGTGTGTGTGTGTGTGTGTGTGTGTGTTTCAGCTTGACCAACAAAAGATTAAAAAATATTCTTATGTTTTGTCATTTGTTCATGTTTTTAAAATACTGTAGTGTTACATCTTAACTAGACTATAATGATTTTTTTATGAAGTCCTCACTCCAAATAGAACTGTAGATAGCATACGCATGCTGAGTAGTTAATGATAAAAACAACAAAAATATCTCTTAATTTGTAGCCTTACCGGTTGTTTCATCCTCAATTTCAGAGACTGGTGGCTCTGTGAAGAAAATACACCATATATATGAGATATATAAAATAATGAAATGATTATGCTTTCCCTTTGGATCTCAGTAACCTGACAAGGTGTAGCTGGGCAGACTGATCATATTTCATTGTCATGATTGTTCCTTTAGATTCTGTTGACAATGAAGATCACTTGCAATAAAATGTTTGCTTTTTAAACAAAGTTACCAGTGATCCAAAAAGAACACAGAACATATTGTGTTTTCTGTTTTCACATTTTTTACAAAGAACATTCATCACATTGCTTTGCAGTAAAAGTTTTAAATATCTTCAGCCATGATCAATGGTTGGAGCAACAGAAATGGTTAAATACCAGGAACACTGATCAAAACTTGACACTGCAAGGAAATGTGTTGTTTGAGGTATTTTCCTTTGTATAGGTCAATGCAAAAACAGAATAAATGTGCCTCAATTATTAGGTAGTGAAAAATAAATGTGAAAAGAATCATTCAAAGAAATGTATGTAGTGCTATGCTTATAGGTTGGTGAAGTATAATCTTGATAAAATCATTTACATCTTTATGTGATCACAATTTTCACTGATCACAGAAAGTTTCTTATGGGTCATGCTCATGCAAAACAAATGAAGTTGAAACTAATAGAAGATAGAATTAAGTTGGTTCTAGAGTTAGGTCAGTAACTCAGAAATCTCTAGAAATTTTGCTGATTATTTCCTAATTAAACAAAAGTTTACATTTTTGAAGAAGTCAGCAAAATTCCTCAGGTGGTGGTTCATATTTGAATTTCAGTTTTGTTTAAGACATATCTACATTTTTTAGAACACATGCCCAAATGAGGATTTGATATACCATCTTGTCTCCAGAATACTTGATGTTTCTAAGTTTTAGTTACTTTCATATAGTAAAGCAAAGAATTTTGTTTAAAGAATTAATATATGGGAGTGGTTACTCACTATGCTCTACCTAGGTTTCATATCAAAAACAATAAAAAAAAACATCAATTCCACTCTTTCATTCATTTAATTTCTTTATCTAGCTTTTATCTTGATAGTTGTGCATGATTATCATTCACTGATTAATAACACATCAGTAAAACTAAATTACCTTTTACTTGTCATTGCTTTAGTGAATTAGAAAAAAGTAGGTAGAAAAAGTCAATAAAATCCCAACCAAGAATCTTTGAGATTTTTTTTTTTGTTGCCTATTACTGAATACAAGACTTGACAGTCATTCAAGGTACAGGATTACAGTCAAAATGGTAATGATGAATATAGTGTGTGAAATGAGTGGAAGAGGAAGCGGGAGGGCATTATGAAGATAAGGTGGATAAACAACAACTGACTCTTGACTTGAAGAGGTCAAAATTAAAGAGTTCAGGGAAGCACTCATATGGGAGTATGTGCCACAAAGTGTCAGTTCTTTTGGAAAAGCTGAGTGGAAATTTATTCTTATATTTGAAATAATGAGGAAATAAGTTTTTGTTTTTTTTTATTGTGGAACAGTATATGTTTTAGCTGTAAAGGTCTGAACTGGTGGAACTAAAGAATGTAGTTCTTCTGAAAATTTACCATGGAAATAGCAATAGAACAACAACAGGCTTGCAACACTGCATCTGTGGAAAAGCAGTTGCAGAATGAAAAATAAGTTATCCTTTGCATAAACAATTTTGAATTCTCTCAAAGATAGAAAGTAAGGATTGAGCAGTTCCAGTCCAAATATGACAGCAATACTTCCAACATCTGGTTATATATATATATTTACAATTTTACCTGTGTGTATTAACCAACTAGTCATCATTAGTCAAGCAAGATAATATTTTATTATTCAGTATATTTGAATAAATAAACTTATTATATATACTTTTTCCTTCTCTCACAATCTAACTTCATATTAATTAAAAACTTCAGTGATTACTTCCGAATAACTTCTTACTTATTCAAAAAACTATAAGCTACCCAAGCTGTAATCACTGAAGTCATTAAATAATCACTAAGTGAAACAAATAAAACTTATATTAAAGAAATCAGGTGAGAAATCCAACTATATAATGATGGTATTTTATGGATAGATACACAATATAAGTGAATGCACAAAGGTCAGAGTGAAAAAATCAAAGAGATATTCAGACAATGAGGTGCAAACAAAAATCATGGTTCAAAAGAGTAGGTGATTAAGAAATAACACCTGACTGTTTTAATTGATAATTTAAATTAAATAAGAGAGAAAATCAGGTAACAAAAAAGAAAATTGGCTTTTATAAATTACAGAGAGAATTAGAATACATTACTTACTGTTAATATACCTATTTCAAGCCAATTAAGAAGGAAGAAAGAAAATAATAAATAAATGTGAAAAATAAACTTTATGTTTAATAAAGTATTAATAATTAAACTTAGCTAGTAGCTAATGATGAGAACTGTATCAATTGGTGCACATAAAATATCACTTTAAACTGGTGGAAATAATTATAAGACACCAGGCAACTGTAGCTTGTAAATTTCAAATATTGATCAAAGAGTGTAAACTAATTAATTACATAGAATAAAATGGGTAGGGAATTTGATTTTGAAATCACTTTTTAGCTTACTGTTTAGTTATATGCAAATTTAGAAAAAAAATCAAATATTCTGAAGATAAAAGTAAGACATGAATTTTTTTTAAATTTCAGGAAGGAGAAAATAATTAATAAATTACAAAGTTTTCCTTTGGATTTTAAAAACTGAATACACCTGTTTCGCATTGAGGACACAATATTTCCCAAGGTTTCAAGAATAATGTCATCCCAGCCACAATTTATGCAAGAGAGTAAATTTTTCCTCTTTTCAAACTGCCTTCCTCTTCCTTGCTTATAGACATGTCTTGAAAGGAGGCCAAGCAATTTCTCAATGGTTTGGAAAGTTTGTAGGCCAAGCTGATGCTCTTGTATTCAAACCATACCTTGGAGACCTTAACATTTTAAATAAGTTCATTATCCTAGTAATACAAAATGTTTTCCATAATGATAGAGAGTAAAGATGACAAGATGATTCTATAATGCTTCTACGCAAGGCTGAGTATTTTGAATGCCTTCAATTCAGCATTACATTTGACTGAAAAAGCTACAAATATTATAACAAATTCTCTTCCAAATGGATGTTTGGAAAAAAAAAACTTGCTCAAGATCAAGTTTATTTTGCAGGCTCCCTCTTGTTTGATACCTCTTGAAGTTTGTAACAGCTTGCAGTGGTCAATTTCAGTAAACTTTCTGAATGTTTCTGACAATTCAATTTTTGTACATAGCACTAATGTATTTCTCTTCAAAATATGCCCAAATTTTCATCTTATCATTTTTGTAATACTTGATCCATTTGGATTCTTCAAAACATGAATTAAAAACAAGTATGTGTCATATATGCAGTGTTCAAATAACAACTGGCCATTTCTAGCATCATTTTTAATTAAGTTAGATTAATAGAAAATTTGAGAAATTTCTGCACAAGATCAGAAAATAAGATTTTGCAATATGTTTTATACTTATTTCCACCTAAAAAAAATCACATGCTCTAAGCATGTGATTTTAAAAAAAAGTATCTATATATAAGCAATGTAAAAAAGATCTTAAAATCAAATTCCTTTTCCATTTTTTATATATATAATGAAGTGACTCATGCTCTTTGGCTAATATTTGAAATTTACAAATTATATTTGATTTGTAAAGTATCATCTAATTATTTTCACCATTTTAGACAAATAAAGTGAGGTGATGCAGTCATAGAATTTATGGAAATATCTCATTTGTTGTTGAAAAGGTTTTGATCAGATTTTATTAATTTATGCTGAATTAACTAAAAAGCAGGTTGTTAACAACCCAAATGTTAACAGGTGAACTTAATTCTGTCTTGGAATAAACAAAGAAGCAAAGAACCTATACAACAACAAATTTTAAAACATTTCCAACTATTAATGATGTGTAGATGCTGATATTTTCATAGATTCTGTTTCTCAACTGTTTGTAAATTTCTGTGTTGCAACATTTGTTTTCTCTGTTGCCTCAGACAAGCCTGATACAATGAAAATATTAGCTTGATACTCTATTCTTTGATGCATAACAATAAATACATTTTGCTTTGCAGAATAGATGCCAACAGCTATAAAAATGTGTGCAAAATAGAAACTACAAACAACTGAGTTTCATATCCATTCATGCAATGTCTGTGCAGAATAAGGAAAAGATAATTTTCCAGATTTTAACCCTTACCAGCTGATGTTACCACTGGTTCAAGAATAGGCTCTGTAGAGAAAATAGTTAAAATACAAATGAAATAATAGACTGAAACAATAAACTTTCTAAGGTGATAAAAGATTTCTCAGTAGATATCTCTGCTGAAGAAAAAAGTTTTTACTGATCCAAAGAAATCATAAAAATTCTTATTAGCAATAAGCAAAATAAGTTAACAGTAATACTTAATACAGCATATTATATCAAGCAGTACAAAATTTTATATAAATATTTTAAACACAATTTTATGTATTTCTTTCACTTTATGAAACTGAAAACAGTTTATGAAAAGATAATATTCTGTTATTTTGTAGTCTACACTAATTAGCAACTGCAGTATATTATAAAATTAAATATCTATTAATTTTTTAACTGAGGATTCCAGTCAAATTTTTACATACAGAATTTGTGAAAAGGAAAGTAACTTTCAACATTAATGCTTTACATTTTTCCCATGAAAACTTCTTTTTAGCATCATTACTCTGTTCAAAAAAATAATCTGGAAAAATTGAAGTTATAAAATACTTTTAACTCTTATGATTCAGTTTTTCAATTATCTTTAAATTAAAAAGGAAAAAAGATTGATGTTGAAGAAAAATAAATGAGAAGGAATGTGGAGAGGTGAGAGGCAGTGATTGAGTTCAATCCATATCAGAATATAAAATGCTACATTCAACATTGAGAGCTCAAACTATGTTGGTGCACCTTTACTTATATGGTCAACAATTCTTAAGCATTCCAAAATTTAATTCTTAGCACCTAAATGCAATGAATTCAAGATAAATAAACTGGAAATAACCTGACATATTAATTTTTTTTAAAGAAGGAGAATGTCAGTCCTCCAGTAAATGTATAATTTTTCTTTTATTCTTTCTGTTTATTTTTTAAAACCAATGATGTACCGAAACAAATTAAAGATCCATGCATTTTTTATATATAAAAAATAATAGAAAGTTTCAGGGAAATATTTTTGCACACATGCTGCACACATATACACCTGTATATTGCAAAAAATGACAGCAACAGATTTGGTTACTAACACAAACACAAAGATAACAGGTGAAATATGAATAAATATGAATTGATAGTGTAAGAAAAATAAACAAATGTTAGGACAGACAAAAAAAAGTAACAATGATTTCAACCGCAGAAAGGATGAATCAATAAGTCACATAAGATACATAGTTATGAGCTGAATTCTTATCTCACATTATCACTAAATAATGATTAAAATTCACTACAGACTAAAGTATATGGACAAGGAATGAGATTATGTTGAAAAATAGCTATTTTATGTAAAATAAATGCTTTTGCATCATTAGGCTACAGATTGATTGATGTACCCATATCCTCCTGAAGTCAGATTAAATTAACATTTTCTTTATTTTCTTTTTTCCAGACCTTGTTACCAACTTAAAGTATTTTCTTGATTTTAGGTGAAAACTTGGAGAATTTTAAAAATACATCAGTAAAATTTTCACTTTCAAAAATTATAGTTCATATTTATAGTTTAGATGTCTGGAAAAATATAAGGTATCAATTTAAACTTATGCCAAGAAGATATGGATTAATACCTAAATATGTGAACACACATGCAAACATGTATATATTAGATATATAGATATAAAAGGACAATAAACAGTTTCTATATAACTATTTATATAAAAGCATAACATTTTATTTATTATGTATTTAATTATAAATATATTTATTAAATAATACTCTTTACATTATATACATAATAAATCATACCTGAGCACCTTACATATGATATACATACTCTACTGTATATTCAAAAGATACTTGAATGACAACACCTCCCACAACAATATACCTTCAAACAAAACATCTCCAGTAAAAATAATATAGGGAAATTTTAGATAATTTTAAATTTTTATTATCTATAGTTTATTTATTGACTGAAGTTTCTCCAAGATATAACCCTAACACAATTTTATTTTCATGAGTTTATGAGATCTTCAATAAGCAGGCCATTAGAAATTTAGATCCAATGCATTTTTTAAAGATTTTATGGGATGGGACAAAACAAAAAACTTGGCCCATTTACAGAAAATAACTGACATTATTAACATATTTGGAAGTATTTCTCATTTGACTTGAAAGGATTTAAAAGTGGAAGAAGATATGAAAGATCTTTTTACTCTTCTTGGGTATTTACTCATGCCACCCCACTGAGATAGAATGCAAAACAAGATGAGGTTTAATGTGGGGAACTTGAGTGCATACACTCAGGCCAAGTACAAAAATTTCCCAAGCCCCTGCAACCGTTGGTTGCACTGGTCTCAGTGGTGACCACTAATCTCACCTTTCTAGTGCGATGAGAGGGTGTAGCCTTGGGCAGCTGTTCCCCAGGCAGAGACCACAACTGATTGGGCACACATTCATGCCTTGTTAAGTAGATCATTTTTTTTAAATTACAAAATTAGGGAAAATAAACCTTTAGCATCACTTGTAATTTTAATTTACTTGTTAAAACAAGTTTAAATGTGGAAAAAGTGATAAATTAAACATTCCAAGCAACAAACTGGGACAGTTTTCAATTTTTATTAGGCCTTGTTATGTTTTCATTTCCCACCAATCCTTAAGCTTCAGAATTTATAAATAAGAATAAATAAAAAAAAACAACAAATAAACGAATCTAGTGTAATGGTAAGTAAGCTTATCTCATTAGAATAATTAACGATTAGTGGATCCAGTCCTCACAGCGTGCTCTATACTTTTTAAGCTATACTTAGAAAATCACAAGTAAGCTTGTCTTTATCTACCTCAATTAGAATTGAATAGTGAGTTCAATCCTTGCTGAGTGCTCCATACTTCCAGTCTTGTGCAATACCTAAGCTGCACATAATGAAGCTTCAGCTTTTTAGCTTATATCTCAAGCAAGAAAAACCAAGATGTATGGTAAACCCAACTTGTTAATTGAATGACCTATTTTATGAACCATAATGATAATCATTTCTTTTTAGAGAATGTATCATTTATTTTTAAATTTTAATTCTGTTTTATGTCCTTTTTAGTCAGTAAAAATCAATGCAAAATTTATTTTGATCACTGAAAAAATAATTTAGCATAGAAAATAATTCAAATGGTTTTTTTTATCCTACTCTTTATGAAAAAAACGTTTTTTCTTTAGGACTGTTCATTTTCAACAAATGAAAAAATTACAACAATGGAAGCAACCGACGTGGGTTTGATTTGCAATTTAATTTGTATGTCAAAATAGAACCAGAATTTAAGATCGACATTGACATATATAGTTCACTTTTTCACAGGAAAGCAGCATAGCATAATGAAAAAGGCCACAAACAAATGTTTATGTTATTATTAAGATGAAAGACCAAAGTATTTTTTGATTATTTTTTGAAATTTTTAAATCCTTTCTAGCATGTTCGAAATTTTGATTCAAAATCTTTTTTTGTTTGCGTCATTGTTGGACGTAATAACTACAATGAGTTTGGAAATTCTTGCAAAAATCAAATAATTGTCGGATTTTAATGAAACTTCCAGGACTTATTCACAAATGAATGAAATTATTTTTGAAATTTTTGTTTTAGAAAATTTTGGTAAAAAATTTTTTTTACATATGTTACCCCCCACTTAGTTAATTTCATGAATTTTTGAAAAATACCTTCCTATTACCTGAATTTTTTTTATTAGTTAAAAGTAGGAGTCCTTGGAGAATGTAAATCATCTCATATTTTTCTTTCAAACTTTTACTATTCTAACTGAAAATCTGCTCTAAATAGTGAACTAAAAAAATGTAATCAAACTATGACATTATTTAATGAGAAGCTTTTAATTGCTTTTTGTAAATGAGTTATATTAAGGACATTATTGTCTGAAGAAATAAAATTTTTTCAATGAATAATGGATTTTTACATGATTTTTTTCATTTTTTAAAAATTTTAATTATAATAATTTACAACAGTTTAAAAGTCATAAAACTCTGTATTGCGCTATTTCCTGGATGTAATATTGTAATTAAGTGGAAATGAAATTTACGAATGCAAAATTGAAAAAATTAATAAACGCCATTTTACTATTCTATTTTTAAAATTATTTTTTATTTTTTCACTTTAATTGTTCCCTTTTTCATCTATGATAGCCTAAACATGTCATTATTATGAAAAGGTCACGTGCTTGGATTGAAGAAAATAGGAAAATGTTTTTTAGATAATGTTATTGTTAATTAAAGTTTATTAACTTTTAGTGATTAAACAATATTTTAATTATCATAAAAAAAAAATTTCCGGATCAATGTGTTAATTTTGTTGCTTACTTATCTTTATTTTAATTTCATCTGTTATTAAATTTTATAATTAATTTAAGGGTATTTTATAGTACTTTAATTTTTTTATTTTTTCATAAAGCATTTTTACTTTTCAGATGTAACTAAAATTTAATAAAATATTAAATAATTGCTGAGTGAAAATATATTTTTTAATTCGAGCAATTGACATTCCAATCTATATAATTTCTATTTGAAATGCACCAGAATATTTTACTTGGAAATAATAAATTTAATCATTTAGCTTTCAATTAGAGCTAAAAATGAAATCTTCAAGAATGCTTTTTCATTTTTAAAAATTCATTTTAAATCTTAGGTATCGAAAATTTATACCGAATTAGTGAAAGACCGTAAGACGAACTTTTTACTAGTCTAGGGTTTTTTGGTAAAATTGCAGATTAGGACCCAGAAACCAATTTAAAAAAGAAACATCATTTCTGGTGTAAAAAAGCCTGAATATTCCAAAAAAACAGCATTAAAAATTTGCGGATGTCTACCGTTTATTGACATTTGATCTTTCCTCTTCTTAGACATTTTGACTTTTTAAATTTAAAACTTTGTTTTTAAGTAAGTTTGAGGCCGTATTATGATTATTACAAAAATAGCAATAAAAATCCACTTTTAGGGGGATATTGACAATCTTATTTGGGTACAGCTTTGCCGCCTCAGTCAAGAATCTGTGAAGGAGGATTTTTTTTTTTTTAATTATCCAATAGGTAAACTTTCGCGAAGTGATCTAGTCCCGTAAGTGCGGCCGTGCTGTACCCAGTTCCCAAGACTGCGGTAGATTTCTGCAAATTTTTAACGCTATTTTTGGAATAATAATCGTGCTTTTATGTACCTCCACTTTTACGCTGTAAAAGGCCCCACACTTAATAAAATAAAGTTTTAAAGTCAAAATGATGTTAAAGAGGAAAGATAAAATGTCGATATCTCCTAAACTTTCGGTTCCGCAAATAAAACCGTACATGAAGTGTTGCGTTCAGTTTAGAATTAAAATTGTAAATTGATCCACCTTTAAAACAAAAAACAAATAGAGGTAATATTCAGTCAAAAGCATATAACAATTCATGCAAAAAATACATTTTTGACCGAATCTCTTCAAGCAATTAAAATAAGTAATTATTGAATATAACTTCGAGAAAATTGATGTTCGTTGTTTTGAGACGTTACGGTTTCCACTTAGCGTTTTTTGACTTCGTTTTTTTTTTTTTTTTTTTTTTAACATATAAACGAGAATAAAAAAGTAACTTTAGTAATTTTAAATTATATGTATAAATTATTATAACGTATTCTTAACAATAGTTTACTACAATTATCTAAAAATAATTTTAAAATTACAAACAATTGTCTGCTATGACTGCTTAAGACTTTTTCCCGTGATACATTGCTTCGAGGTAATGGCGTTGTTATAATGTCGTCTGCAAAGATTTTTTTCCTGAAGAAATGGGAATTAAGACGGTAAGTAATTATAAAATTTATTTTAAAATGTGATAACATATCATAAAAAACTTGTTTAAACCAATAATTAAAATTATTTCTCGAACTTGTTTAATTGTTTAAAATTTGCTATACACATGAGGGAAAAATGCTACAAATTGGGAAAAGACGATATGAACAGTGTGGATGATCATTTTACCAGTCACCATGCACTGCTGATTTTTATGTCCACACTATCTATCTATCTATCCATCTATCTATCTATCTATCTATCTGTCTGTCTGTCTGTCTATGTGAGCGGCTGAGTAGATGGAATGTTCACTTTCTGACCATAAGACTTAGTTTTGAGTCTCACGATGGTCAATTTGTCTTGATTTTATTGTCCCGGGGGAGACAATCCCACATGTAGCACCACTGGAAAGTGCCTAAAATCATGGGTTAACCCAAGCCTTGTAAGTGAAATTGGGTAGACAGAACTATTCAGAAACTGCTGATTGTTATGCTAGCACAAAATCACAAATCATCGTAACTGAGGGTTCAAGCATAGAAACAGTAAAATCTGTTATACTTATTGTCGACCTTAACATTGGATAGTCATTACATTAAAAGTTAATCTGAATCAAATGATGAAACAATCTAGCAACAGTAAAGAATACTTAAATAATTTTGTATTTAAGAACAGAATTTAAATATTTATGAGCTTTTATGATGTCATTTTAATAAAATTTCTTGGAACATTTGTAATTTTATTTATTGAAATGCTTTTTGTAAACTTATTACCTAATAACTCACAAAAAGAAATTATTGATTTTTTCTGAGAGATAAAAAGACAAAATCATAAAATATCATCAAGTACCTAATTGGCTGTTTTCCTTGTGGAAATAGTTATAGGGAGTTAATTGTAAAGAAGGCAAAATGTTAAAGTGATATAAGACTGGTTTAAAGTTGTTTGTTGTTTCATTGTTTTTGTACATATATGTGTAAAAATGTTCTTAGATTATGTTGTGTAAAGCAATAAATAATAATTGTTATTTTTTGCTTACAATTTATGTTTTGTTATTATTATTGTTTATAAATTGACTGGATAGAAACTATTTGAAAAAATTATATGAAAACTTATTGGTTGTAAATATAAAATATTTGTTAAAATCAATGTAGTTCATAATAGATGCAGTGTTTGAAATACTATTTCTAAGAATCATTGTGTATTCGTGAATGGTCATTAAAAATACAGTTAAATATGATGTGTGCAGATACTGTCATATACAAAAAACCATATACATAGGAATAATTCTAAAAATGGTTAATAGAATATAAAATAGAAATGTTGTTTATTGTTAGATTTTAGAATTAATTTAAAATAAATTGCTTAATTGTTAAGTAATATCTTTTGGGAAGATGCTATATGTGTGTCTTTACTACTGTTACAGAGTAATTAATATGTTAGAAAAAAATGAAAGTCTCAGTGTGCTAACAGAAAGTTGCAGTGATAGAAGTGCTTCATAAGAGGAGATGACAAGTGGGTTAACAGTGCTTCAATGAGATCTAATTATAATACAACAGGTTTACATTTTATTGTACAACTATTCCCAACTCAGTCTAAGTTTATTGTAATTATGGAATTTAGTGAAGTTGAATGGTCCTCATTTAATTCATTGAATTAAACTAACACTGAACCTAGAATACTAATTTAATTTTGATTATTTTATTAACAATTGCAATACCAATAAGAATATATATTTTAATAACATTAATTCAATTACTTTATACAATTATTGAATTGAAAGTTATCAAAATATAAATTTAGTTTTATTTTCTTTTCTTGTTTTCTCTATAATATATATATATATATATATATATATATATATATATATATATATATATATATATATTAAACACCATAACTTGACGAGACACCAGTGTTGAAACAAAATGGTTATTTTGTAGTGATGTTATAACATGTTTATGTTATAATTTTTGAATAAATATGATATATATGTGCATACATACATTTTATATATATATATATATATATATATATATATATATATATATATATATATATATATATATATATATATATATATATATATATATATATATATATATATATATATATATATATATATATATATATATATATATATATATATATATATATATATATATATATATATATATATATATATATATATATATATATATGCAATAAGAACGCTTAAGTAGAAGCTTATGAAGCTTTATTTGACTAATTCAGCTTTAGCACTGAAAAGGTTTATTTTATAATAGTCGATGGTGACAAGTGAGAGGAGAGATTGGATGTATTTATTTTATTACCACAACGTACCTCCACAGATTCACTAAAAATGTGCATGCCAAGATGAAAAATGCCCCAAACTTAATGAAAAGAAAGTTTTATCATTAAAATCTTTGTTGTTGTTAGGACAAATAATTTTGTTATTACTAAGATATATTTTTTGATTCATTCTAGAATGCTGAAAATTCTGGTTAAAAATCTTGTTTTTCTTGCATTAGTGGTGGGAGAGGGCAAAGTATTAATATAGTAAATTTTAGTGTCTATTTTGCAGTGAAAACTCATTGATTTGGAAATTCTTGCAAAACGTTTCAGGTTTATTCACAAATTAATTCATTTGTGAATAATCCTGAAACTATTCATTTGTGAATAATCCTGAAATCATTTTAGAAATGTTGTTTTTTTTTTTTAAAAAAAACTTAGTAAAAACATTTTAAATGTATTTTGCTTATTGGAAATATTAAATTTAATCTATTATCTTGGAATTAAAAGTAAAACTAAAATAAAAGCTTCTCAAGAAAGATTTTTCATTTTTAAAATGCATTTTAAACCTTAGGAATCACTTTTTTTAGGTACTTAGCAGAGAGAGAGAGAGAGAGAGAGAGAGAGAATGATTTTTGTTTTTAAAATGTCATTATATTTTAATATTGCTTTCAATTTATAGTGCTGGTGCAGGTGTTCCATGCTTTTAAATGCTTGAGTTGTATCATTTTTTTTTTTTTTGCTTAAAATCTTACCAAATGATGATGGTAGAGGTGGTGGTGGAAGAGCAGTTGTAGTTGGTGATGGAGGGGGAGCAGTTGTAGTTGGTGATGGAAAGGAAGCAGTTGCAATTGATGATGGCAGGGGAGCAGTTGTAGTTGGTGATGGAATAGTAGCTGTTGAGATTGGTGGTAGAGGGAGAACAGTTGTAGTTGGTAGTGAAGGGGAAGAAGGTTTAGTTGGAGATGAAGGTGGAGCTGTTGTAGTTGGTGGTGGAGGAGGAGCAGTTGTAGTTGATGGTGGAGGAAGAGGATCAGTTGTAGTTGATGGTGGTGGTGGAGGAACAGTTGTAGTTGATGGTGGAGGAGGAGTAGTTGTAGTTGGTGATGGAGGAGGAGCTGTTGTAGTTGGTGGTGGAGGAGGAGCAGTTGTAGTTGATGGTAGAGGAGGAGGAGCAGTTGTAGTTGATGGTGGAGGAGGAGGAGCAGTTGTAGTTGATGGTGGTGGTGGAGGAACAGTTGTAGTTGATGGTGGAGGAGGAGTAGTTGTAGTTGGTGGTGGAGGAGGAGCTGTTGTAGTTGGTGGTGGAGGAGGAGCAGTTGTAGTTGATGGTAGAGGAGGAGGAGCAGTTGTAGTTGATGGTAGAGGAGGAGGAGCAGTTGTAGTTGATGGTGGAGGAAGAGGAGCAGTTGTAGTTGATGGTAGAGGAGAAGGAGCAGTTGTAGTTGATGGTGGAGAAGTAGTTGTAGTTGGTGGTGGAGGAGGAGCTGTTGTAGTTGGTGGTGGAGGAGGAGCTGTTGTAGTTGGTGGTATAAGGGGCACTGTGAAAAAATATTTAGTATTCAAATAAAAATATTTAAAAAATGATATATCTCTGAATAATATTTATTTCTGGTTTTCTTGCATTTTGTGTAGCTTAAAAAATTTTAGTTTCAAATAAAGAAAAATTGACTCCGTTACCTTTATATCTGAATATAGCTCCCTTTTCTTTAATAATAATTTTCGCACTAATTATATTGCTAAAGAGGGCTTCCAATGCAATTACTGATCAATATTGATGATGAAGTACTTTCTTTAACAATTAAAAGATTATTTGAAATTATACAATATCAGAAAAGGATAACTATATACAAAATTGAACCAACAAAAGTAGTTGTATTTCTATGTTTGTATTTCAGGGCATGAATAAAAAATGTATCTAATCATAAAATCTTATCAGTGGTTGTTGATATAGATGGTGATGCTGAAGGATGAATCTTCGTATTTTAAAATGATAGGAAAAGTAATCCTTATTTATGCTTATTTTTGTTAAATTTATCTTTCTCTTTTTAATTGCTTATTCATAATGAAATACTGGTTTCAATTATTACTGAAAACTTACCAATACAAAAATTCCAAAAATGTTGCTGAAATGCAATTTAAGCTTATAGGATTTGATATTTTAAATCTTATTGTATGAGGTATTTAATAGGAAATTTTAAATGGAGGTTTTAAAATTTTTATCCCCAAAATGCTATTTTATAGTGGTTAATCACGGTCTATAGATCATCATTGACTTTTTGATTGAAATAAATCTGTACTATGTTTTAGAAAGTTTTGTAATGGAAAAAATATGAAATCAAAGTAAAAGGTTGTAATTAGATTAGGCAATGGTAATGATAATGAAAATAAATTTTAGATTTTGTAGAGAAATCTCACACTTTTTTCTTTGCTTCAACTGAAAAAACAAAAATTGACTTTGGATTTAAAAGGAAATAGAGACATTGGGGATAGAAGTACATTTGTAACTAGTTGTCCAAAAAAAAGTAAAACTTATAAATATTACATAGAAATATATTATTATACACTGTGGACAAAACTTAAACATTTAATTGCTAATGTTTTGGAAAATAGAACTTTTATGGAAAATTTGTTACTTATCTATATCCAACATGTCATTTTATCTTATAAACAGTAATCTTAGGTTTTGAATTAAATTATCTTTGAAAAATTCCATTTAACATGAAGCAATAGTATCAAAAGAGTCACTGAAAAAATGAACTTACAAGGGGGTACTGAAAAGTTCTTGACCTGACTGGCTTCCCAAAATATGGCCAGATGACCAAACATCAGAAATCTTTTTGGAAGGGTTTTTGCTCAGCCAAGAATATTTCAGCACAACCTCATACATGAAACATTTATTCAATGAATTAATAACCTTGAATAGGTTTTAAATTTCTGCTTGGTATAATTTTGTTTTGGTGTGTTATTCATGCAAAGTGATAGAAAAATTGGCATACTCTTGTACAGGTGCAACTACTGAAATATTCATTAATCTATTTTCTTTCATTGCCATTTAATAGCTTAATATAAAAAGTTATTTGTAATTTTGATTTTATAATGTGAATGTATTTTAATGAAAAACTGTGAAGTTAGATGAAAGAATTTAAGTGCTTAACATACACTCCTGAGCAAAAAAAAAAAAAGAAGTATCAAGCCCAAAATGGCAAAATATTAAGTTTTTAATAATGATCATAACACTGACAAAATCATTGGTCGGAAAATAAGCAAGAATTAAATAAATAAATAAAATATCTAAATAGTAGATAGCTTTTTGTTTTATTTCTTTAAATGTTTAAGCCTTGTGGGTAAACTTGCAGTCAGCTTTTTACAGAAAACTACCTCTTTGTAAGTAAAAAAAAAATTTCCTATTGTCGAAAACTACCTAACATTACTTAAGTTAGTCTACTATTTATCTGTCTCTGTTTTTGTGAGATGACAGAAAAGAAGTAATTTTAAAATGTTTTACCTCATTTTTATTTGTAATTTTGTTTTATTGTTTAGTCTTAAATTTAAGATTAAACAATAATACAAAATAACCATTTTTATAATGGTTAATTGAAAAATTGGTTATTTAAGAAGAAGATTTACACCACTTTTTGGGGGTGGGGATAGTAATTTTAATGTTTTCACTTCTTCATGCTATATAGAAAAAGAGTCAATAAATGTTGATGGCTTCTGGCTTCAAACAGTTGATTAGTGGTTGGAAAATGTGAGGTCAGATATTCTATAAGGAGTTTAAACCTGGACTCTGATCAAAATAAAACTGATGGACTTGTTCTCAAGTCACTTTTTGATGGTTTTTGGAGTGTGTTGTTAAAATCTGATCATTTCCCTTTAGAAAACAACTTTTCAATCATAGGAAGGAAGCCATTTTTCAATATTCTCTTGTATTCCAAGTCAGGATCTTTTCACATTTTGGTTTGGCCTACTTTTATTTATTTTCCCAGTAGTGTGTAAGGAAATGTTGCATTTAAAAAGCTTGAAATATTGTGCACCTTTATAATAAACAATGTTAACATTAAGTTCTACCTAAAAATTCATTAAAGATGTCATATTTCAGAAATTTACATATATGAAATTTTACTGTCAGTGGCTTATTTTTCTGAAAAGAACTGAAGGCACAGCTTTAAATATAAATTGTTTACAAAATTCTTTAATAAACTTATTATGGCATGGTGTAATGGTTAGAAAGCTTGTCCCACTAGATCAATTACAACTTAGTACTGAGTTCAATCTTCACTGGGTGCTCTATACTTGTGGCCTTGTGCCATGTCTAAGCTACACTTAGTAAATCATTATTACTTCTAATACTGATAAAGTTTGTTACTTAAAACTTGCTGCTTTCAAAAAATGCAATAATAAAAATTAAGACTGACAATATTTCTACGGGATATTACAAGTATCATATTGTCTTGTAACAATGATGTATGCATTTGTATATTTTGCCAATAAGATTTATCTATTTGTATCAGAATGAAATTCAGAACTATAAATTCAAACACTTCAAAATTTCAGTCCAATTTACTGTAAAAAAAGATAATTTTCATTATCAAGTTTGGTCTGTTTTTTCCTGTTAAGTTTAAACAAACTTATAATTTTTATCTAAAGTATATTTTGCCAAGTGTCAAGCAGAGTTGTTAATTGGACTAATGATACAAGCAAGCTTAGAGAACTGTGTAAGTTTTTGAATTTAGATTATATAATGCATAACAATGATAGAAATCAATGTGGTGATGAAATGGAAGAAAAACTACTTTCATATATTACTCATTTCATACATTACTATTTTCAAATGAAGCTATATTTGACTTAGATACAGTACTGCTCAATATTTATAAGTTTTCATTCTTTCATCATAATTTCAGTTACTTTTTAGATTGTTATTCTGCAGCCACTAGTAAGCTATAGAGATCTAAAATAAGAATAAAAACAAACATCCAGCAAGACTTGAAATTGTATTCCTTTTCTTTGGTAGACCTATTTGAATGTAACAGCTACTATATTATGCTACAGAGACTTTCCAATTGCAATCATTTAAATTCACCCATATAGCTATTCCTTATTTCCCCCAACAATATGATATATTGCAATGATTTTTGTTTTTTTAATACTGTAGTAATAGTATTGATTCTGATTTGTATTGCTTTATGGTATGATGAGAGTTGCAACATAAAGCAACTGAATTTAAGACAAAAGAAATACAACTCAACGATTAATAATGGACAACACATGCTTTATCTAAGAAACTTTAAAATATATATTATAAACTGCTTTTGCATGGTGATTTTTCTACCAATTTCTAAATAAAAAAGAAGGTACTACTTTTATCATGGTATGATAATTTTTTTCTTAACCAAGTTGAGAAAAAGGTTTTGTAGAATTTAATTTCCCAGACTGAATGAATACTAATATTCAAATAATTAAAATAATTCCTTTTCACTGATTTCTCATTCCATTTCCTTTCAATCACATCATGATTATAAGAATATATTTTTCATTTACCTTTGTTTTATGATTAAACTTTAATTCAACAATTTATAATTTACAATAGATTTAGTTTCAATTTGCAGTTAACAATATTTTTATTAACTAAGGATATAATATTTACATAATCTAGAAAATAAATTAACAGCTTTAGAATCAGCTAATTACAATTAAAATCATGGACTTTACATGTTTAGAAACAATATTATTTTACTTTAAATGTAAAATTTAACATATTGTTTTTAGCTATGTTGTGATTGATGATTGAATATAACATAGAATTGTAAATATTTGCCCTGATGAAAAATTAAATTTTAAACTATTAAGTTGTCCATTATTTCAGATTTTTCAGTGGTGAAACCATTGAAAATAGTGAGGTAACAGTGATTTGTTTTTACTTAATAAAAACAGTTCATGCCTTCTAAGATTTATCATGCTTCTGTGCAATAAAACATAACTTATTGTTTTTCAGTGCTTACCAGTTGCAGATACAGAAGATGAAATTTTGGTTGAGGGAAGTGAAGGTAAAGGTGGGACTGTTGTTTTGGGAGGAGGTGGAGGAAGTGAATCTGTTGTTGGAACTAATAGTGAAGGAAGTGTTGTAGTTGGAAATGGAGGAGGCAGAACTGTAGAAAAAATTGTATTTTCAGTAAGATAGATTTTTCTTTCTCAGAATAAACATTTTTTACTATATTTCATAACTTATTTAAGACATTCTGAAAAGAACAGTTGAATTTATCATGTTAATTTTTTATTAACTCATTCCTGTTATGTAATTTAGGATCTAAATTATACATTTCTTTATTTTAGGTTCATTTCTGAAATAGTAGATCACAGAGTAATTTTGAACACTTGAACACTTCACATGATGCAGAAATTCTTGATGTGGAATGATTTAAGATAAAATTGTGATTCCCTATTATTTAAAGTAACTTTTACTCTAAAAATGATCTAATGTATATTGGATCGATGAAAATATTTATGGTTTATAATTTTTAAATTTGTATTTTATACAAGTGTTTAATTTGTTATTTGATATAAATCTGAATAGTGAAAAGAATATTTTTCTACATTTATATTCTAAAATCTAGTTTGAAGGAATAAGATGAAACATCATGCCTCACAGGGAAATTACATGCACTTGGGTTTATATGCATTTTTCTTGCAATCTTACCAGCTGTTGTTGTTGGCGGCAGAGGAGGGGGAGCAGTAGTAGGCGGTGGAGGAGGGGGAGCTGTGAAAAAATGTGTAGAGAACATGGTGAATGTCAAAGTCTTTATGAAATACAAGATATACTGGAAGTACAAAAATACTTATGAAATTGTAAACTATTTATCATTCTTTGAACTATTGTTTAAAGAGCAAAACACACTGAGACTGTTAAATAAATGTATTTTCATATGTAAATATTCAGAATAGACACAAACTGTATTAAGATCTGAACTGATTATTTATTTGTAACAGTAGTCTAAAATTGTTTCGTCTGCAATTCCCCAAATATATCCTGACTTTATTTTTTTGTGGTAAGACGTCATTGATTTAATAATTGAACATATATCATCAAAGAGCAGCATGTGAATATGTAAAATGTGAGCTCTTGAGAAAATTGGTTTCTTTTTATATAGAAAATGATTTTAAATACTCATACCAGAAAAAAATTTCATGATAGGATGTGATTTTTATTTTTCACTTATTGGATTGTGCTATAGTTTACTGAGTGATTTCACTATTCAACTTGTTAAACATACAAAAAAATGTTGGCACTGAAGTATGGCATTTTATACTATAGAAGTATAATATAGAACATCATGCACTGAAGTTATTAGTAATTATAAAATTTTGTGTGATGGAATTTTTTGTTTTGTAAAACTAACAAATAATCCTCATATAAGAAAAATGTGTTTTCAAAATATGAAATGAACCAAAAGATAACTTTTTTCGCTTACATTAAATATTTTGGAAATTATGAAATGAAAACAAAAAACAAAACAAAAATACTGATGACATGAATGACATTTGAAAATTGAACATGCAAATAAAATAAATTAGAATTATGTATTAAACAATAATAATATTTCATAATAGAAATGTTCTAATGCAATAATAGAGTTAGATTTCATGTCAAATTACAGGAAAAATTTTATGACCTATGTGAAATAGATGAATTAAGCTTTCTAAAATTAAAAACAAATTTGGAAGTGAAATGACATGGATTAATTGTTGATTAGCCACAATGAATATGTATGAATATATATATAATGAAATGTTAAAATTCATGAAAGAAGATACTTTTAAAAAAAAAAAAGGTTCTTTTTAACCCATTAATGTCCACTATTTCAATTTTTTAGAACCCTATCATTAATACCAGAGTTTAATTTTTATTATTAATACCAGATTTTGTTATAGTCATCACTGGGTTAAACAAATATTTTGTTTGTTTTGAAATGTAAAGAAGTAGTTCAACACCTTTCCAGAGCGCAATTCCACAAATTTTTTTTTTTTTTTTTTGCTCTTTAGCTGTATTTTCTACACAATTTACTACTAGTTATTTATAAAACAAGAGTTTAATATTGTCTTGGCTAGATCTCTCTTGTTCTTTTCCAACATAACAAGTGTAGTGAATAGAAAATAAAACATTTTGTTATTCTTTGTAAAGAAATAGTCAACAAGGTTTGAGATATTAAGTGTACGTTCATATTCTCGGAATAGGAAAATATATAAGACATTTTATGGTACTATACAAGTATGACAGATTTACCTTACTGAAAACCTCATAATATGCATTGTTTGAAAGTTATAATGATTATTATCTTTAAACTTTCAATATCCTAATTATAATAGTATTTTTAATACTAATGTATTACCAGTATTGATAGCATTATGCTGTGAAAATTAAAATTTGATCACAATAATAACAGGGAAGGTGCCAAATATTATGATTTGAATTGATTTTATAATCTTTTAATATAACCAGATATATTTTTGTCTGAAAGAGAAAATTATGAATTCAAATTCATATATTTTAGTATTAATTGAACTGAGGAATCATGCCACCTTAACTCTTCTCTCTCTGATGTCTTCAACAAAGCAAACGAGACACTTTCTACTACAAAATGTTCAACACAATTAGAATTTTTAATCTGTACTGAAAAGGATTTTTGGATTGTAATTGTTGCAACTCTACATTAAAAAGAGCTCTAATTATCAAATCCATATATCCTCTGTAGCAGAAATGTGTTGTTTGTCTTTATTTCATACATTAGAGAATGAAGTGACTTTTTCATGCTTTTGGTGCATTGATAAATAATTTGGCTATATAAAATCTTACCCTCAGTTGTTGTTGATGGCAGTAGTGGGGGAGCTGTAGAAAGAGTACATAAAACAATTTTATATTGTTTCCAAGTCATTTGAACTTGAATTGATATTCTGAATATATTTTCAAACGATCTTTTAAAATACTCGATTTTTAAATTGGTTTAAATAAGCAAAATGTAATACTGAAAGGCATATAAAACTTATTATAAATAATAACTCTTATATGCCTTTCAGTGTTACATTTTGCTTATTTATTGTTATCATTTATCATTCAGTTAATATATATTAAAATTGCTACCTAGGTTGTAATTTATTGGATGTGTTTCAGATTTGGGTCAATTGTTTATTATTACTGACAGGACAGTTTTTATACCCATCCACCATAAATTGTTTCTGTGTTGTATTCTTAGCTACTGAGAATCCTTTTTTTCTGCTATATTTTCTGGTTAATGTTTTGTTTCTACAGTCAAAGATTATATAAATATGCTTGTATAGAGAATAGCAGCATATTTTCTCTCTTTTTCTTACTCTTGAGAGTTAACAAATGAAAAAGATAGATATAGAAAACAGTTACTAATTTTTTGAAATATACTTTTTGTAATCCACAGGTGCAATGATTAGTAAAATGATCAATATGATTTTCTATTGTTTAGAGGTATCATATGATAGAATTTTAACCAAGTATACTTTTTATTATCAATTTCAAATATAAAATTTCTTTATTATAAAATCAAGCAAACTCTGCATTTTCCTTTTTTCATTAAGGATATTTAAATGGATTACTTCTACAGTTTTCAAAAGTCAGTTTATGATGATGATGATGATGATGATGATGATGATGATGATGATGATGATGATAATAATAATAAGAATAAGAAGAAGAAGACATTCTACTTGGGCCAAAATGCTCTTGGTTGATTTATATTCACAATGTTTTAACTGTTGCAGTTGCATCCTCTGACCTGCTGCAGGATCTGTTTAACCACACTTTAATTCACTAGGCCATGTGTCTTTTGGGCAATTCTGTGATGTAATTTAAATCTAATATCTGTATATAGGTGGTGGAAGTTTTAAGCATACATTGTTTCTCAATCATAGGCTTCCAGATGATGTTCATCTCCATGTTAGGTTTACTGAAGAGCCTAATATGTGTGCTAAGTCTTTCAATTGTCCTATCCTTTAGTGTTGTTTTCTGTTTATTAATTTGACAGAGCTTACTGATTTCAAACGTGAAACAGACAAGAGAAAATTAAATGTTACAAGATATTTCCTAAGCATGGAAAGTGGAATGAGAACAATTTACCCACATAGATTGAATAAAGGCTTCAATTTAAAATCTATGACAGATACCTAAAGAAGGTTGGAGAATACAATGGATAAAATATAGTGTGTATAACAACCAAGAGCAACATTCTAGTTTGAGTGGAAAGTCATATAATAATGGTAATTCCTCATTTCAAAAATTATCATATAATTTCTGATTAGTAAATCTGATTATTCCACATATTTTTAGTTTTTGATAATTTATTTATTCTTTGTTGATTTTATCTCAATCCTGAATCTACTTCTTTATTCCAAATCCCTGCAACTTAATTTAAAACAATATTTATTGTATTTTAGACAATCAAACAGATCATCTAAAATACAATAAAAAGTAACAAAAAAGGTGAACAAACTAGAAAGAATAATTAAAAATAAAAAATATTTGAGATACTGAAAATACTTCATCTCTAAATTTTAGAAAAACTTAATAACAGTAAATGTTAAGTTTTAAAATAAAATAATTAAAAATTTTATACAGCAATAATTATAAATAAACATACATGTTACTAAAGAAAGAAATATGAAAGAAAAATAACTGAATAAACTTTTAACATTGCCTAAATTTACAATTTCTTAACCCTTTTTTTAGATGCCTGCTTATTAAATTTGATCTGATTTATGAAAGCTAATACAGAAAATCAGTTAAAGAACTCCATTCCCAGCTGAACATTTGGAATATACATAAGTAGATGGTTACAAAATGAGATAATGCAGAATATCTTAAATGTTTCAATGCTAATAAAATAAAAATTTGAATATTCTGAATACAATTTTTTCTGAATATAAACATTTATCTCATGTTAGTGTATCCACATTATGTATATTTATATGTGCATGAAATAAATTAAAGCATGCATTGATTAAAATAACACATATAAAATCATGCTGCAGCTTCTATAGTGGTATATAGCAGCCTTTTGATACAAAACATAACTTTACATGTATTACTTGAGAAGAAAAATTCTGTTCAAAGGCTCTTTCATAATGAAAACTTAAAAAATAATCAGAAACAATTATTAAAGTGTATAAAATATAAACTGTTACTGATATGTTTCTCATTTAATGTGAAAGTGTAAAAATTATCACTTTCCTAACATTATGAAATAACCTTTGGCATAAAACAATACCTGACAAGAATGTTGCCAAGCCAATGCTTAGATTTGAGATTGGCATATTATTTATATTATATTATTTTATATTTTTTAATATGACAATCTCTGAAAATAAGTGTTATTTCAACAGAACTTCACAGATATTGTTTTCAGATTAATATGGTACCATATACTATTACATGTTCAATAGTACCATATCATAATTCTTACCAGTTGGTGGTAATGTTGCTGGTTCTGGAGTATCTACTTCAGGACCTGTAAAAAATGGTGTTTGATCATTTTGTTGATTTACTATTCAGTTGAAAAGAATGGAAGAACTTTAGAGTTGATTCCATTCAATAAATATATTTTATTAATTGTTATAAGATATTGTGATAAAACATTTGTTAAAACAATAATAGATTAAATCTAAAGGAAATTAACAAATAAATAGTTTGGAAATTAACTTTTAAAATCTTTATGTATAATTCAAATTTCTATAAAAATGAATAAATAAATTTGCTCAATAGGTAAAAGTTATTTTAGGAATTAAAGTTGATATTTCAAAACAACAACAAACTGTGTTTACCAAGTATTTCCATTCATCATTGTTAATCAGGTAGTATTTCATTATGATGGTTATTAATTTGTTGACAGAATTAATCCTATCAATATTATTCTAGGAGAAAAGTTAAATTAATACATTTTTTATTGAATACAAACCCAGTCAATATCATAAAAATGCTGATAATTAGTTAATACTTTTACAATTTTTAATGTTCTGTGTCTGTGTATGCACATATTTGTGTTTATAGAGTAGGTATACATAAATGTACATGAACACTCACTTCTTGGATACCCAAACAAAAATAATCTAATTATGATGTTATCATTATCTTAAGGTATTGATTATTGCTGAAATAATAAGCACTTAATGTTAATCTACATATAAAAGTAAGATTATTAAATCATTACTGCACACATTAGGACATAGATATTTAATATGCTAATTATCAGAAGTTATCTTTTTTTATATTATACTATCAACATTATTCCACAAATTGTGCCAGCTAGAAAACAAAATATTTTGTTTTTATTTTTTAACAATGAAGTACAGTCAATTCTTAAAATTAAACCTGAAACAAAAAGCTGAAATCCAACAGAAAATTTTCAAAACTTCATAATATATAAATATTAAAGTATTGTTATTTAAAACAGCATAAATGAAAAGCAACGATATATTTACAAACATATAAAAGTTGTTTTTTTTGAGAAATCATGTACCAAAACTTAACTTGTCAAAGAATTTTCATGTGAAATCCTGCAAGCCATGTTAAAGTGTTCTGAACTAAAACTATCTATAAGTCATGTAAATAATTTAGATATTTGAGTGGATTTTTAGTAAACTTGTAAATAATATTGAAAAAATTGCTATCTATAATTTAAAATATGAAATTACATACTGTTTATTTTTTAAAATTGATAAACAGCATTTTCTGAAAACCTTTTATTTACATAAACTGACAATTTACATATAACAAAAATTTGTTATGGACTCATGAATAATTTTTATACAAAGAAATTATTCTTATCTTGCAATATCTACTATATTTATTTGTTTTATCTAAAAATATGTATATGCATGTATTCTGTATTTGATAACCAAATGATGATGAAGGACAACCTATTCAAGATTATGTTTTTACCTTTTTTATGTAAAATATAAGCTATATAAGTACCACTTAAATTGAAATATATTGCTTTGTTCATTTATTTTCAAAATTTGCACTCTATGTTAACAAAAGTGGTGAGAATGGGCATAAATCTTAACTTTATTCAAGCACTTTCATATTACTTTTTAAATAAAACTTCTGTATCTCTTTTGTTTTAATTTCATTTTCTACTATAGTAGTACATAAAAATTGGGAGTAGATGCTAATATGTTTGACTTTATCTGATAGTTTACAAATTTTAGATTGGATAAATTACTGAAATGCGCAAAATTAAACAGAAAAAGAAACATAAAACATTCACATGTTTTATAATTTATACACAGTTTTTGAGTTTCAGTAAACAGAAAACATTAAAACAGTACAAGACATGAAAACTGATTTCATATATAAATATTTATATATGGCATATCCCTTTTCCACTGCCTCTTTTCCTTTAAAACATTTGAATTACCAAGATTTATTGGAAAAGATAGTGGAATGGTTATGTATTCCCACTGAATATCCCAATTTAGAGATTTTGGAGACTGGCTATCATCTAAAGAAACCCCAGTCTATCCTGCTATTTAACCCACAGCTGAAGGTAGATGGATTCATATTTAGGCATTCATATGAACTGAATGCCAATGAGGCCAAAATTTGAAATTTACTTGTCAATTCCACATTCTGCATCAGTAACTATTACACTACCTACACTTCATTTAAAACACTTATTCAGTTAAGTATAATTTCTAAAAGTATATATTAAGTGCTATGCTGCAACATTTTAAGTGGAAATATCAAAAGTTAAATCAGAATATAAGCAGAAGAGGTGAATTGTAGAACAAATATCAATTATTTTGAACATTGTTACTGTTACTTGTCTTTGTTAAAATCTGATTATAGAAAGTTTATAATACTTACATTTAAAAAAAGGAGTGGAGTTTTATTAAAAAATATTTTATAAGTTTTTTCTAAAATATTGGTTCAAAGTTAGTAGAATATAAATATAACTTGGTGGTTGTTGATGATGCTGCTGCTGATAAGGTATTCTACATTTCTATTTTCAGAGAACAAAATATAACAATGATACTGTGAATATAAAAATGTCTAACTAATCAGTAGTACTGTAATTAGTTTAATAATATTAATAATAATTCTAGAAAGCTGAATTTAAAACAACTTGCTTTATGAACAGACATATTGCTCAATGCAAAGATATTTTATATTGAAAAAAGGTTATAATTAATGCAGATTTGACAGCTGAATATGGTGGTGTGAAAAATACAATTCCAAAATAAAGTAAAATCCTTTCTTACAAATGAATGTATGGAAAGGAATTCTTTTTTTATGAAGATAACAATAATTCAATTTATTCCCTATCATGCGAGCCTAATTGAAAAAAAATTAAGTGTTGTTTTGCAGGATGTGAAATTGTTTAATTAGATGAAGTAAACATTTTCAGTTTTTTTTTGTTTTTTTTGCAGCAGCAGCAGCAGATATATGCAATTAAAGTGAATATTTAGAGCTATGGCAATAGACAGAAAAGTATTTGAAATTATGAATTATAATTATAAAAAAGGTACAAGCATCAAATATAAAATCTAGAGTTATATAAAAAAGAATCATAGTTAAATGCAACAGTCAAGATTTGGTAATATTTTCATTAAATATATGTACAAGAAAAAAATGTTAGGGTTCAGAGGCTTGAATGAAAGATCATGTTGATGATGAAAAAAGTGAAAAACAAGCCAAAAATATTTAAAATATGTGGAGAAAAGAAATCCTAAGCATGTAAAGATGTATTCCCATAAAACTTTTTCAGAAAAAATAATAATTCCAATATCATAACTATTACATTTCGCATGTATGTTAAAACAGGTACAAGAGCACACACACAAATTTTCAGAAACACGCGTAGACACAGATATACGATATGTTAGTCTTTGAATATTGTGAGTATTATTGGATTCATTTGTAAATAAAAAGAAATTACTATTATCAAGGCATATCAGACATGCTCATATCTACCTGGACAAAACTGCTCAAACACTTTTTCTTTCAAAACGGAAAGCTCATCAAAGGTCTTGACCACAAACATATTTTCAGAGATTGGTGGGGATGCAATCTGGCTCAATTCCTTAGTGTCAGCTAGGCCAATACCGATGCCGTAGATGTGGATGTTGTCGGCTCTAACCTTTTCAGCTTCGGGAATCGTATCAAAAGCATTTACGTTTGAGACACCGTCCGTGACAAGAATAGCAATATTGGCTACAGAAGGCCTATCTCCGTTCTGTTGCGTGAACATTTGCGTGCGCATTACGTTGAGTCCCCCGTAAGTGTTTGTGCTACCATAGACGTATGGGATTTCCCTTACTGCATTTATGACCTCTTGTTTTGTGCTATACTCGTTCAAGTGGAATTGTATTTCTACGTCCGTGCTGTATAGAACAGCACCAATTCGCATGTTCCCACTGTCTATATCGGCAGCGGATACAAAATCGACAATAAACTCTAGCATTTTCTTGAAATTTGGTGCACTGACACTAGTGGACGAATCCAAAATGAAGATGATGTCAGATTCAGCATTGGCACATCCACCTACAGAATACGGACATAACCATTCACACAAATAGAACAAAGAAATAAAAAACATAACATATACAATCACTGTTCTATATTTCATACAACATGAATGCTTTGTATGTTAAAGATTGGAAAGGAATTAACAGCAGCACAAATATAGACAAAATGAACAATAATAGTATGTGGAACCATAATGTGGCAATGGTAATAATATGAAGTTTAATACGATCCGCAGGCTTTTTTCAGTTTGAACATTGGTTTACATTTCTAAGTTTCTAACATCTGAGAAAATAACATTGAACATTAATTGGCACAATGATTTTATCACAATGACAAGATCAACAATAGGACATAGGTAAATGGCAACAGATACAAAAATGAACAAACATGAAGAAAGTGTTCTAATCATTGACAATATGGACAGCAACAAGAAACTGTAACGAATATGGACATCATTTATTAGGATATATTGACAAACATGTATTGCAACATGGCTATCAAACAATTAAACAGCATATATGAAACATGAACAAAGAAATAGAGACTATTAAAAGGAACCATACAATTTTCTATTCTTAAAAATTATATTATAAGATGTATGCATTTCATGAGAAATAAGAAAGAAAATATATGTGTATCACAACAGATATGTATAATTCATTGAAATAGATATGTCAGAATTTGCTTGATAGCTATTGTTTTAATACAAGAAAATTAATTATTTTTTAACTGTTATTAAATAGTCAAGCAATTAAATCATGACTAAAATAATTCAGCATAAAGTCTATAAATATTCAAGTAGATTCTTTGCATAATAAGCTGTGGTAGATAAAATATAATTGTTCTCTTACCCCCAGCGGTTATTTTAATCATTGGTGCTTTTGAGGTTTGAAGTGCTGGAGAAGAAATAAAATAAATGATCCTCAGGAAGATCCCAGCGAGATATTATGAAATTGCAAGAGCCATTAAAAGATTGCTTTCAAATTAATACAGCAACATGGCAATAGAAAATTATGTAATTTTATGAATATAAATTACGATAAAAATAATAAGTATATTTATGTTAATGGGAAATATTTTGAAATACTAAATTCTAGATGCTCCATGTTTTACTAAATAGAGACTCTGATGGATATGGTTACATGTAGGAAATATTAAATAATTTATTTTACATTCGCACGAATATTCTTGTCTTTAATTACACAGTTCTATTCAACATAATGTGAAAATAGATTTTGAGTCAGTTGACTGTATTTTTATCTGTATAAAATCAAAGAAGATGTGCGCAATGATCTCACCTGTTGTGCTAGAGGCCACAGTGATTGGAGGTCGGGTCACTGGTGCCCGTGATGGTTGTTTGAAGCCTCCTTTATTGAAAAAAAAGTACAGATCTACTTGTTTATTCATATCGACAAGCACGCACTGATAGAATTCACATACATAAACACATATACACGCACTTTTATATATGTTGACAAATTCATAGTGAAAGACACACGTGCACATACACGCACACACGCATTCATTAGTAGGTTTCGCTCATCTCAACATGTCTCAGATACATGCAAGAAAAGTATTTATTATTAATTAATAGATAGTGTTCTTTAGGATTTGCACTACTTTGTGTTGATTTAACCATTCAGAAAAACAAAATTTAATTTAAAACCTCATCGGTAAAACTGAAAAAAGGCCTTGTGTCACATACCAAATTTTTGAGGAGGTGAGGTAAAAAATATCAATAAATATGAGTGTGAATATCCATTGAAATGTGTGTAGAAAATGGCTCTTATCTTACTATATGTTTGTAAAATAATGTAGATAAGATTTGTAAGTTGTTCGACATGTTGTTCACAAACTTTCTCTTTTTCTTTTCCTTGATTGGATATGTATTCGTCACACTACTAAGAATTAACAATGTTTCCGATCTGTTTACTTTCTAGCTTTGCTAATTCTATTGAACTACATAGTCAGTCGTGCTTCATAAGATATATTGAGTCTAGGCCCTTCCACTAATTCACTAAAAAAAGAGCATAATATGATGAAAAAATGCCCCAAACTTGATAAGAACTTTTATTGTCAAAATCTTTATTATTAAGAGGAAAGAGCAAAGTATTTTATGATTATTTAATTATATTTTTTAATTCTTTTTAGAACTTCGAAATTTTGGTTAAAAATCTTGTTTTTCATGCGTCAGCGGGAGGACTGTATATTAGCATAGCAAATTTTAGCATCTTTTTTGCGATGAAAGACACATTGATTTTGAAATTCTCTCAAAAATCAAATAATTGTCGGATTTTAATGAAAATTTCAGGACTTATTAAAAAATGAATTAAATTATTTCAGAAATTTTAAAATAACATCTTGGTAAAAATAGGTTTACATGTTACACCCCACTTACTTAATTTTATGAAAATTCGAGAAATTCAACGATAATGTTAAAATGACTATATTATTTAAAAGCAGAACTCCTTGGAGAATTTAAATCATTAATTTTATTTTATTTATTTATTTATTTATTTATTTATTTTTTTGTTTGAAAATAGGACCACGTCTCACCTAAAATCTGCTCTGAATCGTAAAATAAAAACTGCAATAAAACGAAGGCATTATTTAAGTTCAATAAAAGAACTAAGACATCTACTTAATCTTTTAATTGCTTTTATGAATATTAAGGGAACTATTGTCTTAAGAAACAAACCTTTTTTCGAAGAATTTTTGCAAGATTTGTTTTAATTTTTAAAATTTCAATTAGAATAAATTATAAAGTTTTTAAAATCTTTTAAAATTCAGTTTCAGTGGTGTAAAGGTTTAGGGAATATTGTTATTAAGTAAAAGACTATACTAATCATAAATCGAAAAGCTTCTTACAATTTAAGGTCATCTAGTATTTTAAAAAGCATTTTTTTATGTGTATAAACGTGCCGATTTTTGTAGATACGGTTGTTCATACACGAGATTATCTGAAAATAAGAGCGATAATGTAGTGGAAAATTTGGTGGTTACCATTTATTTAATGGTGTTGACGGCCCAAATCAATCCATACAATTTTTTATTCTTCGAATATGTTAAGCAAAATGCAAAAACAACAAGAAACATTTGTGATAAAAGAAAAAGGCAAATATTTGAATAAGTAATTTTCAATATATTTTTGTAATGAAAATATTTTACAAAATGTGGATTTTTTTAAGTGAAATCTTGTTAGTTTAATTTATGTTGAACTCGTGTTTAGTAAAAGATTAAATTTTGTTAATGAGTTCTAATTTGAAATGATGTTTGTTAGAATCTTTTATTGAAGATTCTGTAAATTAATTGCAAGAGAAAAATTCAAGAATTTCCTGTTCATGTAAGTAGTAAATGATTGTAAATTTGAATGCAATTTTGTGATCAAAGAAGTTATCTACCTTTGATTTTTTTTGCGTAATACAATTTTCTTGAATGTTAAGAAATAAAGTTGATTTGTTAGCAGGAATTTGTGAGTGAATGGGAATAGAGTTCATTGGTGAGTTTTAGTGAGTGAGTGAGTGTGAATATCGTTAAGTTGTATAATGTTCGTATGAACGAAAAACTTAAGATTGTGTGACCTGAAGTTTAGTTACAATTCGTTTGATGTCACAATGCTTGATATTTATTGTATATAAATACAATTATGGCACAAGGCTGAAAAGGAGGAATGGTTTATGCTTACTGGCGAGTGAGAATGAGTTTCTGTTTTTATTTGCTTTGGGTGGCTCACAGAGACTTGGCGCGAACTTGGATTTCAGTCACGTGCTGTAAAAATTAGTTAAGCGTGGGTAGATAGTCACTCCTACTTGTATATTTGTGAACCAATGAGAGCTCGAGATTTTTTTGAAAGTGTATGAAGTATTCTGTGATCCACTTTTTGCACAGATTTGACCAAACTATTTTTAGGTATTGTGTAATGTAGAATTTGGGTTCTACAATAACGATAATAAATTTAAAGCCAAAGTATTTAAGATTTAATAAAATCTTAGATTACAGAGAATATTTTGCGAAATTTGTAAGATTACTGAGTATCTAAAAATTATATAAAATTATATTCTTTAATTATATTCTTCAATTCTTGTTGATGGATATATCCACCGTAGTAAAACATTGGGTGAACATCCATCTGTCATCAAGCTGTCATCATCTTAAACAGCTACCGCTGTATTAAAAAAATACATTTCAACTATATTTTATAAACTCAAAATAAGTAATATTTGTTTTAAAGGAGATTAAGTAAACTTTAAATCAGCTAATATTTCTCAAATAAAGTGTCAGAAAAATACATTAAATTTGAAAGAATTATATTACGATTAAGTTAACGATAGCTAAAAATGGCAGTGAAATCATGCTTTTTTTTTGAGAAAAAAAGAGCTCTCTCCAGTCAATTTAAATTAGATGCGAAGTAGAGTAAAATATTTAGCTTATTGGAAATATTAAATTGAATCTATTAGCTTGAATATTAGCACAAATAATAGGAGAATTCTTTAAGTAATAAGAAACATGATCATGCAATTTAAATATGCCAGTTATTTACATACATTATGGGATAAGTTGTTGTTACGTGTTGTACTTTGCACAATCTCATTTTAATTTCACAAGCAGATCCACACACACGCTCCAAAACGCACAGATATACGATGTATTTATTAGTCGTTGCATATTGTGAGTATAATTTGATTCATTTGTAAATAGAAAGATATTACTATTATCAAGGCATATCAGACATGCTCATATCTACCTGGATAAAACTGCTCAAACACTTTTTCTTTCAAAACAGAAAGCTCATCAAAGGTCTTGACCACGAACATATTCTCAGAGATTGGTGGAGATGCAATTTTGCTCAATTCTTTAGTGTCGGCTAGGCCAATACCGATGCCATAGATGTGGATGTTGTCAGCTCTAACCTTTTCAGCTTCGGGAATCGTATCAAAAGCATTTACATTTGAGACACCGACCGTAAGAAGAATAGCAATGTTGGCTACAGAAGGCCTATCTCCGTTCTGCTGCGTGAACATTTGCGTGCGCATTACGTTGAGTCCACCGTAAGTGTTTGTGCTACCATAGACGTATGGGATTTCCCTTACTGCATCTATGACCTCTTGTTTTGTGCTATACTCGTTCAAATGGAACTGAATTTCTACGTCCGTGCTGTATAGAACAGCCCCAATTCGCACGTTTCCACTGTCTATATCGGCAGCGGATACAAAATCGACAATAAACTCTAACATTTTCTTGAAATTTGGTGCACTGACACTAGTGGACGAATCCAAAATGAAGATGATGTCAGATTCAGCATTGGCAAATCCACCTACAGAATACGGACATAACCATTCACACAAAAGAACAAAAAGAAACAGAAAACATAACATATACAATCACTGTTCTATATTTCATACAACATGAATGCTTTGTATGTTAAAGATTGGAAAGGAATTAACAGCTGCACAAATATAGACAAAATGAAAAACAATCGTATATAGAGCTGGGATTCGACAATTGTAATATGAAATTTAAAACTAATCACGGTTTTATTTTATTTCGAACATTCGTTTACTTTTCTAAGTTTCTAACATAAAGGAAAATAACATTAGACATAATTAGACACGAAGACTTTTGGTTACAGTTAGTTACAAGACCAACAATTGGACATAATTAAAAGGCCAAAGACACAAGAATGAACAGACATGAAGACATTCGACATTCTAATCAATGACAACAAATGAACAGCAACAGGAAACCATAAACAATAACGAATATGGACATCATTTATTATGATATATTGACAACTAAAAATTGCAACATGTTTATTAAACAATGAAACAACACATATAAATCATGAACAAAAATAGGCAAGAGACTGTATTAAAAGAAACAACTGAATTTTCTTCTCTTTAAGCTAATATCGTGTATTTATTTTATTTAATTTAGAAGCAAAGATAATAATGTATATATATATTACAACACATGTACAACGCAGTAGTTATATTGAAGTAGATATCAACCTATCTTATTTTTCAGTAATAATTTCTTTGATAGATGTCGTTTTACTGTCGTAAAAATAATTTGTATTCTTGAACTGATAGTAAATAGTCAGGCAAATAAAGCTTGACAAAATGAATTCAATATAATGTGTATATTCTAGTGGATTCTTTGTATAATAAGCTATGGTAGATAAAATATAATTGATCTCTTACCCCAGCGGTTATTTTAATTATTGGCCCTTGTGTAGTTGGAAGAGCTGGAGAAGAAATAAAATAAATGATCCTCAGGAAGATTACACCGAGATTGTGAAATTGCAAGAGCCATTAAAATATTGCTTTCAAATTAATACAGCAAAATTGCAATATAAATTTATTCAAATTTTATAAATGCAAATTACAATAAATGTAATAAAGTTTATTTATGTTAATGGGTAATATTTTTTAATGCTATAAGATGTTCGAAGTGTTAATAAATATAGAATGTAATAGATATGATTACATGCAGATAATATTAAGTAATTTTATTTTACATTCACAAGAATATTCTTGTCATTACCTACACGTTTCTATTCAACGTAATGTGAAAGTGTATTTTGACCGTATCTTTCTATTTGTATAAAATAAATAAAAATATGTGCAATAATCTCACCTCTTGTGGTAGGGGCCACAGTGATTGGAGGTCGTGTCACTGGTGCCCGTGATGGTTGTTCGAAGCCTCCTTTATTGAAAAAAAGTACATATCTACATGTTTATTCATATCGACAAGTACGTACTGGTAGAATGCACACACACAGAAATACATGCACACGCACTCTTATAAATGCAGGCAATTTCGTAGCGAAAGATACACGGGCACATACACGCGCACACACATTCATTAGTAGCTTTCACTCTTTTCAGCGTATCTATTCAGATACATCTAAAACAAAGTATTTACTAATTAATACACAGTATTATTTGTGATTTGCATTTCTGTGTATTGTTGTAATCTTGATATTTCAAGAATCATGCAAGACTGAGAACTGCTATTTTCGAGTGGTTATGCTGTCATCCATGCTTTGTAGTAAAATTCAATTTCTATTTTCCTTGATGTTCAAAGAAGAGAAAAATAATTTGGGCTATATAACATTGTTACCTCCCACTTCAATGACGATTTTTAGTAATTGCGTCCTATATTATTTAACTATTCAGGAAAACAAACCGTAATTTAGAACCACATTGATACGACAGAGAAAAAAAGGCCTTGTGTCACATTCTGCCTTTTTGGAATAGGTAAGTAAATAGTATCAATAAATATGAGTGAGCTCTTGATAATATTCATTTAAATGTGTGAGTAAAACGGTTCTTCTCTAAGTTAACAGTTATCATGCATTATGTTTGTAAAATAATGTAAATAAGAATTGCAATTTGTCCATCATAATGTTCATAAACATACTTTTATCTTTTAGTTGATTAAATGAATGCGTCACAGTACTAAAAAATAACAATGTTTCTGAAATGTTTACTTTCTAGCATAAGTTAATTCAATTGAACACTGTAGCCGTGCTTCGTAAGATTTATTACTTTTTGGTGTTCACTTGTCAATAAGCATTCTTTATATCTATAAAATTAATCATGGAGAAAATGAAATTAATTCAAATAAAAAAATGACATGTAAACTGACAAATAATTTAAATAGTATCAACAATGAATGGTTTTGTTTCCTTATAGCGCTAGGATGTAGTATGCATTTTGCAAAACAAATTATTGAATATGTCGGATGGCATACCATTAGGTTTTACATTAAATCAATGAGTATGTTGAGGACATGACAGGTGAAAGAAAGTAAAGTGAGTAAATCAAATGAAAAACATTTAGTTATTTGAACAATGAGTGAAAGAAACATTAAAAGGTAGTAATTAAATGGACTCAAATGAGAATATAAAATAATTGATCAATAAAACGTGTAGTAACTTGAATACGGTAGAATTGCTATTTTTTCAGATTTACTTTTTAATATAGTAATGAATATAGATTTTTACTAGTCCTCTGCACAGATTGAATTTACACTTATCGACAGTGATAATTTCACGTGCGTATCATATATTCAGTTTCGCACAAATAATATGAGAATTGATTAAGTAATAAGAAACATTGTCATGCATTTTAAATATGCCAGTTATTTACATACATTTTGGGATAAGTTGTTCTTACGTCTTGTATTTTGCATAATCTCATTTTAATTTCACAAGCAGATACACATACACGCTGCAAAACGCACAGATATACGATATATTAGTCGTTGCATATTGTGAGTATAATTTGATTCATTTGTAAATAAAAAAAAATTCTGTTATCAAGGCATATCAGACATGCTCATATCTACCTGGACAAAACTGCTCAAACACTTTTTCTTTCAAAACAGAAAGCTCATCAAAGGTCTTGACCACAAACATATTCTCAGAGATTGGTAGAGATGCAATTTGGCTCAATTCTTTAGTGTCAGCTAGGCCAATACCGATGCCATAAATGTGGATGTTGTCAGCTCTAACCTTTTCAGCTTCGGGAATCGTATCAAAAGCATTTACATTTGAGACACCGTCCGTAAGAAGAATAGCAATGTTGGCTACAGAAGGCCTATCTCCGTTCTGCTGCGTGAACATTTGTGTGCGCATTACGTTGAGTCCACCGTAAGTGTTTGTGCTACCATAGACGTATGGGATTTCCCTTACTGCATCTATGACCTCTTGTTTTGTGCTATGCTCGTTCAAATGGAACTGTATTTCTACGTCCGTGCTGTATAGAACAGCCCCAATTCGCACGTTTCCACTGTCTATATCGGCAGCGGATACAAAATCGACAATAAACTCTAACATTTTCTTGAAATTTGGTGCACTGACACTAGTGGACGAATCCAAAATGAAGATGATGTCAGATTCAGCATTGGCACATCCACCTACAGAATACGGACATAACCATTCACACAAAAGAACAAAGAAACAGAAAACATAACATATACAATCACTGTTCTATATTTCATACAACATGAATGCTTTGTATGTTAAAGATTGGAAAGGAATTAACAGCTGCACAAATATAGACAAAATGAAAAACAATCGTATATAGAGCTGGGATTCGACAATTGTAATATGAAATTTAAAACTAATCACGGTTTTATTTTATTTCGAACATTCGTTTACTTTTTCTAAGTTTCTAACATAAAGGAAAATAACATTAGACATAATTAGACACGAAGACTTTTGGTTACAGTTAGTTACAAGACCAACAATTGGACATAATTAAAAGGCCAAAGACACAAGAATGAACAGACATGAAGACATTCGACATTCTAATCAATGACAACAAATGAACAGCAACAGGAAACCATAAACAATAACGAATATGGACATCATTTATTATGATATATTGACAACTAAAAATTGCAACATGTTTATTAAACAATGAAACAACACATATAAATCATGAACAAAAATAGGCAAGAGACTGTATTAAAAGAAACAACTGAATTTTCTTCTCTTTAAGCTAATATCGTGTATTTATTTTATTTAAGTTAGAAGCAAAGATAATAATGTATATATATATTACAACACATGTACAACGCAGTAGTTATATTGAAGTAGATATCAACCTATCTTATTTTTCAGTAATAATTTCTTTGATAGATGTCGTTTTACTGTCGTAAAAATAATTTGTATTCTTGAACTGATAGTAAATAGTCAGGCAAATAAAGCTTGACAAAACGAATTCAATATAATGTGTATATTCTAGTGGATTCTTTGTATAATAAGCTATGGTAGATAAAATATAATTGATCTCTTACCCCCAGCGGTTATTTTAATTATTGGCCCTTGTGTAGTTGGAAGAGCTGGAGAAGAAATAAAATAAATGATCCTCAGGAAGATTACACCGAGATTGTGAAATTGCAAGAGCCATTAAAATATTGCTTTCAAATTAATACAGCAAAATTGCAATATAAATTTATTCAAATTTTATAAATGCAAATTACAATAAATGTAATAAAGTTTATTTATGTTAATGGGTAATATTTTTTAATGCTATAAGATGTTCGAAGTGTTAATAAATATAGAATGTAATAGATATGATTACATGCAGATAATATTAAGTAATTTTATTTTACATTAACAAGAATATTCTTGTCATTACCTACACATTTCTATTCAACGTAATGTGAAAGTGTATTTTGACCGTATCTTTCTATTTGTATAAAATAAATAAAAATATGTGCAATTATCTCACCTCTTGTGGTAGGGGCCACAGTGATTGGAGGTCGTGTCACTGGTGCCCGTGATGGTTGTTCGAAGCCTCCTTTATTGAAAAAAAGTACATATCTACATGTTTATTCATATCGACAAGTATGTACTGGTAGAATGCACACACACAGAAATACATGCACACGCACTCTTATAAATGCAGGCAATTTCGTAGCGAAAGATACACGGGCACATACACGCGCACACACATTCATTAGTAGCTTTCACTCTTTTCAGCGTATCTATTCAGATACATCTAAAACAAAGTATTTACTAATTAATACACAGTATTATTTGTGATTTGCATTTCTGTGTATTGTTGTAATCTTGATATTTCAAGAATCATGCAAGACTGAGAACTGCTATTTTCGAGTGGTTATGCTGTCATCCATGCTTTGTAGTAAAATTCAATTTCTATTTTCCTTGATGTTCAAAGAAGAGAAAAATAATTTGGGCTATATAACATTGTTACCTCCCACTTCAATGACGATTTTTAGTAATTGCGTCCTATATTATTTAACTATTCAGGAAAACAAACCGTAATTTAGAACCACATTGATACGACAGAGAAAAAAAAGGCCTTTGTGTCACATTCTGCCTTTTTGGAATAGGTAAGTAAATAGTATCAATAAATATGAGTGAGCTCTTGATAATATTCATTTAAATGTGTGAGTAAAACGGTTCTTCTCTAAGTTAACAGTTATCATGCATTATGTTTGTAAAATAATGTAAATAAGAATTGCAATTTGTCCATCATAATGTTCATAAACATACTTTTATCTTTTAGTTGATTAAATGAATGCGTCACAGTACTAAAAAATAACAATGTTTCTGAAATGTTTACTTTCTAGCATAAGTTAATTCAATTGAACACTGTAGCCGTGCTTCGTAAGATTTATTACTTTTTGGTGTTCACTTGTCAATAAGCATTCTTTATATCTATAAAATTAATCATGGAGAAAATGAAATTAATTCAAATAAAAAATGACATGTAAACTGACAAATAATTTAAATAGTATCAACAATGAATGGTTTTGTTTCCTTATAGCGCTAGGATGTAGTATACATTTTGCAAAACAAATTATTGAATATGTCGGATGGCATACCATTAGGTTTTACATTAAATCAATGAGTATGTTGAGGACATGACTGGTGAAAGAAAGTAAAGTGAGTAAATTAAATAAGAAAAATTTAGTTATTTGAACAAAGAAGCATTAAAAGGTAGTAATTAAATGGACTCAAATGAGAATATAAAATAATTGATCAATAAAACGTGTAGTAACTTGAATACGGTAGAATTGCTATTTTTTCAGATTTACTTTTTAATATAGTAATGAATATAGATTTTTACTAGTCCTCTGCACAGATTGAATTTACACTTATCGACAGTGATAATTTCACGTGCGTATCATATATTCAGTTTCGCACAAATAATATGAGAATTGATTAAGTAATAAGAAACATTGTCATGCATTTTAAATATGCCAGTTATTTACATACATTTTGGGATAAGTTGTTCTTACGTCTTGTATTTTGCATAATCTCATTTTAATTTCACAAGCAGATACACATACACGCTGCAAAACGCACAGATATACGATATATTAGTCGTTGCATATTGTGAGTATAATTTGATTCATTTGTAAATAAAAAAAAAATTCTGTTATCAAGGCATATCAGACATGCTCATATCTACCTGGACAAAACTGCTCAAACACTTTTTCTTTCAAAACAGAAAGCTCATCAAAGGTCTTGACCACAAACATATTCTCAGAGATTGGTAGAGATGCAATTTGGCTCAATTCTTTAGTGTCGGCTAGGCCAATACCGATGCCATAAATGTGGATGTTGTCAGCTCTAACCTTTTCAGCTTCGGGAATCGTATCAAAAGCATTTACATTTGAGACACCGTCCGTAAGAAGAATAGCAATGTTGGCTACAGAAGGCCTATCTCCGTTCTGCTGCGTGAACATTTGTGTGCGCATTACGTTGAGTCCACCGTAAGTGTTTGTGCTACCATAGACGTATGGGATTTCCCTTACTGCATCTATGACCTCTTGTTTTGTGCTATGCTCGTTCAAATGGAACTGTATTTCTACGTCCGTGCTGTATAGAACAGCCCCAATTCGCACGTTTCCACTGTCTATATCGGCAGCGGATACAAAATCGACAATAAACTCTAACATTTTCTTGAAATTTGGTGCACTGACACTAGTGGACGAATCCAAAATGAAGATGATGTCAGATTCAGCATTGGCACATCCACCTACAGAATACGGACATAACCATTCACACAAAAAGAACAAAGAAACAGAAAACATAACATATACAATCACTGTTCTATATTTCATACAACATGAATGCTTTGTATGTTAAAGATTGGAAAGGAATTAACAGCTGCACAAATATAGACAAAATGAAAAACAATCGTATATAGAGCTGGGATTCGACAATTGTAATATGAAATTTAAAACTAATCACGGTTTTATTTTATTTCGAACATTCGTTTACTTTTCTAAGTTTCTAACATAAAGGAAAATAACATTAGACATAATTAGACACGAAGACTTTTGGTTACAGTTAGTTACAAGACCAACAATTGGACATAATTAAAAGGCCAAAGACACAAGAATGAACAGACATGAAGACATTCGACATTCTAATCAATGACAACAAATGAACAGCAACAGGAAACCATAAACAATAACGAATATGGACATCATTTATTATGATATATTGACAACTAAAAATTGCAACATGTTTATTAAACAATGAAACAACACATATAAATCATGAACAAAAATAGGCAAGAGACTGTATTAAAAGAAACAACTGAATTTTCTTCTCTTTAAGCTAATATCGTGTATTTATTTTATTTAAGTTAGAAGCAAAGATAATAATGTACATATATATTACAACACATGTACAACGCAGTAGTTATATTGAAGTAGATATCAACCTATCTTATTTTTCAGTAATAATTTCTTTGATAGATGTCGTTTTACTGTCGTAAAAATAATTTGTATTCTTGAACTGATAGTAAATAGTCAGGCAAATAAAGCTTGACAAAATGAATTCAATATAATGTGTATATTCTAGTGGATTCTTTGTATAATAAGCTATGGTAGATAAAATATAATTGATCTCTTACCCCCAGCGGTTATTTTAATTATTGGCCCTTGTGTAGTTGGAAGAGCTGGAGAAGAAATAAAATAAATGATCCTCAGGAAGATTACACCGAGATTGTGAAATTGCAAGAGCCATTAAAATATTGCTTTCAAATTAATACAGCAAAATTGCAATATAAATTTATTCAAATTTTATAAATGCAAATTACAATAAATGTAATAAAGTTTATTTATGTTAATGGGTAATTTTTTTAATGCTATAAGATGTTCGAAGTGTTAATAAATATAGAATGTAATAGATATGATTACATGCAGATAATATTAAGTAATTTTATTTTACATTCACAAGAATATTCTTGTCATTACCTACACATTTCTATTCAACGTAATGTGAAAGTGTATTTTGACCGTATCTTTCTATTTGTATAAAATAAATAAAAATATGTGCAATAATCTCACCTCTTGTGGTAGGGGCCACAGTGATTGGAGGTCGTGTCACTGGTGCCCGTGATGGTTGTTCGAAGCCTCCTTTATTGAAAAAAAAAGTACATATCTACATGTTTATTCATATCGACAAGTATGTACTGGTAGAATGCACACACACAAAAATACATGCACACGCACTCTTATAAATGCAGGCAATTTCGTAGCGAAAGATACACGGGCACATACACACGCGCACACACATTCATTAGTAGCTTTCACTCTTTTCAGCGTATCTATTCAGATACATCTAAAACAAAGTATTTACTAATTAATACACAGTATTATTTGTGATTTGCATTTCTGTGTATTGTTGTAATCTTGATATTTCAAGAATCATGCAAGACTGAGAACTGCTATTTTCGAGTGGTTATGCTGTCATCCATGCTTTGTAGTAAAATTCAATTTCTATTTTCCTTGATGTTCAAAGAAGAGAAAAATAATTTGGGCTATATAACATTGTTACCTCCCACTTCAATGACGATTTTTAGTAATTGTCCTATATTATTTAACTATTCAGGAAAACAAACCGTAATTTAGAACCACATTGATACGACAGAGAAAAAAAAGGCCTTTGTGTCACATTCTGCCTTTTTGAATAGGTAAGTAAATAGTATCAATAAATATGAGTGAGCTCTTGATAATATTCATTTAAATGTGTGAGTAAAACGGTTCTTCTCTAAGTTAACAGTTATCATGCATTATGTTTGTAAAATAATGTAAATAAGAATTGCAATTTGTCCATCATAATGTTCATAAACATACTTTTATCTTTTAGTTGATTAAATGAATGCGTCACAGTACTAAAAAATAACAATGTTTCTGAAATGTTTACTTTCTAGCATAAGTTAATTCAATTGAACACTGTAGCCGTGCTTCGTAAGATTTATTACTTTTTGGTGTTCACTTGTCAATAAGCATTCTTTATATCTATAAAATTAATCATGGAGAAAATGAAATTAATTCAAATAAAAAATGACATTGATAAATGCTTTAAATAGTATCAACAGTGAATGGTCAGGAAACAAAACTGACAAATAAATAGTATCAACAATGAATGGTTTTGATTCCAAATAGTGCGACGGATATAGTATTCATCTTGCAAAACATGATATTTAATACATCGGATAGCATACCATTAGGCTTTATGAAATCAATAAGTATTTTTATTGAGGACATGACTGGTGAAAGAAAGTAAAGAGAACAAACTGAATAAGAAAAATTAAGTTATTTGAAGAATGAGTGAAAGAAAGTCTAACTCAAATTAATAAGCATATGAAATAATTGATCAATAAAACGTGTTGTAATTCGAATACGGTAGAATCGCAATTTTTCAGATTTACTTTTTAATATAGTAATGAATATAGATTTTTACTAGTCCTCTGCACAGATTGAATTTACACTTATCGACAGTGATAATTTCACGTGCGTATCATATATTCAGTTTCGCACCAATAATATGAGAATTGATTAAGTAATAAGAAACATTGTCATGCATTTTAAATATGCCAGTTATTTACATACATTTTGGGATAAGTTGTTCTTACGTCTTGTATTTTGCATAATCTCATTTTAATTTCACAAGCAGATACACATACACGCTGCAAAACGCACAGATATACGATATATTAGTCGTTGCATATTGTGAGTATAATTTGATTCATTTGTAAATTAAAAAAAAAATTTCTTTTATCAAGGCATATCAGACATGCTCATATCTACCTGGACAAAACTGCTCAAACACTTTTTCTTTCAAAACAGAAAGCTCATCAAAGGTCTTGACCACGAACATATTCTCAGAGATTGGTGGAGATGCAATTTGGCTCAATTCTTTAGTGTCAGCTAGGCCAATACCGATGCCATAGATATGGATGTTGTCAGCTCTAACCTTTTCAGCTTCGGGAATCGTATCAAAAGCATTTACATTTGAGACACCGTCCGTGAGAAGAATAGCAATGTTGGCTACAGAAGGCCTATCTCCGTTCTGTTGTGTGAACATTTGCGTGCGCATTACGTTGAGTCCCCCGTAAGTGTTTGTGCTACCATAAACGTATGGGATTTCCCTTACTGCATCTATGACCTCTTGTTTTGTGCTATGCTCGTTCAAATGGAACTGTATTTCTACGTCCGTGCTGTATAGAACAGCCCCAATTCGCACGTTTCCACTGTCTATATCGGCAGCGGATACAAAATCGACAATAAACTCTAACATTTTCTTGAAATTTGGTGCACTGACACTAGTGGACGAATCCAAAATGAAGATGATGTCAGATTCAGCATTGGCACATCCACCTACAGAATACGGACATAACCATTCACACAAAAAGAACAAAGAAACAGAAAACATAGCATATACAATCACTGTTCTATATTTCATACAACATGAATGCTTTGTATGTTAAAGATTGGAAAGGAATTAACAGCTGCACAAATATAGACAAAATGAATAACAATCGTGTATGGAGCTAGGATTCGACATTTGTAATAATATGAAGTGTAATACGATCTGCAGGCTTTTTTCAGTTTGAAGTCTGGGTTTATATTTTTAACTTTCTAACATAATGAAAATAACATTGGACATAATTTGGCACAAAGACACTTTGTTACAATGACAATACCGACAATAGGACATAAGTAAAGGTAAGACACAAGACACAAGAATGAACAGATACAAAAACATTTAGGATTCTAACCAATGACAGTAAATAAACCGCAATAGAAAACAGTAAAAATATGGTATTTGGACAACATTAATTATGATATATTGACAACCAAAATTCTAACATGATTATTAAACAATTAAACAGCATATATAAAATACGACCAAAAATAGGCAAAACTTTATTTAAAGAAATAATAGAATGGTACATTTTTTAAGATAATATCGTGTATGTATTTCATGCAGATTCAGAAGCAAAAATAAATGGATATGTGATACAACAACCATATATAATCCAGTTGTTTAAATGAAGTAGATATCCTTACTTTTTTTGTAATAATCTCTTTGATAGATATCATTTCAATAAAAGTATTTTTAACTGATATAAAACATTCAAGCAAATAAACCTTGACTAAATTAACTCAGTACAATTTGTATATTCATATGGATTCTTTGAATAATATGCTATCATAGATAAAACAATACTGAGCTCTTCCTCCTTTCGGTTATTTTAATTATTGGTGCTTGTGTGGTTTTGAAGTACTGGAGAAGAAATAAACTAAACTATCCTCTGGAAGGTCACAGCAAAATTATGAAGTCGCATAAGCCATTAAAATATTACTTTTAAATTAATACTGCAAAATGGCAACAGAAAATATTTTAAATTTATAAATAAAAATTACATTAACAATAGCATTTTTTATTCATATTAATGACAAATTATTTGAAATGTTATTTCTTGGAGATGTTCGTAGTGTTAGCAAATAGATACTATGATGAATATATTTATATGTTGGTAATATTTAATAAGTTTATTTTACATTCACACATATTCAGTGTTATCTGAAATTGAATGTTGAGTGTATTTCTTTATCTGCATAAAAACAACAAAAAAAGATGTATGCAATGATCTCACCTCTTACGGTAGGGGCCACAGTGATTGGAGGACGAGTCACTGGTACCCGTGTTGGTTGTTTGAATCCTCCTTTATGAAAAAAAACAAAACAAGTACAGATCTACATGTTTATTCATATCTACAAGCACATACTGGTAGAATGCACAAACAGAAACACATGCACTCGCACTCTTATATATTTTGGCAAATTAGTAGTGAAAACCTCATTGGCACACACACGTACACACTTATTCATTAGTAGATTTCATTCATCTCAACATGTCTATTCAGACACATCCCCAAAAGTGTTTACAATAGATAGTATTTTTTGTGATTTTCACTTCTCTGTATTGATGCATTTTTGATATTTCAAGAATCATGCAAAACTGTGAACTGCTGTTTTGTCTGGAATTATGCTGTCATTCATGTTTTGTATTAAATGAAATTTCTGCTTTCATTGATGTTTAAACAAATGAAGAAGTAATTTGAGTTACCTAAAATTTTCACCGCCACCCTCAATGATGATTTTCCCTAATTGCGTTATATGAGTTAGCTATTCATGAAGAAACTTAATTTAAAACGACATGGACATCGTATAGAAAAAAGACCTCTTGTCATATTCTACCTTCGTGGGCAGGTCAGGGAAATAAAATTAATAAATATGAGTGAACCATTGAAAGTATACATTGAAACATGGGTGTAAGACGGTTTTTCCTTATATAAATTGCAATGTATTATGTTTGTAAAATAATGTAAATAAGAGTTACAAGTTGTTTGTCGTATTGTTCACAAACCTACCTTTTTCTTTCCATTGACTTGATATGAATTCGTCACACTACTAGGAATTAACAATGTTTTTGATCTGTTCAGTTTTTAGCTTTGTTAATTCAACTGAACTACGTAGCCGTGCTTCATATGATATATTGGGCTTAGGTTGTTTTCCTGTCGATAAATATGCTTCACACATATAAAATGAATTATAGAGAAAGTGAAATTAACCCCAGTAAAATAACGACATGTTAACTGACAAAAGATTTTAAGAGAATCAATAATGAATGATATTGTTTCCTTATAGATATACCGATACATTATTTTCTTTAAAAATAGAGTATATTACATGGAATACTCTTAAGTTTTTGAGGAAAACAATGAATATGTTTATTGAGAATGTGACTGGAGAAAAAAGTGAGTAAATTGAATAACAAAATTAATTAAAGGATGACTCAAAAGAAAGATTAACCGTTACTGATTAAATTGACCTAAACGGATTAGCATATGAAATAATTGATCAATAAAACGTGTAATCTGAAAACGGTAGAATCGGATTTTTTTCAGGTTTAATTTTAATATCATAAGGAATATGGATTTTCACAGTCCTCTACATGACTGAATTTACGCCTATCAAACATGATAATTTCTGGTGCGAATGACATATTCATTTTCATATAAAATATGAGAATTTATTGAGTAATCTAAAACATGGTAATGCATTTGAAATACGCCATTTATTTACAATATTTTTGATGATTTCCAACATTTTGCACATTATCACATTTTGATTTCACAAGCAGATTCACATGCACGCCTCAAAATACACAGATATACGATATGTTAGTCTTTGAATATTGTGAGTATGATTGGATTCATTTGTAAATAAAAAGAAATTACTATTATCAAGGCATATCAGTCATGCTCATATCTACCTGGACAAAACTGTTCAAACACTTTTTCTTTCAAAACGGAAAGCTCATCAAAGGTCTTGACCACAAACATATTCTCAGAGATTGGTAAGGACGCAATCTGGCTCAATTCCTTAGTGTCCGCTAGGCCAATACCGATGCCATAGATGTGGATGTTGTCAGCTCTAACCTTTTCAGCCTCGGGAATCGTATCAAAAGCATTTACATTTGAGACACCGTCCGTAAGAAGAATAGCAATATTGGCTACAGAAGGCCTATCTCCGTTCTGTTGCGTGAACATTTGCGTGCGCATTACGTTGAGTCCACCGTAAGTGTTTGTGCTACCATAAACGTATGGGATTTCCCTTTACTGCATCTATGACCTCTTGTTTTGTGCTATACTTGTTCAAATGGAACTGTATTTCTACGTCCGTGCTGTATAGAACAGCCCCAATTCGCACGTTTCCACTGTCTATATCGGCAGCGGATACAAAATCGACAATAAACTCTAGCATTTTCTTGAAATTTGGTGCACTGACACTAGTGGACGAATCCAAAATGAAGATGATGTCAGATTCAGCATTGGCACATCCACCTACAGAATACGGACATAACCATTCACTCAAATAGAACAAAGAAACAGAAAACATAACATATACAATCAATGTTCTATATTTCATTAAACATGACTTCTTTCATTAATGCTTTGTGTCTTAAAGAAAAGGAATTAACAGCTCAACAAATATAGACAGAATCAGCAACAATTGTGTATAGAGCCAGGTTTGGAAATGAAAATCATATGAAACGTAATACGAATCATGTTTTTATTTTATTTTTAACACTGGGTTTACATTTCTAAGTTTTTAACAAATAAGAAAATAACATTGGACGTAATTTGGCACAAACACTTTTGGTTACAGTTACAAGACCGACAATAGGACATAATTAAAAGGCCACGGACACAAGAATGAACAGACACGAAAACATTCGACATTCTAATCAATGACAACAAATGAACAGCAACAGAAAACTATTAACAATAACGAATATGTACATCATTTATTAAAATATATTGACAACCAATAATTGTAATATAATTATTAAACAACGAAACAGCACATATAAAACATTAACAAAAATTAGAAAGACACTGTTTTAAGAAACAATACAATTTTCTATTCTTTAAGATATCATTTATGCATTTCACAAGAAGTAAAAAAATAAAGAAAAAAGTATATATATCACAACAGAAATGTATAATGAATTAGTTTCATTGGAATACGTATCATCCTATTTTTTGGTTTGTTGTTATGTTTTATTTGAAATCTGTCAATTCAATATCGTGAAATTAAATACATTGAACGGATATTAGATATTCAATCAAAGAAACCTTGACTAAAATAATTCAATGTAATGTGTATATTCAAGTGGATTTTTTGCATAAATAGGCTATCGTAGATAAAATTTGATCTTTTACCTCCCAATGGTTATTTAAATTATTAGCGCTTGTTTAGTTTGAAGACCTGAAGAGAATATAAAACAAAAGACCCTGTTCCTCAATATGGTCGTGGCAACGCTTTTAAATAGTAAGACCTATTATAGATTGGTTTCATATTAATACAACAAAATGGCAGAAAATAATATAATTTTATAGATAAAAATTACAGTAATAATATTAAAGTTTATTTATCTGAATAACAATTAATTTGAAATGTTAAATCATAGATGTTCGAAGTGTTAATAAATAGAGAGTGTAATGGACATTGTTACATGTAACTAATATGAAGTAAGTTTATTTTACATTCGAAAGAATATTCTTGTCTTTCAACTACACATCTCTATTCACCGTTATGTGAAATTGAATTTTGACTGTATTTTTCTATACATATCAAATCAAAGAAGATGCGTGCAATGTTCTCACCTCTTGCGGTAGGGGCCACAGTGATTGGAGGTCGGGTCACTATTGCCCGTGATGTTTGTTCGAAGCCTCCTTTATTGAAAAAAAAAGTACAGATCTACATGTTTATTCATATCTACAAGCACGCACTGGTAGAATGCACACACCGATAAACATGCACACGTACACACATATATGTTGGCAAATTAGTAGAGGAAGACAATCGCACACACGTATTTGTTAGTAGCTTCCACTCATTTCAACGTGTCTGTTCTGATATATCCAAGAAAAGTATCCAATTCAAATTGTTATTTTATTTTAATAAAGAGATTCATGTTACATTTGATATTATTTAAACATGCAATACTAATAAAATCATTTTGTTTTTGATATGCAATTTAATTTTCCTTGATGTTTCCAAAACTTTTAATTTGATATACTTCAATCTATGTTGACTTCTCAAGATTACTTTCGCCATTTTGTTGAGACAGATATTTACGAAAACATCAAAAATAAGAGTCACAATCAAATACACTGAAATCTGTGCGTAAAACATTTTTTCTTCATTTAATTTTTCATAGATCATTTTTTTTATATGAATATATATATATATATATATATATATATATAATATAGATATATATATATATACGAGTCTGTTTTTTTGTTCATTTACGTCCCAAACCTAATTTTTCCTATATTTGATTTATAGGCCAAACATTACTGAAATTTCAATATTTTTGATTTGTTTATTTTCTAGCTTTGTTAATTCAATTGAACTACGTAGTAATGGGATATTGACTAGATGATAGTTTTAATTTCGAAAAATACGCTTTATTGATATGATGAAATAAATCCAAATCAAGATAAAATCAATTCCAATAAAATAATGACTTGAAAATTGCCACATATTTTTAAAAATATCGACATTGAAAAAACTTGTTTCCTTGTAGGGCTACCTATGCAAAATTTATCTTGTAAAATAAGACATATATCGTGTATCGGATGGAAAACTCTTACGTTATTGATGAAATGTGTGAGTAAGTCTATCAATAAAAAAAGTCAATAAAAAGAAAAAAATTAAGTTAGTTAAAGAATGAGTCAATTAAATATTATCTGTTGTTGATTTAATTGACTCAGATAGACTCACATAAAAAAGAATTTAGCAAAAAAGCATTCAACTGAAATACGGTAAAATCGAATATCTTTTTAGATCGACATGTTAATATCGTAATGAATATTTATTTTTCAGTGCCTTTGCACATATATAAACATAGAAGTAGAAGAATAGTAATTTGTCGCGTGTAGTACATATTCAGTTTCACACGAACAATATGAAAATCTATTAAGTAATCTGAAATATGGTCATGTATTTTAAATATGCCAGTTATTTAAATACATTTTCTGATGAGATGTTTTTGCTTGATGTGAATTGTTTACTTACATTTTAATTTCGCAAGCAGATTGATAAACACGCCGCTAAGTACAGAAATATACGATATGTTAGTCGTTGAATATTGTGAGTACAATTTGATTCAATTGTAATAAAAAAGAAATTATTATTATCAAGTCATGCTCATATCTACCTGGACAAAACTGTTCAAACACTTTCTCTTTCAAAACGGAAAGCTCATCAAAGGTCTTGACCACAAACATATTCTCAGAGATTGGTAAGGACGCAATCTGGCTCAATTCCTTAGTGTCAGCTAGGCCAATACCGATGCCGTAGATGTGGATGTTGTCAGCTCTAACCTTTTCAGCTTCGGGAATCGTATCAAAAGCATTTACATTTGAGACACCGTCCGTGAGAAGAATAGCAATGTTGGCTACAGAAGGCCTATCTCCGTTCTGTTGCGTGAACATTTGCGTGCGCATTACGTTGAGTCCACCGTAAGTGTTTGTGCTACCATAAACGTATGGGATTTCCCTTACTGCATCTATGACCTCTTGTTTTGTGCTATACTTGTTCAAGTGGAATTGTATTTCTACGTCCGTGCTGTACAGAACAGCTCCAATTCGCACGCTTCCACTGTCTATATCGGCAGCGGATACAAAATCGACTATAAAATCTAGCATTTTCTTGAAATTTGGTGCACTGACACTAGTGGACGAATCCAAAATGAAGATGATGTCAGATTCAGCATTGGCACATCCACCTACAGGATATGGACATAACCATTCACTCAAATAGAACAAAGAAACAGAAAACATAACATATACAATATCTTTTATACATTTCATTCAACTTGAATGCCTGCAAATTGCTTTGCACATTCAATATGCGAATGGTACTAATAAGTATACATATATAGACAATGTTAATAACGATCGTATATTGAGCCAAGAAGTAGCAATGATAATAATATGAAGTTTAATAAGATTTTTAAGCATTCTTTTTTTCTAGTTAGAACACTGGGGATACATTTCACACGATTCTGACAAGAGAAAAAATAGTGGAAACAAATTGTCACAAAAATGACAATGGCGACAACAGGACAGTATCAAAAGACAACAAACACAGGAAGGAACAGATACGAAGACAGCGTTCTGATAATCATAGACAACAAATTAACTGCAACAGGAAACCATCAAGAAATAACGAATATGGACATGAGACATCGGGATGTATTGACAATTAAGAATTGCAAACTTATTTTCAAAAATTAAACAACATATATAAAACATGTACAAGGAAATAAGCAAGACAATGTATTAAATAAACAATACAATTTTCCATTCTTTAAGAAAATATCACGTATGAATTTCATGAGAACGAAGAAGAAAAGACAAAAGTATATGCATCATAACAGAGATGTATAATGGAGTACAATCATAGAAGTAGATAACACTCTTTCCTTTTATATAATTTGCTTCATCGATATCGTTTTGATATCGAAAATTAATTATTCTTCGTGAAATAATGTTTAAACATTCAAGGAAATAGGTCTTAACTAAAAGAATATAACAGAACGTATAATCAGATGGATTCTTTGCATAATATGTTATCTTAGATAAAATATGATTCATCACTTACTTCTAACGGTTAATACAATTATTGGCGCCTATATAGTTTGAATAGCTGCAGAAGAAGCAAAATAATTGTTCCTCTAGATGGTCGTAGCAACGCTGTGCAATAGTAAGACCTATTGGTAGATTGGTTTCCAATTAATATAGTAAAATTGCAATAGAAAATAATTTTGTAAATAAAAATTATAGTCACAATAATAATGCTAATGTATATTAATGAGAAATAATATGAAATTCAAATCCTATAAGATGTACGAAGTGTTAATAAATAGACTGTGTGTTTGATATAGTTACAAACTGGTGATATTAAGAAATTTTATTTTACATTCGCAAGAATATTCTTGTCTATAAACAGCACATTTTTATTCATCATAATTTGAAAGTAGATGATGACTGTATTTTTATCTGTATAAAGGCAAAAAAAAAAGATGTGCGCAATGATCTCACCTCTTGCAGTAGGGGCCACAGTGATTGGAGGTCGGGTCACTATTGCCCGTGATGTTTGTTCGAAGCCTCCTTTATGGAAAAAAACAATTACAGATCTACATGTTTATTCATATTTACAAACACATACTGATAGAATTCACACACGGAAACACATGCACACGCACTCGAACATATGTGTCGGCAAATTAGTAAAGAAAGACACACACGCACGCACATATTCGTTAGTAGCTTTCACACATCCCAATTTATATATCCAGATGTATCCATTTAAATCAGTTATTAATAAAGAGATGATGTTACATAGTATTTAAACTACTGTGTAATAAAATAATTTTGACATTGATACACAATTTAATTTCAGCTACCAAAAATTTTTGCTTCACTTCTCTATGTTGACTTCTATGACTTGCGCCATTTTGGAGACAGCTATTTAGGAAAAACAAAATTTCGGAGTCACATCAATAAATAAAAGTTTGCTACAGATAGTTTGCATTAAAGCATTTGCTGAAACGCTTTTTTTTAAATATGAATTGTCATGCATAATGTGTGTAAAATAACATAGATACCAGCTGTACGTGGTCTGTTTTGTAGTTCATAAACGTAGCTTTTTAATTTCCGTCATTTATATTTATAGGCCAAACTTCTTGAAATGAGCGATGTTTCTGATCTGTTTACTTTCTGCTTTGTTAATTCAATGCTTTTAATGGGATATTGACCTTATGACTATTTTCCTGTAGATAAATATGCTATATCAATATGATACAATAAATCAGGATATAGTTAAATTAATTTCAATGAAATAATGACATCAAAATTGTCAAGTAATCTTAAGAATATCATTAATGGAAGATCTTGTTTGCTTGTAGAGGTACTTGTGAAGTATTTATCTTGTAAAATAAGACACATTGAGTATATTGGATGAGAAACTGTTAGGTTTTTGGTGAAATGATTGAGTAAGTCTATCAATAATATTCTTAACGAAAAACACATGTTCCTTAAGAGTGAATTAAAGATGCTCTGTTGTTGATTAAATTGCGTAAGTGAGATTATCATATTAAAGAATTGAGCAATAAACACGTGTAAATGTAAGCCGGCCGAATCGGATATCTTTTTATAATTACTTTTTAATAAAGCAATAAATATGTATTTTTCAATGTCTTTTGCATAGTCGAAAACTTACGACTATCGACAAAGAAAATTCTCATACGTAACATATGTTCATTTTCACACAAAGAATATAAAAACGTCTTAATTAATCTGCAGAATGGTCATGCATTTTAAATATACTTGCTATTTACTTTCATTCTGTAATGAGATATTCTTGCTTGTTGCGTATTACGTAATAACGTTTCATTTTCACAACTATATTTACATGCACGCGTCAAAAAGTCGGATATACAATATGTTAGTCATTGCATATTGTGAGTATAATTTCATTCATTTGTAAAGAAATTACTATTATCAAGGTATATCAGACATGCTCATATCTACCTGGACAAAACTGTTCAAACACTTTCTCTTTCAAAACGGAAAGCTCATCAAAGGTCTTGACCACAAACATATTCTCAGAGATTGGTAAGGACGCAATCTGGCTCAATTCCTTAGTGTCAGCTAGGCCAATACCGATGCCGTAGATGTGGATGTTGTCAGCTCTAACCTTTTCAGCTTCGGGAATCGTATCAAAAGCATTTACATTTGAGACACCGTCCGTGAGAAGAATAGCAATGTTGGCTACAGAAGGCCTATCTCCGTTCTGTTGCGTGAACATTTGCGTGCGCATTACGTTGAGTCCACCGTAAGTGTTTGTGCTACCATAAACGTATGGGATTTCCCTTACTGCATCTATGACCTCTTGTTTTGTGCTATACTTGTTCAAGTGGAATTGTATTTCTACGTCCGTGCTGTACAGAACAGCTCCAATTCGCACGCTTCCACTGTCTATATCGGCAGCGGATACAAAATCGACTATAAAATCTAGCATTTTCTTGAAATTTGGTGCACTGACACTAGTGGACGAATCCAAAATGAAGATGATGTCAGATTCAGCATTGGCACATCCACCTACAGGATATGGACATAACCATTCACTCAAATAGAACAAAGAAACAGAAAACATAACATATACAATATCTTTTATACATTTCATTCAACTTGAATGCCTGCAAATTGCTTTGCACATTCAATATGCGAATGGTACTAATAAGTATACATATATAGACAATGTTAATAACGATCGTATATTGAGCCAAGAAGTAGCAATGATAATAATATGAAGTTTAATAAGATTTTTAAGCATTCTTTTTTTCTAGTTAGAACACTGGGGATACATTTCACACGATTCTGACAAGAGAAAAAATAGTGGAAACAAATTGTCACAAAAATGACAATGGCGACAACAGGACAGTATCAAAAGACAACAAACACAGGAAGGAACAGATACGAAGACAGCGTTCTGATAATCATAGACAACAAATTAACTGCAACAGGAAACCATCAAGAAATAACGAATATGGACATGAGACATCGGGATGTATTGACAATTAAGAATTGCAAACTTATTTTCAAAAATTAAACAACATATATAAAACATGTACAAGGAAATAAGCAAGACAATGTATTAAATAAACAATACAATTTTCCATTCTTTAAGAAAATATCACGTATGAATTTCATGAGAACGAAGAAGCAAAGACAAAAGTATATGCATCATAACAGAGATGTATAATGGAGTACAATCATAGAAGTAGATAACACTCTTTCCTTTTATATAATTTGCTTCATCGATATCGTTTTGATATCGAAAATTAATTATTCTTCGTGAAATAATGTTTAAACATTCAAGGAAATAGGTCTTAACTAAAAGAATATAACAGAACGTATAATCAGATGGATTCTTTGCATAATATGTTATCTTAGATAAAATATGATTCATCACTTACTTCTAACGGTTAATACAATTATTGGCGCCTATATAGTTTGAATAGCTGCAGAAGAAGCAAAATAATTGTTCCTCTAGATGGTCGTAGCAACGCTGTGCAATAGTAAGACCTATTGGTAGATTGGTTTCAATTAATATAGTAAAATTGCAATAGAAAATAATTTTGTAAATAAAAATTATAGTCACAATAATAATGCTAATGTATATTAATGAGAAATAATATGAAATTCAAATCCTATAAGATGTACGAAGTGTTAATAAATAGACTGTGTGTTTGATATAGTTACAAACTGGTGATATTAAGAAATTTTATTTTACATTCGCAAGAATATTCTTGTCTATAAACAGCACATTTTTATTCATCATAATTTGAAAGTAGATGATGACTGTATTTTTATCTGTATAAAGGCAAAAAAAAAAGATGTGCGCAATGATCTCACCTCTTGCAGTAGGGGCCACAGTGATTGGAGGTCGGGTCATTATTGCCCGTGATGTTTGTTCGAAGCCTCCTTTATGAAAAAAAACAAGTACAGATCTACATGTTTATTCATATTTACAAACACATACTGATAGAATTCACACACGAAAACACGTGCACAGGCACTCACACATATACCGGCATATTTGTATTGTAACATGCGCACACAATTTCGTTAGTCGAATTCGCTCATCCCTGTTTATATGTTTCTATGTCTCCAATTAAATCAGATTAATATATAGATGATGTTACTTGGTATTTGACCTATTGTGTATTGATGTAATTGTGACATTGATACACAATTTAATTTTAGCTACGTAAAATTTTCGCTTAACTCCTCTGTCGTGACTTTCATTACTTGCGTAATATCGGAGACAGCTTTTTAGGAAAAACAATATTTCAACCAAATCAAAAAATAAAAGTGAGATATAAATTGTTTACATTGAAACATTTGGGTAAAATGCTATTTCATTAAATAAATTCTCATGCATCATGTTTGTAAATTCGTGTAGATTCCACTTGCTGATCAAACTTTTCATTTCAGTTATTTGATATGTATAATTCATATTACTAGGTATAATCTCTGCTTTGTCAATTCAATTGATCAAAGTAGCCATACTTTCTAAGGGATATTGGCTTCATGGCTATTTTGCTATCGAAATATATTATGATAAAAAGTATCCTCATGTTGGTAAATGAATTTCATTGAAATATCTTAAAATTGCCAAGTAATTTTAAGCATATCATTAAAAGAAAATCTTGTTTCCTTGTAGAAGTACCGATTCTGTATTTATTTTGAAAAAAAATAAAGATATATTGGGTATATTCGATGGTAGATGTTTGAATTACATAGCCGTATTTTGTAAGTGATATTGGTTTTGAAATAGTCATCATGTCTATAAATTTGCACTATCAATTTAATAAAAAGAATCATGATATAAAATTGATATCAATGAAATAATCAAAAGAAAATTTACATAAATTTTCAAGAACGTCACTATTGATTATTTATCGTGCAAAATAAGAGAAATTGAGTATAATGGATGGTAAACTTTTATGTATTTGGTGAAAACAGTGTATATGTCTGTCGATGATATTCTCAACAAAAGAAAGTGGGAAATCTAGAAAAAAAGCAAGTTAGATAAAGATTCTCTGTTGTTGATTTGAGTCAATGAGATTAGCACATGAAAGAATTGAGTAATAAACGCGAGTAAGTATAAGAATTGGATGTCTTTTTGTACTTTTTAATATAGTGATAATATGTATTTTTCAGTGCCTTTTACAGAGACCAAAACCTACGGCTGTCAAAAATGTTAAATTTTAATACGTAGAATATGTTCATTTTCGGACAAACAATATGATAATTTCTTAAGTAATCTGCAATATGGTCATGAATTGTAAACATACAAGCTATTTACATATATTTTGTGACGAGTTGTTTCTGTGTGTTGTACACTACATAATCACATTTCACTTTCACAACTATATTCACATGAACGCTTCAAAACGCACAGATATACGATATGTTAGTCGTTGTACATTGTATGATTTGATTCATTTGTAAAAAACGAAAAAAATACTATTACCAAGACCTGCCAGTCATGCTCATATCTACATGGACAAAACTGTTCAAACACTTTCTCTTTCAAAAAGGAAAGCTCATCAAAGGTCTTGACCACAAACATATTCTCAGAGATTAGTAGAGACGCAATCTGGCTCAATTCCTTAGTGTCAGCTAGGCCAATACCGATGCCGTAGATGTGGATGTTGTCAGCTCTAACCTTTTCAGCTTCGGGAATCGTATCAAAAGCATTTACATTTGAGACACCGTCCGTGAGAAGAATAGCAATGTTGGCTACAGAAGGCCTATCTCCGTTCTGTTGCGTGAACATTTGCGTGCGCATTACGTTGAGTCCACCGTAAGTGTTTGTGCTACCATAAATGTATTTCCCTTACTGCATCTATGGCATCTTGTTTTGTGTTATACTCATTCAAATGGAACTGTATTTCTACGTCCGTGCTGTATAGAACAACACCAATTCGCACACTTCCATTGTCTATATCGGTAGCGGATACAAAATCGACTATAAAATCTAGCATTTTCTTGAAATTTGGTGCACTAACACTAGTGGACGAATCCAAGATGAAAATGATGTCAGATTCAGCATTGGCACATCCACCTACAGAATATGGACGTAACCATTCATTGAAGAGAAACACCGAAAAAAACAAATAACATATACAATTACTGTTTTATATTTCATAGAACATAAATACTTTCATTAATGATAGAAAAGGAGTAAACCAATATTGGGAAAAGCTGTCAATCATATATGGCCTCAGGAAATGGCAATGATAATAATATGAATTTTAATATGAACTGTTTGAACACTGAATTTACATTTCTGTTTTTGACATATAATTAAAAGACATTGTCACAAAGCCTTTTTTGTTACGATGACAATAGCGACAATAGGACAGTATCAAAAGGCAACAAACACATGAATAAACAGATACGAAGACAGCGTTCTAATCATATACAACAAATTGACGGCAACAGGAAATCATCTCGAAATAACGAATATGGACATTATATACTGGGATATATTGACATCCAAGGATTGCAACCTGATCACCAAACAAACATGTAAAACAGAAACAACGAAATAGTCAAGACATTACATTAAAAGAAACAATTTTATCTTCTTTAAGATAATATCATATATGCATTTTATAAGGGAGAGCAAAAACTAAAGTTAATGTTGTTCATCAATACATTAATGTAGGTCTTAGTTGATTCCTTGAAATAATTATTAGCTCTTTCCTTTTTTTCTTTTTAATATTTTCCATTTGACAATTCTTTTGCTTGAATCATGCGCGAAATATTACAATCATATTTTTCTTTATGTATTCCATTTATACTTTCTGAATATATTATTATTGAATTTCTTTTATTTTAAAATATAAATCTTTCCCACTTATCGTTGACCTCTCAGTTATTTTGCTTCTATTTTGATATTCTCTTCATCTTAAAAATATTTACTACCTTTAAAAATTATACAATAACTTTATAGCTCATCTGATTTTGGTTCACATGTATGAAAACAGATTTTTTAAACATATATCAACAGACCTATTAAACACATTTTACATTGACAACATGAAATATAATGACAAAAGACGTAGACAATTTATTTTGTGCGCCATATTTATCATCACATAATATTTTCTTGTTTTTAGTATTTCACATTGAAGTAGATATTTTTACTTGTCATTATGTATACATTTTCTTGCTGCCCTGAGAAAATTTAATATAGTACAAATATGTTGTTAATTTATAATTGCCTATATACAAAAATCTATAATGATGCCCTTAATAAAATATCAAATCCCTCTTTATAACTCTTCTTTCATTAAACCTTGGTTTGGCGATTTAATGTGGGTGTTATTAATTCATTTCCTCAAAATAATGTTTAAATTTTTACAACTCACAGCATAATTCTAATTAATTTGAAGATATATTTTATCCCCAATTAAATTTATCAATTTACTTCATATTAATTTTCATAAATTCATTCATTTTCTTGATTATTAAAACAATCCATTTTATTTAAAAATGAAGCTACATATATATGTTTCCTCTCCATCGATATGGAGAATATTTATAAAATAATCATTGTTTTCATGCAGCTTATATTTTCGATCCTCGTACGTCAATCCCTTTGAAGTTAATGACTACAATGTTTGTTTTTTATCTTCTTCATTCAGTACTTAATTATATACCAAGGAGTAAAGTTTATTCTGACAAATAATTTCAGAGATGCCAGTGGTAATTTCTTGAAATGAAACTGACTTTCATACACATTAAAGCATAAAAAATGAAGTTTTGTTTTTAAAAATATTAAAAACTTCGTATCATAGTACTACGTTTGTTATTTTTCTCACAACAATATTGTAAATAAATATAGGTAGGATGCACTGATCATATAAATTTAGATGGTTACGTTAGCATTAGAAGCCAAATACAAAAGTTATTTAACTTTTACTGAAAAGTGCATTTAAAAAAACGATTGCAATATAGTAACCAATAAATATTACAGACAAAATCTGTATATCTGGAAAACATAGCTTCTTTTTTTTTTCTTTTTATTTTGGAAACATAAAAATATGATAGGAGATTGCTTACCAGTATCAGAAAAGGAAAATATTTGATTGAATACAAAAAGATCATTTCACTTCATCCTTGTTCTTATGTTGTTTCTCTCGTCAATACTGGCGTCATTTCATATATTATCTTATTTTTAGTAATTAAGCGCATATTATATATAAATGTCAACTATCTGTTGTTCGCATTACTACTTCCTGTACATAAAATTAATTCTCATAACTGATAATAAATTAGTATAATTTTTATCTAATTATTAAACGGAAGATTAAAAAAAATCTTACTGGTGCTAATATGATGCAAATTTACCCTTTTATACTGATGTACAGATCATGCCTCATTTCCATATTTTATATAAAGGTAAATGCAATCAGTCTCAGGAATAGAAAATCATGAAAAAATGTAACTTTTCAAGTTCACAAGTGAAATGGAAACACACACACAATGACACAATGATAAGAATAGAAATTAATTATAATTAATTTGAATAAATTTGCAGATTCTTTTGTCTTATTAACAGGAAAGCTATTATAGTAATGCAAAAATCTTTTACATTTCTTTGTTCATAGAAACATAAGCCAGTAAAATGGGAAGATATGTATATATTTATTTAGCCTATCTTAGTCTACCAGAGGGATGTAATAGGGGATAACCCAGTGATGATTGAGCTCACCATCTATAATCTATTAGACTACTCTGCTAAATATCTCTCTGAGGCAGAAACAAAATTAGTCAGAATTGAGAATAAACAGCATACTAAAAATGTCAATAGTAACTTAATATTCATAGTAATAAAATAACGCTATAAACAATAATTATTTTCTTAAAAACTAAATGAAAAGATTTATGAAGTTTTTCAGATTTCAATTTCCTGTAAATATTTCCCTTATATAGAATGAGATGATATTAATTTTAAGAAGCTAAGTGTGAAAACGTTGAATTCTATGGGGATAACTGATATTAGAAATAAATAGAAAGCCGATATAATGTTCTTTAAATATTTTAATATTCGAAAATTATAGAGATTGCTTGAAATGTATGTCTAGTAAAGATGTCATTTGTACTGAATCTTAATGGTATTGTTGAAACATACATTTTCCAAAATAATTTTATAAAATATATTGTACAAAAACTGAATGCATTTAAAAAAATAAAATATAAAATATAGCAGTATTGTAAGAAGATATTGAAAAGAAAAAGTACAATATTAATAATAAAAAAAAAGAAATACGCTATCAGTCTGCAGAAAAAAATGGAAATCAAAGTAAATGTTAAAGTTAGATCACTGAAAAAAATAAGGATTAGTAAAATTTGTAAATGATACATTTTAAAAAATATTAGACCATACAGATAGGGACAGTATATTTTTTCAAGTACATAACATATGAATATATGTGTAAAGCATTCAATAATAGTAGTATGTAATAGAAGAAATTAATTACGGAGATAAGAAGGAACATATGATACAAGATAGAGAATGTAACAAAATTTACGAGTACAAAAAATATTACAAGTTTTGGTGAAAATTGATAGCAGTAGAATTATGTGTATATCTACCTGGACAAAACTGATCGAGTATTTTCTCCTCCAAAGCAGTGAGAGCTTGGAAGTCATCAACCACAAACATATTGTCAGAGATTGGTGGAGACGCAATCTGGCTCAATTCCGTGGTGTCCGCCAAACCAATACCAACTGCATAGATGTGAATGTTGTCAGCTCTAGCATTTTCAGCTTCAGGGACTGTTCTAAAAGCGTTTATATTTGAGACACCGTCCGTGAGAAGAATAGCAATGTTGGGAACTGAAGGTCTATCTCCATTCTGCTGCGTGAACATTTGCGTGCGCATAACGTTGAGTCCACCGTAAGTGTTCGTACTGCCATAGACATACGGAATGTTCTTTACCGCATCTATCATGTCTTGTTTTGTGCTATACTCATTCAGGTAGAATTGAATGTTTACATCCGTGCTATATATAAGAGCTCCAATACGCACGCTGCCGCTGTCGATATCAGCAGCGGATACGAAATGAACGATAAAATCTAACATTTTCTGAAAGTTTGGTGCAGTGACACTAGTTGAAGAATCCAAAATGAAGACGATGTCAGACTCAGCATGGCCACATCCACCTACAGAATACGGACATAACCTTTCACTCAAAATAAATTTTGACACGTAACATAAAAGACGAAGACAGAGTAATATCAAGCAGTAATTGCCTCTAAATTCGGAACACTTGTGTGTTTGCTCACCATAGAATTACACAGGAAAGGAATTTTCACACAAATGAATTAACAGTACTTCAGATACAAATCAGCCAATTGCCTTTATACACAACAAGAAACAGAAAACGAGAACTTCACGTGCAATAACAATTGTTATATTTCTGATGCTCAACGTATTACAATCAAAAACAAAGCAACCAGTGTTTGGAGACAGTTGACAATGACATAAATATCTATCACTGAATAACTTCTTGACAGAAATATTGGAGCAAAGTTTAAACACATTGTTACACGGTTTTACGGACAACAGAAGATATTTGGACATTTTGCTCAGAAAAAGAAAATAACCAGACGAGCTTAAAGTACAACGAGGTACAACAAATACAATTAAGCAAAGACACAAATGAATTAACAACACTTCAGATACAAATCAGCTAATTGCCTTTATATACAACAAGAAACAGAAAACGAGAACTTCACGTGCAATAACAATTGTTATATTTCTGATGCTCAACGTATTACAATCAAAAACAAAGCAACCAGTGTTTGGAGACAGTTGACAATGACAAATATCTATCATTGAATAACTTCTTGACAGAAATATTGGAGCAAAGTTTAAACACATTGTTACACGGTTTTACGGACAACAGAAGATATTTGGACATTTTGCTCAGAAAAAGAAAATAACCAGACGAGCTTAAAGTACAATGAGGTACAACAAATACAATTAAGCAAAGTACATTGTCGAAATAGAAGTAAGCACAAATGAAAGTTTGACTCGTCATATCTTATAAGTAGTATTCCTAAGATATTTATTATAAACTGTGAAGACAGATAGGACACGGAGTGTTGACAGAGACATAGAACAGATGTCTTACCCTTCGGTGGTAAAGGAACTGGTGTAGTGCTTGGAGCTGGAGAAGAAACAAAACATTAACATCCTGCAGAACCACAACATCAATTTTATAGTCATATCACCATTTACCGTAATTGCTTGTATCTATTAAAATATTTTATTCATAAATCGTTTAATTTACATGTACGTTATGTGTTGTCATATAGATAATTTAAGACAATAGCTAAGACTATTCACCAAGCTGTCAATGAATTTTTTTTCTTCGCGTGTTAAGAATATAGCTGTCAGTCAAAAATTAATGCCTATTAAAATTTAAATGTATGAGAACACATAACACGTTATTACTTCTGTTTCTACCTCTTTTCCTAATTCTATTTCAAAATGCCTGTCTCTCTGGACAGACGTACAAAGCAAAGAGCTATCATAGAATGTCTGTCTTTGAAATGAGAAAATTTTGAAAACATTCATTGAACTTGATGTGAGTACATTAAGGAGATGTTAAGTAGAATTAATCGCTATCCTTTAAAGAAGAAAATATCCTTCGTAACAGGACCCCCTGTAGCAGCTAATTTGCTGCTGTGAACGCGGATGCTCTCATTACAGCTGGCAGCAGAATCATTATTGAAAAACACTGGAAGCCTTTAGCCGAGCCAAGTTAATGTTGGTATATTATTACTGTCTGTTATCTACTGAAAAGTACGTGCAAAGTGACTTACCAGAATCCTAACAAACTCCCTAAAAAAACAAAATGTGTTTGCTGTCCAAGAGCTTCAGGAGATGCACAACATAGGCAGCATCTTCCTAACCTGGATAGTCCACCACTATTAACCAAAGAGCCAAATAATGGAATGGTACAAGGCACACTCTCCCAGAAAAATAATGTAAGGCAACACGCTCTGTAGGCAACGTGATGACTATTGTGTTTTTGAAGTAAGTCATATTTTTAAACTTTATTCCTAATGGCAATACATACTATCAAGTCTTATTTCTAAATGGGCACATTGTCAAACTTCAAAACAAAACTTCGAGCTAGGCTACATCTGATGATGGGTGATGTGCTTTTGTAACAAGCAATGCAATACATCATTTTAAAGCCCAAACAAGCAACCATTGCATGCGGTTGAACAACTTTGCATTATCCACCTACAGCCCTGACCTGGATCATTCAGTTCATCTGTTTGAGCTCGCCAATTATGATGAGATGAAAGAGACAAGAAAGCCTAAGAACGCTACTAAGCGGCGGGTATACATACCCTCATTTAGAGGTGGAATATCTCGATTGAGAAGAATGCAGAATATGGTAAGGATAAGATTTGAAATTCTGACATTGTTGCATTCATCTCGATATGCTTTATGTGCGTTTACTACTACGTCTATTGAAATTAAAGAAGTCATTAGATTTTTACCGAATCTTGTATGTTCATGTACTCATTATGAGAGAAAATCATAATTACTTGATAACTGTCTGTACTGACAGCAATTATCAGGGACTTATATAAATACATTAATAGTAAATAGAAAAACCTTCTTTTCAAGTACTGAATATTCCGTGTCCTATAATAGAGATATGGTACATGGTTAAGTGCCTGTTTGTTATATTCCTCATCCACTGAGGTGGATACCAGAATTGTTGGTGGGGATGTTATCTTTCTCTGAACTCCTTTATGGGGAAAAGTCAATAAAATCAGATTGTATTTTTTAAAGATGTCAATGTATTGCAACACACTTATATTATAATCAAAATGCGGACTTTACGGAAAAAAATATTGCGTTGATAATTATCTCATGAATCATGTTTCACTAATTTATTTTTTTATTTTTTGGCTAATATAATTTTAATTTTTAATTTTTAAATGTATGACAACAGACGTTATGAAAAGATTATTGTTTTAATTTCCTGGTTAGATTATGCGGAAATAACATCAATATACTTTTGCCTGATGACACTTCAGTAAGCAATTATTACGAAAAAAAAATATAGAGAATTTATAGACAAAATGTGTTCATCGGTTTATGAAGCTTTTAATGTTAAAACAATTTTGCAAAGCGGCAGACAAGTCGTTTTTCGAAATAAAGGTAGATTAATAAGAGGTTATATTATTAGTTTTGGCCAGGGGAAAGGGATTTATGGGTCAATTTGTTAAAACGAAATAACGAAAATAAAAAATTTGTGAAGTTTGATGAAGTTTGATGAAGAGAGAGAGAGAGAGAGTAATGGAGGAGAGCTGTAGCTTTCGTGCGTGAGTAGGCCAATAGACAAAAGTAGTAAAGTGGAGACAGCTATAGAAACTATAAAGATAAGAGGAAAACTGACAGAAATACAGAATGGAAGACATACAAAGAGAGGGGGGGCAACGAAAAAAGTGGGTCAGAAAAGGGGCATAAAACATAGGAAACCAAAATGGTAAAATGAGATTAAGAAGTTAGAATTGTCAGATAATTAAGTGTATTTATGAAAGAAATAAAAATGGATCATAAAAGTAACTACAATAATACGTATAGCTACCTGGACAAAACTGATCGAGTATTTTCTCCTCCAAAGCAGTGAGAGCTTGGAAGTCATCAACCACAAACATATTGTCAGAGATTGGTGGAGACGCAATCTGGCTCAATTCCGTGGTGTCCGCCAAACCAATACCAACTGCATAGATGTGAATGTTGTCAGCTCTAGCATTTTCAGCTTCAGGGACTGTTCTAAAAGCGTTTATATTTGAGACACCGTCCGTGAGAAGAATAGCAATGTTGGGAACTGAAGGTCTATCTCCATTCTGCTGCGTGAACATTTGCGTGCGCATAACGTTGAGTCCACCGTAAGTGTTCGTACTGCCATAGACATACGGAATGTTCTTTACCGCATCTATCATGTCTTGTTTTGTGCTATACTCATTCAGGTAGAATTGAATGTTTACATCCGTGCTATATATAAGAGCTCCAATACGCACGCTGCCGCTGTCGATATCAGCAGCGGATACGAAATGAACGATAAAATCTAACATTTTCTGAAAGTTTGGTGCAGTGACACTAGTTGAAGAATCCAAAATGAAGACGATGTCAGACTCAGCATGGCCACATCCACCTACAGAATACGGACATAACCTTTCACTCAAAATAAATTTTGACACATAACATAAACGACGAAGTCAGAGTAATATTAAGCAGTAATTTCTTCTAAATTCCTAACATTCGTGCGCTTGCTCATCATAGAATTAGAAAGAAAAATGATTACACATTAAATACAAATCAGTCAGTACTCGTTATATTGAAAGTGTCGGAAAATGAGAAATGCACTTACTTATAACGAATAATTCTTTCTGGTGTTCTACATATTACAAGTTAAAAAAATCAACAATATATTTGGAGACTTGATAATGACATAAATATATATCATTGAATGATCACTAGACAAAAAACTGGAGTAAAGTTTAAACACATTGCTAGACGGTTTTACGGACAACAGAAGATGTTTGAAAGTTTTCCTCAGAAATAGCTGAGACTGGGCGAGCGCAACACATAACGTGTCAAAGCAAATACATTTAAATAAATAACGTTGTCGAAATACAAATAAGAATAAAGAAATGTTCAAATGCATTATAACTAGAATTCATAAGACAATTATTACAAAATCTGAAGAATAAGATAAGACACGGACTGCTGACAGATACATTGATTGAACAGATGTCTTACCCTTTGGTGGTAAAGGAACTGGGAGCTGGAGAAGAAACAAAATATTAACATCCTGCAGAAGTACAATATCAAATTTCGAGCCATTTTTAACTGAATGTATCAAATTAACTTTTTCATAAATTGTTCAATATTGTTAAGTATTATCATATAGAGAAATTAAAAGAATAATCTAAGTGCATTCTCCGCATTGACCGCACACAGTTAATGCAGTTTTCATTTACTTAAGAACTATGTCTATAAGCATATGAATTATGAGGATGGTCTGTGGAATGGAAAGAAAAACAAATCAATGGAAACAATTTATTCATCACTGACAGAAATTATAGAGAGGTATATAAAAAAAGTATTCCAAATTGTTGTTATCAAGCATCAATCATATATTCTTTTCCAGTCAAAATGAGAAATATGAAACATGTTGAAATGTTTGTCATATTCTCCTTAGAGAAACGTTAGAGACATCTCACCTCTTGTGGTGGGCGCCAATGTTGTTGGTGGAAGTGTTGTTGTTCTCTGAATGCCTTCATAGGAAAAGAAAATTAAATCAGATAGTACTTTTGAAGTAGTGAAAAAATACTGCATACTTAAATCAAAATGCCCAATAGTGAAACATTATGCGTTGAGAATCTTTTGTTGATAAAGAAATGATATACTTTATTACTCGATATTAGGATAGGTCGATTTTTAAACTAGACTCTTGGACAGATCTAGATAGTTGAGGCATAAATGAGGTCATAAAACAGCACACAAAGTTTGTTACATTAAAATTTCGATTCTATTTGAGGAAATGTAATTAAAATCAAGGTAATTAATGTCTCTGAGATTGTTGCGGTGTTAACTGAAATAACTAACCAGACCGGATTATTCCATGCTAATAATAGTGAATGAATCTGTTTAAATCTGTGGTTTAATATTTCTGTAAAATACGGGAAAAGAAAAACATAAAATATTATATATATAATTTTTATAAGAAATAAGAGGATTTATAAATTTTACTTTAAAATAAATTATTTACGTGAAGGCAATAAAATGCAATATCGATGTATTCAATTTGAAATCGCAGGTTTAGAGAAGATCAATTAAAAACTATTTTTTTCGTTTATTTTTCTTTCCGAATGAAATTTTTTCACAATGAATTCAGTTCATTAATCATAAATCATAAACATGTCCTAATTTATTTTAAGTGATAGTTTTATTTTGGAGAAAAACTAAGACAAAAAACATCGATTTCACTTTTTATTTTTAATGAATTGAATTAAAAATTATGAATTTGGTTGGTGATTATTTGACTTTATACCGTTATAACCGCGTGCATTTTTTATTTATGCAGGTAGCTTTTAAGAAATATAAGGTAAAATAATATTAATTCCAAATTTTTTAAGTAAAATATAAATTGACACTGACAGTGTAGCTTAATTTAGTATTATTTCCAAGAGTAATATTTTCTCTTTTATTAAAATGTCTGAAGAAAAAAACGCAATATAGGTGAGACGTTTCCTCTAATCTTTGAGCATCTTTTGCTAATGCCTTTCTCTTGGATTTACAGGCTATGGGCCTTTTAAACCTAGGATTTGATTTAAAAAAAAACATTATAATTGACAAGTCAAAAACACAGAGAAAAGACTAGAATAAAAGTAATGACACATGAAAGACACTGAAGATATTAAAAAGGCTTGTTTAGGAGTTCATGGCAAGATTATAAAGAATCTTTGTTGTATAAAGAAGTTATAAGGGAATATAGTGACATTAAACTAAAAAAGAAAGGGATCCCAGAAAACCATTTAACATTTACTCAAGAGACAGGAACTGAGACTGGAAAATACCTGATTCATAGATTAGTTCCACTACAGGTACCACTGGTGTTGTTCTAACAGAAGAAGCTTTTAGTGTTTTGGAAAATTTGATAGTAAAGACAGCCTTAAGGTTGTTCTTCTGAACAAGGAAAATATAAATACTGGATGCAAGCACCACTGAAAATTACATACAATTGGCTGTCCAGTTCATCAGTATGAGCTAGCATTCAGAGTTATTTTTAAGTATGTTGATGGTTTAGCATTCTGCTACCACTTTCTTTTAACGTCAATTTTTGTACAAGCTAAGCACCAAAGTGAATCAAAAAGCCTTGATATTTCTGATTCCTGATTGGTCAATTAATGCCAATATCATTCTTTCGTCTACGTTCACACGGTTAAAATTAATTTACTGCCAAAAATCTGTCTATGTTTCGAGCCTATCACGTGACATACAACATTATAAATACTTAGCGATTTTTCTTTCTCTTTCTTGTCTTCTCACACCCACAGCAATGTAGTTCTTGGAAAGGTCGCGTTTTTTACTTTAGGGAAAAACGCTATGAAGACGCTATGACACACACACACACGCGCACATACGTACGTACGAACATTGCACATATCTGAACTCATCTCCTTAACTCCTTCAACTACAAGCAACAGACACTTATCAACTTCTAACAGTGAGCTTTGCGGCATCAAAGAATTCGTCAAACAAATTCACGCCGTTCAAATCTTTGAAGTTTTCTAAGTTTAGATTTTCCGAAACTTCGAATTCACACACTCACCAACAAACTACACTTCAATTTTAGCATCTACGATTTTTATCGAGACAACAAGAATTCTACTCAAAGAAAATACAGTTTGCCAAACAAACATTTTATTCAAAAAGTAACTTTGAACATTTCTTTCATTGAGACTGAACTTTATTTCATGAACTGAAATCTTTTATGTAAGTTCGGATAAAAAATATTTTCTCTTAAAAGATTTTAAGAATTTCCAGGTAAAGGTAAATAACTCTTGCTATTAATTACAACTCTTACTATATAAAAATCACACACTTGATTGTTTTGTATGTCATACAGTAAAATGAAGATTGTTATAATAAAAAAACAGTTTTTGTGTTGTTTCACTTGTTTCCCTTTTGTTTGCTGACACATTTGTAAAGTAAAAAATGTACGGATTGAATTGAGGATGTTCAAGCCGCTACAATGGTACAATAAGAAGTCCGACTGCTTTTACGGGCCCACAAGGTAAATTATGTGAAAGGGACTATCATGATTTGCCAAAAGTAGAATTTGTGAAAATCAGTGGCCCTATTCATACTAATGCTTAGAATTAATCAATCTATCTCAAGATTGAGTTTGTGAACCTGCAACCACTGAAAAATTTTCAGAAATTGGAATTCAAATATCTCTTATAAATAACACAAAATTAGAGTTGCCTGATTTTCCTTCACATTCTCAGAGTGTTGAAAGAGTAGTGAAATTAACATCTGAAGCTTCTCATGTTTTTACGGATTTGAAACAAGACATAGACACATTCTTGCAAAAATCTTATGTCGTCAACTAAGAACTTCTTTTGTTCTAAAGGCTCTTACACTGAATTTTTTGTTGATATGATTATGAAGAAATATTTGGATTTAAATAGTTTTCATGTAATATAAAATGTATTTATTAAACTGACAAACTTTTTGATTTACTATTGAAATAATAACATTTTTCAATCAAATATTGCCAAAATGAATGGCTTAACGCATTTTCAATGCCGATATTTGATTGCATTTCCTCAAAAGTGGTTTAAGGCTAGGAATCTAAAATTTGGTGTGAGTTTTTATCTCATTAAGTTCAAACTATCTAGACTTGTCCAAAGTTGATTTGGGGAAAAAAGTGAAAAAATCACCTACCGTATTTTATAAAATCACAGGAATTTAATTTTTCCATGTATCTAAACAGGTTTTGCAGGAAGATGACTATTTGTATATATGTATTAGATTAAGAGGAAGATATAGACAATATACGCGAGCCATCTGACACTTCAGTAAGCAATTGAATTTAATAAGAATTTATAGGCAAAATGATTTAATTGATTAATGAAGCTTTTCGTATTCGGCAAGTTATACACAATGATATTTCACAAGTGTTTCAAACGTACGATACATTAACATAAAATATGAATAGTGTTGGCCACGATAACGGGATTTACAGGTTAGTTTGTTAAAGATATAGTACGTAAACGAAGTAAAGAAAATAAAACATTTACAAAGTTTCATGAGATAGAGAAATGGAGGATAGTAGTAACTGTTCTGCTTGAGCAAGTCAAAAGGGTCAAGTGTCAAAGAAGAGATGACTGTAGGAATTTTAAATATAAACGGGAAAAGAGTTTACAGAGAGAGAGTGAGAGAGAGAGAGAGAGAAAGAGAGAGGGGGAGAGGCAGGGAGTGCAAGAGAAAATGAGAAACTGCGATATAAAGTGACACAGGGAACCAAGATGGAAAGAAGGAAATAAGTGACTAGAATTTTCAGATAAGTTAGACTAGAGAGTATTTGTGAAAGAAACAAAAAGAATTCGAAAAATATCTACAATAATAGGTAATAGCTACCTGGACAAAACTGATCGAGAATTTTCTCTTTCAAAACAGATAGTGCTTGGAAGTCATCAACCACAAACATATTGTCAGAGATTGGTGGAGACGCAATCTGGCTCAATTCCGTGGTGTCCGCCAAACCAATACCAACTGCATAGATGTGAATGTTGTCAGCTCTAGCATTTTCAGCTTCAGGGACTGTTCTAAAAGCGTTTATATTTGAGACACCGTCCGTGAGAAGAATAGCAATGTTGGGAACTGAAGGTCTATCTCCATTCTGCTGCGTGAACATTTGCGTGCGCATAACGTTGAGTCCACCGTAAGTGTTCGTACTGCCATAGACATACGGAATGTTCTTTACCGCATCTATCATGTCTTGTTTTGTGCTATACTCATTCAGGTAGAATTGAATGTTTACATCCGTGCTATATATAAGAGCACCAATACGCACGCTGCCGCTGTCGATATCAGCAGCGGATACGAAGTAAACGATAAAATCTAGCATTTTCTGAAAGTTTGGTGCAGTAACACTAGTTGAAGAATCCAAAATGAAAACGATGTCAGACTCAGCTTGGCCACATCCACCTACAGAATACGGACATAACCTTTCACTCAAGCAAGATAAATGTTTGTAAACGGCAAAGATACAATAATATTATAAATATACAAAAAAATGAAACACGAATTTCCGTTCAGAACTTTGACGAATTTTTTACTTATCAGATTTTATCAGCAAACAACAGTTTACGAAAACGCGTTGACAGTATATTAAATACAAAACAACCAATTGTTTTATTATAAAACGGAAAACATAAAAGATGAACGTCACACAATAGTAAATGAAATATTTCTTGGATCCAACGTATTACAAATAAAGACAAATTAGAACGATGTTTGGAGACAGTTTATATTTTAAAATGGAACAAATACCTATCCTTAAAGTAAACGCTAGACAGAAACATTGCACAAAGTATATGAAAACATTGTTAGAAGGCTGTTCGAATAGCAGAAAATGTTGTTAAGACGCTTTTCTCGTAAACAAACAAACAAACAAAAAAACAAAAAAACAAAAACAAAAAACGATGAAATTCCGAAATATAGCGAGACAGGACAAATACAATTTTAAGTAAATGATTTTCTTGAAATACAAATATACATAAAGTAATGTTCAAATAGACATGTCGTTATAAGTAGTATTCATGAGACAATTATTACAAATTTTGAAGATGAGATAAGACACGGACTGTTGACAGATACATTGATTGAACAGATGTCTTACCCTTTGGTGGTAAAGGAACTGGTGTAGTTCTGGGAGCTGGAGAAGAAACAAAATATTAACAACCTGCACAATATCAAATTTTGAGCCATGTCACTATATACTCTAACTACATGTATCAAATTAACCTTTTTCATAAATCGTTCAATTTACATGTTAGGTATTAATTATCATATAGCGAAATTAAAAGAATAATCTAAGTCCATTCTCCGCATTGACCGCTCACAGTTTGAGTTAATGCAGTTTTTATTTTACGTACCTCCACAGAAACGCAATACCTAAGGTTTCTTTAAAACAAAAGTTTCAAAATAAAAAACAAACAAACCCTTTCTTGATGCTGTTAGGTCAATTTTACTTTCAAGCTAGATTAAATTTAATATTTTCAGTAAGCAACATACATTGCTGCATTTCAAGACTAACTTAAACTGACTGGAAGTAGTTTTCCTTTCGAAATTGCTAAACATCGTCATTTTTTTTTAGCTATTTTTCATCACAATGCAATAGTCTTTATTTTAAAAAAATCTTTCAAAAATAAAATGTACTCTCCTGAAACTTCATTTGAGGAATATTAGCTGATTTAAATTTTAATTAATCGGATTTGAAACAAATATTATTACTTACCTTATGATGTTTAAAATATCCCAGAAGTGCGTTTTTTACACGGTGGTAAGGTATTGAGTGGTTGATAGCTTGACTGACGGAAATCGATCTAATTTTTTCTACCGTGAACATATCTGTTAAATTTACTTGATGAATATAACATAAGCACTTAATTTTAACTACCCTGTAATCTTAAAAATTTAGGAAAATATTCGTAATCTAATGATTTATTGAAGAATTTTGACTTTATTTACTATAGTTACCGATTTTATTTTCTAATAATGTCGTAAATGGAAATCAGTATTTACAAAAAAATCGACACATTTATGCACACACACACAAAAAATCAAAATTATTTTAAAAGTATTGTGGATCGATGATTTGTACTAAGCTTTTTCGATTTATGATTAGTAAGTATAGTTTCTACTTGATAACAATATCACTTAACCTCTGCGAAATAAGACAGAATTTTAAAAGATTTAAAACTTTATAAATTATTATAATTAAATTTAAAAAAATGAAAACAATTCTTGTAAAAATTCATTATTCATCGAAAATGTTTTCTTAAGACAGTAGTGTCCATAATATGTTTTATTCGTATAAGCCATAAAAAAGCTTTTCTAATTAATTACATTATGTCTTAGTTTTATTGAATTTTTGTTATTTTATGATGCAGAGCAGATTGTCAATAACTGGGGGTCCTGTTTTACATAAACCGACGATTTAAATTTTCCAAAATTTTCAAGGACGTCTACTTTTAACTAATATAAACATTAAGATCTGCACTATTTAATTTCTCGAAATTTCATGAAATTAGATAAGTGGGAGGGGGTAAAAGATGTAAAAAATATTTTTACCAAATTTAAGAAAAAAAAAAAAAAAAATTTTTTTCAAAAATACTTTCATTCATTTGTGAATAAGTCCTGAACGTTTAAAGTCGACAATTTTTTTATAAGTTTGAACGTTGAAATCCGATAATTATTTGATTTTTGCAAGAATCAATGTGTTTTTCACCACAAGAAAGATGCAAAAATTTATTATACAAATCTTTGTCTCCCACCCCTGCTACCGCAAAAAAGATGTTTTAATCAAAATTTCGAACATTATAAAAAGGATAAAAAAATATATATATAATCAAAAAATCATATATATAATCAAAAAATCCTTTAGTCTTACTCTTAATAATTACATAAAGATTTTAACGATAAAAATTTGTTTTATTGTATTTGGGGATTTTTTTTTTTATCATGTTATGCTAAATAATTTAGCGAATCAGTGGAGGTATTTACTTTATTTATATAACTTATGTGCACATATGCATTATGAGAATAGCATGTGGAAAGAAAAACAGGTCAATGTAAATAATAATTCTCCTGTCATCATTGGCAACAATTATCAGAGAAGTATACAAATATTTTAAGAGCAAATACAAAAGTATTCCAATTTTTTGTAATCAAGCATTGTGTATTCTTTCCCAGTCATAATGAGAAATATGAAACATGTTGAAATGCTTGTTTGTTATATTCTCCATAGAGAAACGTTAGAGACATCTCACCTCTTGTGGTGGGCGCCAATGTTGTTGGTGGAAGTGTTGTTGTTCTTTGAATGCCTTCATAGGAAAAGAATATTAAATCAGATTGTATTTTTGGAGTTATGAAAAAATACTGCGCACATATGTTTAAATCAAAATGTAAAATTTACGGAAACATTATATGGTAAGAAACGTTTGCTGATAAGGAAATCATTTCTATTACTCGATGTAATAGCAAACTTTTAATTCTTCTCTGTATCGACACAGGCTGTGTAAGAAGATGACTATTTGCATGTATGCATTAGTTTAAGAGGAAGAAGTAGACAATATACGCGATCCATCTGACACTTCAGTAAGCAATTGAATTTAATAAGAATTTATAGGCAAAATGATTTAATTGATTAATGAAGCTTTTCGTATTCGGCAAGTTATACACAATGATATTTTACAAGTGTTTCAAACGTACGATACATTAACATAAAATATGAATAGTGTTGGCCACGATAACGGGATTTACAGGTTAGTTTGTTAAAGATATAGTACGTAAACGAAGTAAAGAAAATAAAACATTTACAAAGTTTCATGAGATAGAGAATGGAGGATAGTAGTAACTGTTCTGCTTGAGCAAGTCAAAAGGGTCAAGTGTCAAAGAAAAGATGACTGTAGGAATTTTAAATATAAACAGGAAAAAGAGTTTACAGAGAGAGAGAGAGAGAGAGAGAGAGAAAGAGAGAGGGGGAGAGGCAGGGAGTGCAAGAGAAAATGAGAAACTGCGATATAAAGTGACACAGGGAACCAAGATGGAAAGAAGGAAATAAGTGACTAGAATTTTCAGATAAGTTAGACTAGAGAGTATTTGTGAAAGAAACAAAAAGAATTCGAAAAATATCTACAATAATAGGTAATAGCTACCTGGACAAAACTGATCGAGAATTTTCTCTTTCAAAACAGATAGTGCTTGGAAGTCATCAACCACAAACATATTGTCAGAGATTGGTGGAGACGCAATCTGGCTCAATTCCGTGGTGTCCGCCAAACCAATACCAACTGCATAGATGTGAATGTTGTCAGCTCTAGCATTTTCAGCTTCAGGGACTGTTCTAAAAGCGTTTATATTTGAGACACCGTCCGTGAGAAGAATAGCAATGTTGGGAACTGAAGGTCTATCTCCATTCTGCTGCGTGAACATTTGCGTGCGCATAACGTTGAGTCCACCGTAAGTGTTCGTACTGCCATAGACATACGGAATGTTCTTTACTGCATCTATCATGTCTTGTTTTGTGCTATACTCATTCAGGTAGAATTGAATGTTTACATCCGTGCTATATATAAGAGCACCAATACGCACGCTGCCGCTGTCGATATCAGCAGCGGATACGAAGTAAACGATAAAAATCTAGCATTTTCTGAAAGTTTGGTGCAGTAACACTAGTTGAAGAATCCAAAATGAAAACGATGTCAGACTCAGCTTGGCCACATCCACCTACAGAATACGGACATAACCTTTCACTCAAGCAAGATAAATGTTTGTAAACGGCAAAGATACAATAATATTATAAATATACAAAAAAATGAAACACGAATTTCCGTTCAGAACTTTGACGAATTTTTTACTTATCAGATTTTATCAGCAAACAACAGTTTACGAAAACGCGTTGACAGTATATTAAATACAAAACAACCAATTGTTTTATTATAAAACGGAAAACATAAAAGATGAACGTCACACAATAGTAAATGAAATATTTCTTGGATCCAACGTATTACAAATAAAGACAAATTAGAACGATGTTTGGAGACAGTTTATATTTTAAAAATGGAACAAATACCTATCCTTAAAGTAAACGCTAGACAGAAACATTGCACAAAGTATGAAAACATTGTTAGAAGGCTGTTCGAATAGCAGAAAATGTTGTTAAGACGCTTTTCTCGTAAACAAACAAACAAACAAAAAAACAAAAAAACAAAAACAAAAAACGATGAAATTCCGAAATATAGCGAGACAGGACAAATACAATTTTAAGTAAATGATTTTCTTGAAATACAAATATACATAAAGTAATGTTCAAATAGACATGTCGTTATAAGTAGTATTCATGAGACAATTATTACAAATTTTGAAGATGAGATAAGACACGGACTGTTGACAGATACATTGATTGAACAGATGTCTTACCCTTTGGTGGTAAAGGAACTGGTGTAGTTCTGGGAGCTGGAGAAGAAACAAAATATTAACAACCTGCAGAAGCACAATATCAAATTTCGAGCCACTAACTACATGTATCAAATTAACCTTTTCCATAAATCGTTCAATTTACATGTTAGGTATTATCATATAGCGAAATTAAAAGAATAATCTAAGTCCATTCTCTGCATTGACCGCTCACAGTTAAATTTTTAATGCAGTCTTTATTTACTTTAACTATATCTATAAGCATATATGCATTATGAAAATGGCTTGTGGAAAAAAAACCAAGGCAATGGAAATAATTTATCTACTGTCATCATTGAGAGCAATTATAAGAGAGGTATACAAATACAAAAGTATTCCAAATTGTTGTTATCGAACATCAATCATATATTCTTTTCCAATCATAATGAGAAATATGAAACATATTGAAATTCTTGTTTGTCATATTTTCCATAGAGAAACGTTAGAGACATCTCACCTCTTGGTGGGCGTCAATGTTGTTGGTGGCAGTGTAGTTCTCTAAATGCCTTTGTTATAGACAAGTGTATGGTTGCAAGAAAGAAATACGACAACAGTAGAAATAGATTTACGTGGTTTATTTCAACAGGAACGTGAGGGTTTGGGACAGCTACCTTGTGGTAAAGTTCATAAGCCGGCTTTCGGATCTGGTTGATCTCTCATAGTAGTTCACACATGTTGACGGTGGTTGATGCTCCCCTGCTGCTGATCGCTCGGCCTGACCGTCGGGTCTGTTCACTGGCCACCTGTTGACTGCCTGTTGAATTTCCGTGTGACCCCTTTTATAGCGTTTTTTTTATGGCTTAACAGGCTCGAGAAACGAAGCGAGTATAATTAGGAGGGAAGCATTTTTATTGGACGAAAAATAGAGCACTTTAAATATTATTTTATTTTTCGACCGGAACACGTGTGTCGGAAACATTTGTAAAGAAAGATAATGGTCATTTTGTAGACGGGGCTTTGTCCCGTTCACATCCTGTTCTCGCTCTTGAGTATTTGCCTGTAAATCAGCCGAGATATGTCTTATTTTATTTTATAACACCTTTATAGGAAAAGAGTATTAAATCAGATTGTATTCTTAGTGTCATGAAAAATACTGTGCACTAATATTTAAATCAAAATGTGCAATTTACGAAAGTGTTATATGTTAAGAATCGTTTCTTGATAAGGAAATCGTTTCTGTTACTTGATGTGTATGTGTGTGTGTGATGCGGCATTCACCCTGGGCGGATTGAGCCGGCTTCTTCCTGTTGTGAGAAGATTCTTGGGATAAATTACAGAAGTAGGGTACCCAGGCCTACTCGGATAACGTTCTTGCTTGCCGCGGGGTTCCCACAGACGCAGAGACAGGAACGACCAGAAGCCGCCGGTTGCCGATGCAGACGCTCCTTGGATTTTCACCAGAGCCCTTGTTAGCCGACGTGTATGTCAGACCTGTCCGCCTTGGGTGGCCCTACCAGGAACGAAGTTCCGGACCGCATAGCTCTGACACTACCGTTTACACCCCCACCACACACCGACTGTGAGGTAAGGGTTGGACCTTGGGGGCTTACAGTACCAGGTGTTCCCAAGCGGTTCCCCATCTAAGTACTGACCTGGCTCTACGATGCTCAACTTCGGTGATCGAACGAGAACCGGTGTTTTCAGCGCGATTTGACCGTATGTTACTTGATGTAATCGCAGGCTTTTAATTTTTCCCTGTATTGAAACAGGCGGTGGAAAAAGATGACAATTTGCATATACATGTTAGTTAGCTTAAGAGGAAGACATCGACAATATACGTTAGCTTAAATAAGCAATTACTTGAAAGAATGATTGAGAATTTATAAGCAAAATGATTTATTAAAGCTTTTAGTGTTAGGTTAATCACAATTACTTCTGACAAAAATTTTTTTTTTCTAAATTTACGATAGATCAAATATTATGATTTGTCTTCGTCTGGTGAACGGGTTTTATGTGTCAGTATTTTAAAGATCCATAAAGAAAAGGTAATGAACAAAATAAAACGTTTTATGTAGTTTGATGACGAGGAAAAGAATTAGAGAAGAGCTATAGATGATCTGTATGTGTCGACCAACATACGTAAATCGTATGGAAGAGACATCTATAAGATCGATAAAAGAGAGACAAAAGCAACTACCGATGTAGAGAGAGGAGGAAGTGGGGGTGGGAGAGAGAGAGAAAGAGAAAAAGAGAGAGTGAAGAATCATAATATGAGAAAATAGTGGCAAATGATTAAATTTGTCATATAATTTAAGAAATATGTGAATAAAAAAAAAACAGAAAAAGGATCGCAAAATGTATGTACAAAAATGCGAATAGCTACCTGGACAAAACTGATCGAGTATTTTCTTCTCCAAAGCACTGAGAGCTTGAAAGTCATCAACCACAAACATATTGTCAGAGATTGGTGGAGACGCAATCTGGCTCAATTCCGTGGTGTCCGCCAAACCAATACCAACTGCATAGATGTGAATGTTGTCAGCTCTAGCATTTTCAGCTTCAGGGACTGTTCTAAAAGCGTTTATATTTGAGACACCGTCCGTGAGAAGAATAGCAATGTTGGGAACTGAAGGTCTATCTCCATTCTGCTGCGTGAACATTTGCGTGCGCATAACGTTGAGTCCACCGTAAGTGTTCGTACTGCCATAGACATACGGAATGTTCTTTACCGCATCTATCATGTCTTGTTTTGTGCTATACTCATTCAGGTAGAATTGAATGTTTATATCCGTGCTATATATAAGAGCACCAATACGCACGCTGCCGCTGTCGATATCAGCAGCGGATACGAAATGAACAATAAAATCTAGCATTTTCTGAAAGTTTGGTGCAGTAACACTAGTTGAAGAATCCAAAATGAAGACGATGTCAGACTCAGCATGGCCACATCCACCTACAGAATACGGACATAACCTTTCACTCAGGATAAATGCTTGATACACAACATAAACGATGAAGACAGAAAGAGTATTAAAATGCAATGACTTTATCTGCCTATGTTCGGAACGTTGACGAATTTGCTCAACATAGAATTACACAGGAAAAAAAGTTTCACAAAAACATTTTGACAGCACGTTAGATACAAATCAGTCAATCGTTGTCAGCCAACAGGATAGAGCATAGGTGAATCTCATAGGAAATGATCTGATTCTGATGTTCAACGTGTTACAAATAGAGGACAAAGGAATACGAAATTTGGAGACATTTGCGAATGACATAAACACCCAAAATTGCTTGACAGAGACATTGGATTAAAGTTCAGAGTGAGACGATTGTTTGGACAAGAAAGATATTTGGACATTTTTCTCAGAAACAGACAGAAGAAACCAGACGAGCGCAAAGTATAACAAGGCATAACAAACCAAGACAAGCAAGGAACGTTTTCGAAATAAAACTAAACATATAGAAATGTTCAAATAGACATGAGTAACATTCATAACATAAGAATAAGATTTAAGAATAAGATTCATAACAATTATTACAAAACATGAAGTCGGTTCTAAGTTGCCATATGAATAGTGTTATTTATACATTGTATATATATATATATATATATATATATATATATATATATATATATATATATATATATATATATATATATATGTATATTTATATAATCCTTCCTTTATGCATGTTTCATTAAAAACGACAGACAAGGTACTACGGTTGAGCTTTTTATTTAATTTTTCTTGTGTTCTGACAAAGAGCTTTCTTTTCTGGACAAAAGAGTGTAAGAACTGTCCGAATGTTCTGTATTTCCGAGCGCTTTCGGCTATACCTTTAGCCATTATCAAGGATGATTCAATTATCAGCTTATCAGTATTCGGAAACTAAAAACATCACTACCACACACTGAACATACACAGAACACACACACTCTGCTAAGCTGATAATTGAATCATCCTTGATAATAGCTAAAGGTATAGCCGAAAGCACTCGGAAATACAGAACATTCGGACAGTTCTTACACACTCTTTGTCCAGAAAAGAAAGCTCTTGTCAGAACACAAGAAAAATTAAATAAAAAGCTCAACCGTAGTACCTTGTCTGTCGTTTTTAATGAAACATGCATATATATATATATATATATATGTATATATATATATATATTCACATATGATTTACATGGTTTTTTTTAATTTTAGTCTCTCATAGAAATATTTTTCTCTAACATTTATAGCATTTTCCTCATATTTTTTAAATCACTAAAACAAGAAATTAAATATTATTAAATTTTATAGTAGACTACATGAGGTGAAGCTACAGGCTTGGAAAATCATTTTTAAAATAAGATATTCCATGTTTTTTTTTAATTTGGTTTATTTAATAATTCATAAATATTAAATCATTAAATATTAAATTTTCATCATCAGTGTTCTAAATCTGACCTTAGCATCTAATTTCTGTAGAAAAAATCTATTGAATAATTGATTTCTTTCATAGTGTTGACAATCAAAATGTAGCACAAATAATATTCTCTTACTATTTTTAAAGATTTTTCATAAGGAACAAAGAAATGTAGTGGATAATTAAAGTTTAATATAATAAAAGGATTCTTTAAAAAAATTAAGTCATTGTTTTGATGTAAAATTATTTCTATATACTGATAATCTTTCTTAGAAAATTTTCAAGGTTTGTTTGTACTTGTTGAACAAGAAATACACCCAAATTAAACAAACAATACCAAAACCTTACCAACAACTGGTGGAGCTTGGGTGTGAACTGGTACTGTGAAGTAAAAATACTGTATATTAGAAATGTTTAGAAGTGATGATTGCATTAAAATTTATAATGCAGCACTTACAAAGAAACTAACAGAAAATAAAACATATCAACAAAATTTTAAACATGAAAGGTTCTGTCATAGAAACACGAGAAGTACTATTATTATACAAAGAAATATCAGAAAATGAGACATTGCCAGTTAAATATTTGTAAATCTTAAAATATTTTCACAAATTTAAATTTAAAAAAGCTATCATGAAATGAATAAAATGACTAAAACTTTTCATGAATTCTCTTTGTCAATAAACAGATGAATGACATTATTTTTAATATCCTCAAGAACTATTATATAGAAGAACGAAACAGTATTTTCAAATCAACATTAATCAGTGTCTTATTTATTTGACAGGGAATTTTGTCACAGCTTCCTAGTGGTAATAAAAACTGGAAAAATGTTCAAGATAAATATAACTTTTAAGATATTGGCTAGAAACAAAAAATGTATTTTAACATCAAAGTTTAGTCAGAAACAGTCACTTCTATATTAGGAAAATACCTGACTCCAAATAAATTAAACAGAGATAAAATTACAAAACAATTTCATTGATGAACCAAAAGTATGACAAAAATTATACATTTAATATAATTACATGACATTTAAGTTTCATGTATAATTGATAAACATTTTATCTCACATATGATGCCAGCAAATAAGCAACAGAAATAATGACATGATCACTCTTGAAATATTAAACAATAACAAAATATAAACTAGGAACAGGTAATATCTATTTTATGAACCACAAACATATAGACAAAGTTAGTCACTAAAAGATAACATTGAAAATACAATCATTTTTTTCATTTTATTGTCTTCATTCTTTAACTTTCTGATAAATCTTTCATCAAGTTTTTCACAAAATATTTGTTGAAAGACATACCTAATACAAGACAGTTCTGATACAATGACAGAGCTTCAAATACACTTATACAAAAATACACTATGTTAAGTTTTATTATGCATGCCAGTGTTTTCCCAACAAAATTAGTACTGAACACTCTATGCTGGTAAAAGTTTAAGGAGATATTTATATTTATATGATAAATATATGTGAATTTCAGCATATGATAGTGTTTTAATTAGTAATATTTACAATAACTTATTTCATGGTTTAAAATGTTATGCAACTCAAAAGTATTTTATCATATTGTAAATAAATATATATAATAGTATAGGTATTAATATTTACTTTTTAATTTCATCTATATAAAGATTAGTATGAGTCATAAGAAAGATATAAACTCAATAGGGTAATGTGATCTTATGAAGATATTTAGCAAAGGAGACATAACTTTGGAAACTGAAAAAGTTTAACAAAGATCAGAGAACAATCATAAAGGAAATTAGAAACATTGAAAAAATACAAAAAATGAAAGAAATGTTTTTAAGATTGTTACAAAAAGAGATTTGAGAAAAACTAAATTGGTACTAAACAAGAAAAGCCAGAAAAGATTTGAATAAACTGGTGTTGTGAATTTAAAGAGAAAATAAGCAGAATATTACAAACATTGACTAAAGACATGAAAGCAACCACCTCTAAATAAACATCATATAGAGAAACATGTAAGTTGAGCAAAACATAAATAAAAACTGTTTTCTCAACAGTGATTTTTAATTAAAAATGATACCAGGATTCATTATTGGCAGCCACAGTCTTAACAACATAAGATATACAGATGATACAGTGTTGATAGCAGATATGGAAAGAAAACTACAAAAACTCCTACAGAATGTAATGAATGAAAGTGAGAAGAAAGGATTAAACATCAACTGCAAGAAGACAGAATACATAGTTGTTAGTAAAAGGATGAGCCCAAAATGCAAATTACAAATCAGAGATATCAAACAAGTACATAATTTAAATATCTGAGAAGTGTTTTAACAGATGATAGAAAGTGTGACATGGAAACCTGAAGACACATAGTCAAAGATACATTCAAAAAGATAAGAGGAGTATTAAGAAAAAGAAAAAAAATCATTAGAAACAAAGAAAAGAGTACTGAACTATTACATGATATCAGTCCTCCTATATGGTAGTGAATGCTGGACACTCTCCTCAAAGATGAAAAAGACTTGAAGCAGCAGAAATCTGGTTTTACAGATAATTGCTGAAGATACCATGAACCGAACATATCAGCAATGATCAAGTTTTAGAGAAAATGGAAACAAAAAGAGAATTTATATTTAACATCGAGATTGTTGACATTTCTATGGGCACATCATGAGGAAAGAGTGCTCAGAAAATCTCATACTCACAGGACAGATTTTATGCAAGTGGGACAGAGGAAAACAATGTATAACACTTAGTAAGCTAGAGTATATGGATAGTGGAACAAAGTTTAGAAGAAATAACAAAAAGACAAAATCTATTAAGAGCTATGATGGACAGGAAATTGTGGAGAGCCATAATCACCTACATCTTGAAGGGACATAGCTTTGTGCTTTCATGGAAACTATCAGACAACCCAACTTAGAAGACAACACACTGGAGATGAAAAAAATGTTTTGGGATAGTATTGCAGGCAATAATATTATAGGCCTTTTTCAAAGGTGATGATGATTGTGGCAAGATAAATGCATAAAATTATTGCAAGTCCTTAGACAAGGCATTTTTGATTGGTACAAGCCACAACTAAGAAAAATAAAGAAGAAAAAATTAAAGAGTATATTCCCATCCTGCAAAGCTGACTATTACCCACTTTGTCAAAGAATATTTCAAAGATACCACATTAATGGACAGTTCAGCTCCAGATATTAAACCAGCAGAAAACTTTTAATCCATCATTAAAAGATGTGTATATGAGAATGGAAATCAGTATTCATGTTAAAGATCTAAAAGCAATAAAATATGCTACAAGTAATATTAAAGTGAAAACTAAAAATGATTTAACAAAGTCAATGGACAAAAGATTCATGAAAGCTACCAAAATAATGGAGCCCATGTACAATAATGAATTTATTCTAGTACATGAGATAGGTCAAAGAAATAATTTTGTAAATCAAATATATATTTTATATATATATATATATATATATATATATATATATATATATATATTTTATATATATATATATATATATTATTCTATATATATATTTTTTATATATATATATATTATATATATATATATATATATATATATATATATATATATATATATATATATATATATATATTGTAATATTAGTTAATCAAATATATATTTTAGATTTATTTATACCTAAACATTTATATTGCACTTTGCATAATGTAAGTTTACATTCCAAAACACATATTTTGTTCATATATGAATATAATTATATTCTGAAAATTTTACCAATATCAGTTGGTTAATACTAATTTTATTGTGAAAATATCAACTTACATAATAAACTGTGACATAGTGTAAACACAGAGATTATCTAATGTGAACTAAATACATTGGCAGAAAGCAACATAGATTAGCCAGTTCAGTAACCTTTCTTCCAATACATACCCGGACAAAAGGAATCAAATATTTCATGCTTCAAGCCTTCAAGTTCACTAAAGTCATTTACAGTAAAGCTATTTGCTGAGGCAGGATCTGATGCAATCTTATCCAATTCAGTTCTGTCAGCTAGACCAATGCCCACAGCATAGATATGAATCTGATCTGCTTTGACTCTCTCTGCCTCAGGAATAGTTTTATAGGCATTAATATTTGAAATTCCATCAGTAATGAGGAATATTATATTTGGAATATTGGGTCTGTCTCCATTTTCAGGTTTGAACATTTGGGTTCTTGCAACATTGAGTCCTTCATATGTATTGGTACTTCCATATACATAGGGAATATTTTCAATAGCATCTAATACACTCTGTTTTGATCTGTATTGATTCAAATGAAATTGGATTTTGGCATATGTGCTATAGATGATTACTCCTACATGAACATTGCCTGAATCAATGTCTGCATTAGACAAGAAGTCCTTGACAAAAGTCAAAATTATCTTGAAGTTGATTTCAGTAACACTGGTTGAGGAATCCAGTATGAAGACGATGTCAGATTTGGCAGCATGGCATTGACCTAAAGAACAGTGATGTAATATATAACTAAAAATGAAGATGCAATAACTATTACTTTAAATTTCCAATTATTCAATATTATAGTGAACACTCTCTAATTTTTATAAATACTTACAGAATAATGAAATATCCCCACCACAAAAAAAAAAAAAAAATCAAATTATGTCAACAAAAATTATCTGTTTTGTTTTGGGGTAAAATATTATTTCCATTTGAACTTTAAGCAATGCAATATTGCTTAAGATTCAAAGGGAAAGTACATTTTTTCCATAAAATGGTTTGTTAGAAAAATATACTTTAAATATTATAAATGATTATTTCTTAATATACTTGATGTATGAACTAGAATTTATTTGACATTTTCAATTTAGTAACATTTTAATTTTTTCAAAACTGTTTAAATCGTACTAAAATATATTGCAATTGATGGAATCTTGAAAACAAAACAAAATGATAGAAAATAAACTGGAATTCCTTCAAGATGTTTTATAAACAAAACATAAAATTATTAAGTATCTCTGATAACAGGATATTTATATATAAATAAATCAATAAAATGACAAAGAAAAAAATCATCAGAAATAGTATTTAAATTAAAAAAATAACTGAAGAAAAATAAGCAGAAATACATCACAAGCCAGTTGGCAGACAAAATAACAAGAAAACTATTATACAAAACAAGACAGTTGCAACAACTTCAGACAAAACACTCACTATTAATATTCTTTAACCTGATATGAAAGCAAACAAAAAATGAAATATTTGTCTAGTTAACAGAACCCAATTCTTGACAATCCAATGTGAACATACAAAACTGTGATTGTAAAGACTGACCATATGAATTATTTTCAAAAGATGAGAAATACTAGCAAAATGATTAAAATCTGTTATTCTTGCAGTAAATTGTCAAACATAACTAACCAATATTTGTTTATCTACAAAAAAGTTTCTCTTGTAAAATTCCTAGATGTAATATTAAAATATATTTTATTGTTTTAAAAATCACCATGAAATATTAATATCTGAACTAAGTGAAGCATCCTGTTGTATCAAAACACTAAGACTCAGTATCTTATAGTTTTTTAGAAATCTCCAACATTTCAAAATATGGATAAGTATCTGATATATGGTTATAAGTTTACCCTAACCCCTCCTCTTTTTGCATCATTTTACAATTAAGATCTTACCATTTCTTGGTGGATGAGTTGGTTGAAGTGGCACAACTGTAAAGTGGAAAATAAATAGACACAGTGAATAATAAAATAAGATCTGAGTATTTAGTGAAAAGAATTATAATAAATTGAAACAGATACAACAAAAAATATTTTTTAAAACTGATATATGAAAAACAATTCTCAAACCAAGAAAGTGAAAACTTACAAGAAAAATTTAAAAAAGGGAAGATTAAACACTGATACAACTAAAGAAGAGCTGAGTAAGAAGAATGACATGAGAATAGTCCAAGAACACAGACTCTCAAAAACACTTGGGAAAATTAAATCACTTCAAACAAAAGCAAGAGAAAAAGGATCAGAAATTTTTAAGAAAATATAGATTGTGAAACAATGAGGCAGAAGCAGAAAAGAACTTATTAAAATCTTAACTATCTAACCAAATACTAACACTATAGACAGAAAGGTGGGATAAATAAGAACATATTGTTTTTCTCTCACTTAATGGTTCATTTTAGTCATAATTATTTTAATTTTTAGAGTTCATAGATTAATCATGTAGTAGACTAAATCATAAAAGACTTATAGGAACTCATTTCTCTAATTGTGAAGCATGAATTTTACCTTGATTTTATGACGGAAAAATAAGAGCAACATTTTCCACAGATTTAAGTCAAAAACAAATACATTTATCATAATTTTCCTAATAAAATGCAAACTAATAAAAATTTTGTTTGCAGAATATGTATGATAAATATAGTAATTAAATATTAATATACATAACAAAATGTAATTTTCATATAAAAGACAGTTATTGTTTATATTCTAAATGCCAGAATATATTAATTTGCTCTATTCTGTACAGAAAAGTTCAGTGGGCCTTAATAAGTTTTATGGAATTTCCTTATGAAATATTTGTAAATATGTAATTTCTGCGACATCAATATTTCAAATCTAGTCAAAGTGATAACTTGAAGAAGCTGATAGTAAAATTCAGAAATGAGTAGAAAATGAATAAAATGAATTTTGAAGCATTTCAAATACACTCTATTGCCAGTGTTGTTCTGAACTACCTAATCCATATTAATCTTCATCATTAAATCATAGAGAGTGGACATTCTTATGTAGGTGTTTACTAGTGAAACATCCTAATTAACAATTATTTTAGAGAAAATGTTAATTCTAAAAAAGAAATATCTTTAATTTAAAAAAAATTTTAATTTTAAAATAGGATTGTAATTATTACAATGTAATATCTTCTTATGTCTGCATATTTATTTAGTATTTAATCTGTATGGATTTTAAATATTTTGTATAAAGATAATAGTTTCTAACTGCAGGAATTTTATATAAAGTTAAAATAACTTTTAGCATGCAAATAAAAATAATTGTTCTTCAAATTGATACTGTTAGATCATAATTTTAACCATGTGAAATGTGTTGTATTATCTAATTTTTACCAATTGCTTCTCATTTCTTTGAAAATGTATTATCTAACCAATTTCACAAGATGGACAGTTTTTATTGCAAAAACTTATAAACTTACTTTGAATTGGCAATAAATTTTAATTCTAAAGAAAATTGTCAGTAAGAGTTCAAAAAAAGAAAGAAGATTTTAACATTAAGACATTTATGAATTGAGTAAGAATCAAATTAGATGAAGAGGAAAATAAGGATGTACACAGAGGCAAAGTAGTGAGAAATTCACAGCTGAGAGAAATCAAGAGCAGCAACAAAAGACAGTCAACAGAAATTGCTGCATCACACTGAAGCACTATATATATATATATATATATATATATATATATATATATATATCCTATACATACCCTGACAAAAAGCATCAAATATTTTATGCTTTAGTACATCAAGTTCAGCAAAATCTTGAACAGTAAATGTGTTTCCTGTTGCCGGTTTGGATGCAATTTTTGCCAATTCTGTTGTATCAGCTAAACCAATGCCAACAGCATATATATGAATGTTCTCAGCTCGTGCTCTGACTGCCTCGGGTACTGTAAGTGTTGGATTTATGTTGGACACACCATCTGTTATCAACATAACTATATTGTGAACATTTGGTCTATCTCCATTTTCTCTGGTGAACATTTCAGTCCTCATAATGTTCAAAGCTCCATACGTGTTTGTACTTCCATAAATGAAAGGTATTTTTCCAAAAGCATCTAGAATCTCTTGTTTTGTTCTATATGTGTTCAAATTAAACTGGATATGTACTTCAGTACTGTAAATAACGGCACCAACTCGTACACTACCAGAATCAATGTCAGCAGTTGACAGAAAGTCTATGACAAATCGTAGCATTTTTTTAAAATTAGGTTCACTGACACTAGTTGATGAATCCAAAATAAAGATGATGTCAGACTCTGCTCCATGGCATTCACCTAAAGAATATTGATGATATATTACGAGATTTGATGAATGAATGTGCTTTTGATGAGTGAATGTGCTTTTTTAAAGAGTGCTTGTATTATCTAAAGTTGTGCTTAGAAACAAATAATTTAACTATGAATTCAGTGCTCAGATTTTATTCTAGAAAGTAATCCTACATGCAACAATATATTTAAACAGATTTTTCTTACAGTTCAAATATTTATGAAAATAAAGTATTCTAGAAATTATATGATTATTATGTGAAGAAATATAAAGTAAAATATTTCTTGATGCTGTTATCAGCAATTCAATTTTATTGTTGTTATCCTGTTGTACAAAATTTCTTTTAATCTAGACTGTGCCAATAACTGATATTGAAATGTTTATGAGAAATGCAAGAATTGTGCAATGTGCCATGAATTATATGAAATCATGCAAATCACCTTACCCCTAGCTGGAACCCAAGGCTGATTAGTAGGTACTGTGAAATTGAAAGAATTAGAAGTATGATATCAGTATGTGGTGTTGTTCATGACTTATATGGGATTAAATGGATTTCCTAAACAAAAGCAAACAGAATTATGGTCATCAACCAAAATAATACTTGTATGATGATTAATTTTAGAATAAATTTTAAACCAATGATCTACAAAAAATAAGCATAAAAGACATCAACTCTGAAAGTAATAAAAATTCACACAAAAAAGAACTGAGTGAAGAATAATTTGTGAATTTAAGCTCGTAAACAAAACAAAAGTAAATAATTATAAAAAATCAGAATAAAACTGAAGAAACTAAACTATATGAACATGGCTATAAGAACAATTGAAGAATTTAAAAGATAAGACTTTGAATTTAAATAAATAAGCACTTATCTAAAAAAATATACATAAGTGTAGGATTTGTGTTTGTTGACATTGTAATAAAAAACTGAAATAAAGACATAAAAATAGACATGAAAACATAATGTGATTTTAAATATAACTGTCACATAGAAACTGGCAGTTGAAAACTGGCACAACACCAAGAAACTAGGATCAATGTAAAGAATATAGAAGTAGATTTATGTCCTCATAGTTAGGAGTAGATTAAGTTATTCACATAAACATACACTGATACAATGTAGAGTACATAACAAGAGATAACACATGATAGATGAGAAAACCATTTACAGATAGGGCAACCATTTAGAAACAACAGAATAAACCAGAAAGAAGGAAAATAACAAAACGTTAAGTAGTAAAGGAATGCATGCTGATAAACCATATTTTCATGAGTGAATTTGACAATTTTTTATAAATTCAAGATTAGAAAGAAATGACGTACAAATTACACTACAATCACAGATCAAAGCTGTAGTTTTAGATAAAAAAGCTGAAATTATCCATCTGTTTTCTGTATGAATTCAAACTGTTGCTTTTATAGCAATAATGAATAATATTTTATGTTAACATTTCTGTTATTAAACCAGTATTTTTATTTACCCTCCAATACATGTGTCAACCTTTGAACTTACTCCTATTATTGATGATATGTATATATATACGAATAGTGAAATAAGACGATATACCAGTAAATAATCTCATGAAGTAATATTATATGTGAATAAACTGAAAAATACAGGAACAACGTTTTTAAATTTGATATTTGTGAAAAATTATTCAGTGTTCGGGAGTTAAACTATAATAGGCATAGTTAAGCCATTATTAGGCATTTTTATAACCTTACAGTTATTTCACTGAAGAAAATATTTTTTTAAATCTTTAGATAACCACCACTGCGGCACCTTTGAACACTAAACTTACCTTCTGGCTGTGCAGTTGTTGGAATTGCTGTCTTTGACAAGTTAAGTGTACATTTATTTCCAGTTATGTCATATATTAGATATTCATATATTGGAAATGCCTTGATTGTTTTCAGCACCTTGGTTCAGAAAATCTTTTGGATAAGAAACCAAGTTAAGTTTTAGGATGGCTGCAGATGTCAAAATTTCTCACAGTTACCCACTGAAATATGAATACAGTACCAGAGTAAATTAAACTTTTAAATATTTCCTATTATTAACAAATTGTTGACATCTCAGTGAACATTAAGTATATTGTTATTAATGCGAGATGTAATTTGTGAAAGACTCTTTGTTGAAATAATCTTGAATTTTGCCACATAAACAAGATACTATCATCTGTTCATGAGTTTTAATAGTTATGAAAATATTTAATCCCAAAACCTTTACTTAAATATTTTGATATTTTAAATCACATATTTCTACATATTTTGAGTTTTATTCTTTACTATTATTTTGGATGAAATGATATTATTGAACAGATGTACTTTAATAATTATAGTTAAATACAGCAATGTATGAAATATGTATGCATGAAATATATATATATATATATATATATATATATATATATATATATATATATACATGTATGTATTTGATTTTTTTACGTGACGTTTTTTGTATTTCTGGTTAATTGCAATGTGGAGGGTTAATGGCAAGAAAATAACTAATAAATTAAAATAAATTTTAAGTTTGTAATAATATTGTTGTTAAATTTGAGCTTTGGTAATACTGCAAATCCTATATCTAAAAAAAATTATATCTGTAAATTATATGTTGCTTCTTCATATGATTGCTTGTTTCTGGCCTTTTGATGGCCTTCACCAGGAAGCCTGCTCCCAAATTGTTAAATTTTACTTTGCTTTACAGTATCATGTCAAATGAGACTCCAAGATAAATGTGGTCATCTTTTTCACTCTCAATGACTTTGAAGTTGTAGTTTTTAGTTAATTTTTGTTTATAGTTTATTGTGAATTATATTTCTGTTCCTTACACATGTAACTGAATAAATTAAAATTAATATGGTGCACACACAGACACATAAAACATAGACATAGAATTATAAGAATTTTGAAGTAACATTGATGAACACAAAAATACAAAAAGAATCAGTTTTGAAAAAAGACATTCATTTTGAGACTTATTAATGTAGAACATAAAACATGAAACATGTACAAAACATCAAGTTACATTTGTTTATACATAGAGAATAGTAAGAATATAATGTAATATATTTCACCTGAAAAACAAAACTGTGATGAAAACATATAAGAATAGAGCTGAATATCTTCAGAGATTATCAACTGAAAATGTATTGATTTTTGTTAACATTGATTTTTTATATTTCATATTAAAAAGTATAAAATTGTAAAAAAAATCCGCTTTGTGAATACAGTTGCAATCAGTTCTCTTATGATTTATTTAAAGAAATTTTTTGTTAAAAGTTACTATTTCAGTTTTAAGAAGTCAAATAACTGAGTTTATATACATATTTTAATTTATCTATTTCTTTATTATTATTAATATTATGGCATATTTTTAATACTGTAAATAAAAAACATAAAATTTGAAATACATAAAGCAAAATATTTTTAGTTTTGATATTTATATTTTTTCACTTTTTAGTACCAAGAATTATTTGAAAATTGAAAAAGAATACTGTATTTTTATGATTATTTTGAGATAATATGATATATATTTAATATATATACTTCCTTAGATATTTTTATCTTTTCATTTATAACATAATAATAAATAAATCTAAATGTAAAAGGTTCATGTATATAGTATGCTATTTGTTAAAAGCTGTTTGCTATCAAATATTTATACTTCTTGATACATTCTTTGACCATTACTAAAAATTTGAAAAATGTGGCACTTATGCTAAAATGATTTAATAAACATGAAGCAGTATAGGAAATGTAAAACAATAATTATTTAAACAGTTTGTCACTGGTATTATAATTTGGGGTTATGAAGCTGTAAATTGAGAATTAATAATCTAAGTAAATGTACATGTCAAATGATATCCATCAAAGGATTAAAAAGACAAGATAATTATTTAAAATTCAAATATCATAAGGAAAACTTTTCTTAAAACAAGAAAGTTTCTTTTAAATTATGGGTATTTATTATGAATTATGATCATATAATAATAATTATTAAAGGGAAGAGCATAATTAGTATGTAAGAAATATATCAATAAAAAAATGGGCATTTATGTTACACTGCTAATTACAGTATTTATTATAATTGTTTTAGAGGGGTTATATATTGCAAATGGAAAAGAGGCTCTATAAAACATATAATTACTGAATTTAGATATTGTATTCTTCTTCTACATGGACTTTAAAACCATCAATTTTGATAATCAAGTGAATTTTTTATAAATACTTGATGAAAATATTACTGAAATGATTAACTTACGGTACAGCACCAAAACCATATTTATTATATAACTTACTATTTGTGGGCACTTCGACACGATCTGAAAAGAAAATCACAGATAGTAAGGCTTCAAAAAATTAAACAATCAGTAGAAATGTAAATTATGATATTCAGATTGAAACCTACCCTGAGTTCTTTTCTGAGATGTTTTGTATTTGGTGAACTAAATTTATTCAAATATTACATGAGAAAATGTTTATGGATTCAAAATCCTTGGTAACTTAATGATTGGTTTTTATGATTTATGTAATTATGAAGACCCATCCAAAATATTTCATGATTATAATGAAGTTATATCTAAATAATGATTTAAATTGCATGGAAGTATCAATTATCTGTATAAATTTGTGTCCCAAAAAGTTTTTTCGTATACTAATATTTTCTTATAGTGCAGTTACAGTTGACAAAAATGATTTTCTTGTAATTTTCAGGAAGGAAATGTATTTCCACAATAGTGACTAAATCATGATATAGTCATAGATATTGATATTAGCATGAATAAGTTACATATCATGATGTTAACAACACCCATTTATACATCAAGGAATAGTAATAAGGGATTGCAGGCAGAGCAAAACCAAATGGCATTTTGTATTTTATAATGTTTAGGATCATTGCAGTTATCAAATATCCAGTTATACTGCAAAAGGGTAGGAGTGTGGGAATGCAGGCAGAGCATTTGGATATCAGTAACCAATCATATTTTCATTTATTGGTGGATTGACATCTACAGGAGTTATTGCAAATAACATCTAAACATATGTGAAGGGTAGGAGTGTAGGGTTGCAAGCATGGAATACTACACAAGGTACTAAAGCTGGAAGGTAAGCTTGAATAAATTTCTTATTTGGAAAAATAATTTAATGTCACAACTTGTTTTTATCTGAGAAAATGATTTCTTGTATTTATTTTTGAAATATTTGTGTTTTTATAAATTTTTCCAAATATATATTAAAGTAGTAAACTCTGGCTGTAATGTTAAATATTTTCATTTTTTTTATTTTTTATGTTTTGTCAATTGTGCATTGACAATATTCTGATTCTTATACTTTTTCAACAGAGTGTTTTGATTCTCTGATTTCTACCATCCATTTTTTACTTGGTTTTCTTTTATATATACTAGATAATATCTGATAACTTTCTTATCAGTTAATGTTGTTTTTATCACAAAATAAAAGTGACTACAATTTTCTGTGATTGTCTGTAAATTATGATAAATGCATTAAGCATTTTCTTCTTTAATTAACATTTTATTATTTTTTTAATTGTAATTGCAAACCATTTTCTTCATAGTAAAATACATCATGGCAACCATTTTGCAATAAAAATTTTTTTTTATTAATTTCATGCACTGCAGTCTTAAAAATTTTGATATCTTGAAATACATGTTGCTATTTTTAGTGACAGAAAAAGAAAAACAGGAAAAATGGAAAATTTAATGTCTTTGGCTAGATGCGAAGTTGTCTCGTCAAGTATTCTAATGATGTTGTGTCAGTATCTTTTTGCTTGATATATTGTCTGAACTTGGAATTGTTCTAGCCGTTTCTATCTCCTGTTCTAAATCTTATTGAAAGCATATCTCCCAAGCCCAGTACTTGGTGAGGGCGGAGGATTGGCCGTTGATCACCCCCCCACCCCCACCAGGTCGACGCTTGGACATAAGGTAAGTTGTACATTCAGTTACCATCATGAGGAAGAAAGCAGACAACCACTTGCTGGCCCGTGTGAGTATAGTTTCGCTTCTCACCCCTTCACCGTCGAAACTCTTAAATGTAGCCGTCTCTTCTACTCTAATAGCTTCTTGTCTCGCACCCCTCGCCTGTGGAACTCCCTTCCCTTCTCCTGTTTCCCTGTGAGCTATAATCTCCAGCTATTCAAGTGTAATGTCAATCGACATCTCCAGTTGCCTTGATCTATCCACTACCCTCATCCTTTCTTCTATCACTCCTATCTGATCTTGCTTTAAATTTTCTGTAACCCCTTGCGTCCTAGTGGCTTCCCGCCTTGCTTGGGGTGAAATGCTTAAAAAAAAACAAAAAAAAACGTATAAGCTACCAAAACTCTCTTGGCCTATTGACTTCAAGTACTTGTGCTCAGAATTAAACATGAAAGGAATTAATCCACCTATATGCTATGGTATTTGTGAATAAGGGTAAGGTTGATAAGTAAGTTAAAAACAGTATATGTTTCAGTGCATTAATCATTTCGTGTAAAGTAATTCATTTGATTTATTTGTACTTTATAAGTTCTTCCGATATTTGAAGCAACAGAATACAAAATAAAATTTAAATGAAACTTTTGAATTTACCAAAGTCTTCCCAAAATACATTAAAATACCTAAGAATATACTTGTAATAAATTTTTTGTACCTAATGCTATTAAATGTGAAACTTATTTGCTGAAAGAGAAATATCAGTTTTATCTAGTTTTATAATATATTCAACCGGTAGTTTAATATTAGTTATTTTTTTTATATATGTTGTCATTCTAGTTTTATTGATTTAGTTGGAATGTTTGTTTTTGTTCACCCTGTACAAGGCCAGGAGTCACTTGATGTAGAGGGTTACAGAGTAAGAGGCCCAGTTTAGGTAGATATGTGGGGACAATAACAGTTAATCCTAGATTTGAACAGACCAAGATTGTAGTGATCAGGAAAGCACTTTCTTGGAAGTCAGTTGATGGGGAGAAGCTGTTCCATCGGAACTTACAGCTCACAAATGGAATACAAAGAGAATGGGGGTCATTTGCTACAATGTGCGTAGCATAGCGGGTCTTAACTGTGAATGTTAGAACTAGTGGAACTAAGGAATGTAGTCTGTCTGAGCACTTTCCATGCAAATAGCAATAGAGCAGTGAGAGATTTGTGATGTTTCATGTATGGGAAGGGGATTGTAGGGTGGAAAATAATTTGTCACCCACAAGGTTGCAGAGACACTTTTGAACTCTACCAAGACTGGAAAGTGAAGACTGGGCAGCTCCTGCTCATATATGGTAGAAGTACTTATTTGAAGAGTTGAAAAGGATCCAGTAAATTATCAGTCAATAAAGTTTATGTTGTTGATAGCTCCATAAAATCATAATAAAAATAAGTAGGTGCAAATTATTCTGTTTCTAAAGGTATTTCCAATGTTACTATGCTAAGGTAGTGAAAAGGGGGAAATCATGATGAAGTATTAACAACATATCTTTAATTTAGTAGTTATTTTTGACAATTAATATTTTTGTGGGGCTTATCCTGAGAAGAAAATAATGGAAATACAAAAAAATAATTTGCTAACACATTAAAGCACAATAATTGACCATGTATATGTACATTTGTGATGTAATAGAATAACCAGTCAGCCCCATGAATGATTACACTATAGGTAGTAAGTACCGACAGTGCTGTTCGATAAAAGTGATTCACCTGATTTTTTTACTAAATGTTCTCTTCTCCGATGAAATGAAAGTCAAGCTAAATTCAAAGGATAAATGATCTAAAATCTGAAGAAGAAGCTTTTAAAGCTCTTTGAATTTAGCAGTAAGTAGTGTCAAGCATCCGTTAAGTATAATGTTCTGGGGATGCTTTTCTTTTCATGGAACTGGTTTCTTGAAACCTATTGAAATGACCCTCAGGAGCGAGCAGTACAAGAGAATTTTAGAGTCTTGTCTGCTCCCTTCTGCTGAAAGGGTGCAAATCAACCCCACCATGCTCATTTTTATGCAGGATAATGTTCCCTGTCACAAATCAAAATTGATGAAGGAATACTTTAATGAGAAACAGGTGAGTGTTATGACATGGCCGCCCCAATTTCCTGACCTCAAACCCATAGAAATCTTATGGAGCATGTTGCTCAACTGCTTTCTTGAGAGCCTGTACTTTAACATTGATATCACAGACACAATATTTTTTATTTTTTGTTGCTCAGTTTAAAAAAAAGACAAAATTATTGGATATTGCTGCTGAGCTACTTATTCTGGAGAATGCTTATTAATGGTATTAGTTTTGGAATAGCTGCAACTTTTAGTATTTTTGTGAGACACAATTAGTAGCAAGGACTATAACTGATAAAGGAAATAATCATGTGACTTTTGACAGTTAAACCCAAGTGCAGGTTGTTGTTTGGGTAACATAACAAGTGTATACAGTGAATTTGGTAGAGGTGTCAGTGGTGGTGGAGGTAGTGACAATGGTGGTGCATGTGAAGTCTACTGGTGAACATATCATGTGTTCAATACAGTGTGTATTCAATAGCAGTGTGAACAGTCTTGCATCACACAGCTAACAGGGGAGGATGCAGTCTATCTGTTTAACCAGACTCCTGGGTATATGTGCTATCAACATGAAAAGAAAAAGAGCAAACAATTATGGTCTGAATATCCTCCTATCCAACCTATTCTTGATACCTTCCAGATTCAGTGGGAAATTAGTTTCATTATATCAACATCTATACATTTAATAATTACTCATGATTATTTTATGCATAATAATGATCATTATATCTAATTTTAGTATTCAAATATAATTTTGTTTAAACTATTTATATTTTGATTTCCTGCTTAAATAAATATAAATATATTACTGAATAGATTAAGAAAATGTTAAGGCATATTACTTGTAAGAAAGAACTTCTAATTTTTAGAATACTCTGGATTAGTTTATTTTAAAAGTTTTGTATTTCACTGATTTTTATTGATGAAGATATTCTTTATTTCTTTATTGGATTACAATAACTATTTTCCTTTGATTATGTTTTAAAAGTATTAATTACTGTAATAAACAGATTCAATTTAGATTGAATTTATTAATATACATACATACATACATACATACATACATCTCTCTCTCTCTCTCTCTCTATATATATATATATATATATATATATATATATATATATATATGTTAATGGTATAGAAAGTAGAATCAGTGAGTTAAAATTACAGCTGATTCTGTTTCATTCATTTGTACTAATACCCCTTGGAAAGGGTATAAATTCATCTTCCTCAAGCCATGGATTAAATGATAGGGAAGATAGGGCTCTCTTGCCTTAAATGGCAATCAGTCTAGGAGAAGAGAAACTCTGAATACAAAGTAAGTCTTTCCAGGAAGGGTGATGTTTAAGCACATGTACTTGCCTTAAATTTTGACCTTGTTCTATAGGAGTTAAATTCTGTCTCCAATAAAATATGAGGGTTGTTTTGGAGATTTCATAGTACACTGTGCTCTATTGATCTGTTATCAGTAACTTCAAAAAATGTGCCTGATTCTACACAAGCCTCACTATAATCAAATCATTTGTGTAAGTAGATGAATGATTTTGTCATAAACAGAACTGCTGAACTCTTATATGTTGAAATCAATAGGAGAGCTCATTATCATATAATAATAATAATTATTGCATTATCAGAAAAAACTCAGTAAACCTAAAGCAATTATTGTGTTAGGTTTATAGTTTTAAAATGCAAACCATTGATTAAATTACTTTTCTAATCAAATGCACATATCTTCCTACTATTATATTTTTCTTACAGAAAATACTTTTATTTTTTTTTCTGCTAAATTTTACCTTATTTCTTTAGATATATATTTTATTATATTCTGTTTAGTGATATGAAACAGGATAAAAGACCAGTATTGGTATCGCTCTTTTGATTTTGTTGATAGCATATATACCAACATCACTCACCTTCACAAAACTTGTAGAAAATGTTTGTTCTTATGTCTTGTAGGCCATCAAAATCATCAGTTGTAAATACATTCTCCTGTGCAGGCTGTGATGCAATTTTTTCCAACTCAACTGTACTTTTCAATTTAATACCAATGGCATATATATGAATGTTTTTAGCACGTGCTTCTTCAGCTTCAGGAATAGTGCGGACTTTGTTAATTGTCGACACACCATCAGTTATTAGAAAAGCTATGTTTGGTATATCTGGACGGTCACCATTTTCTTCGCTAAATATCTGTGTTCGCATAACATTAAGAGCACTAGCTGTATTTGTACCACCATACAAATATTTTATCTTACGCAGTCCTTCAGTCACACCTTGTGAAGAATTATATTTATTCAGATGAAACTGTATGTGAACATCATCACTAAAACTCAGAATGCTAACTCTCATGTAACCAGAGTCAATGTTAGCACCTGAAAGAAAGTCTTCAACAAACTGAATGATTTTGGGAAAGTTTATAATGCGAACACTTGTTGAAAAGTCCAACAGGAACACTATGTCAGCTTTGGCGTTACATCTCAAGCCTGGAGAACAGCGCATAAAATATTGATAGAGCTTTAGCAAGTAGAAAAATAAAGTAAGACCAAAGCAGAGCATTAACCACCAAGAACAGCCAGAAAATGATTTTTTAAGAGAATTAAAATCATTATAAGATTAAAATAGTTTTTCTGTTATAATGAGTTAAGTCTTAAAATTAAGATTATAATTATAAAATAATAAGTATCAAATAATTGCAGTTCTTGTTGATTTGATGTTAGTAAAAGCAATTGCAAAGCATATTAGAGAACAAATTCAAAGCCTAGAATTTTGAAGAATTAAAACTTTTTATTTTATGAGTTTATGTTTATTTGATAAGTAGGGCTTACAAAATATTACTGTAACAGCATCTGACATGCATCTAATAAAATTAGCACTGTTTTAATCATAATCTCAAGTTTTATTTTTAATATAATCTTATTTTTAACAAAGAAAATTCTTACATATCAATATTATATTAATTTGAGAAAGAAATTGACATCATAAGAAAATGTTCAATTTTATATTTAAAAACTGTAATTAATTGGGACAAATCATATGCCAATATTAAAATAACTCACGTACTTGTAAATAATTTCAAATTTATTTCATCTAAGAACAAATAAATCATATACTAGCATTTCCTTCAGCAAAATTATTCCTCTAAACTTCGCTATATTTGTAGTGTATTTGTAAACTTATCTATCAATTAAATATAAAAAGTTAGCTTTAGAAGATTATTTATACAAAAATAAAATGCATGATTTTATTTACACTTGCTTTTATATTTATTAAAGTGAAGTTAGATTTTGTTCAACTTGTAGTAAAATTTATTTTCTTAGTCTCCTCTTATAAGAATTGTTTTATTCATAAGAGGGCATACAGTTGTTTTAATGTATTTCAGACAAGGTGAAAGTGAAAAAATCAAGAATAATTTTAACTAACAATGATAACTTTAGCTTAAAAGAGTTATCTGCATTTTTGGTTAGTCTTTATTTTGTATTGCCATATAAGATTGACAATTTAATGGTTAGTATATGAAAAGTTTTAAAAGAAGGAATAAAAGAATTTGCTTTCACTAGAAAAAATAGATGAGAAATCAGAAAATTAGCAAGAATGAAGTAGGCAAAAACTGCAGAATACTAGAAAGCAAACTGCGCAATTTCATGTCAGCTGAGAGTACAGAAAGATGCACTATTTTGTTTTTTAAATTCATTTTAATGTGTTGCAGCACAAATAAATGTCACTGTACAACAGCAGTTCATTTTCTATCAGTGACACTTACAATACTACTCAAAAGTCATCAAAGATTGATTGCAATCTGCTGGATATTATCTTTACTCAAAACACTGTAGGTAGATTCTTGTTATAAATTGCATTTCTGGAAATTTGCAAAATATTATATAACAGCAATAAATACTGAAAAAAATGACATTACAAATCATAAAAGTACTAAATAAAGCAAAAAGGCTCATTAGACAATGAAGTATGATGGAAAAATTGTTTCATAGCTACAAACATTTGTCAACTGAAGAATACACAAGAGATAATTTTTTAAAGCAGATCAAAGTTTGTTTTTGCATTAAGTTTCTTATAATCAGATATATCTTTTTAATGATCATGGGTATGATTTGTTTAGACTTAGAAATCTGTAACTATACACCTGAACTTTATCTGTTTCACAATACTTTTTGCAATCATATGTAAGTGATATTAAATTTCAGTATGACTGTGTGTATGTGTGTGTGTGCATTAAAGAGAAAGGTTATATATATTACTTTTGAATTTATTATCAAGAAAGTGAACAAAAATTTTATTTTATGTTTAATATATGACAAAAGCAATCATCATTTATTCTTTTGTAAATAATATATTATAATTACATTATTTCAATTTATTAAAATTTTATCAGTTCATGATTTAAAATAAACCAGTTGCTTTACTTACCAGGTTGTGTTGGGCTTGGAGCTAAAAAACAAATTAAAGAAGTATTCAGAATGGTTATGAAAATTGAATGAAAATGATAAAAAAATATCCTATAAAATTAGTATAATCATATGAATTAATAAAGGAATGGTTAATAAATCAATGCATAGTTGAAGGATATAGTTAACTGGCAATTTTTAATCAATTTTTCATTTTATGTGGCTATTTTGAAAATTATTAATTCATATTTAATTTAGATTTTAAACTGATGCAAATTATTTTTCATCTTAGTAAATTATTTTCAAATATGAATTTTGTCTTTATATGTTGACTAATTTAGGATTAGAGTTTTAATTTAGTATCTATATTTACAATAAAGAATGATGTTATTAAATCAAATTGAAATAAAATGACTCTTACCTTCAGATGCAGCTGTAAAATACAAGTAATAAAATTATAATAGATATATTTATTTTTGTCATAATTTTGAGAATAACAGAAATCTAAATTTAATATTGGATAATTCTGACACTAATACATCATTAAATTGAATAGAAATGAATTAAACAAATAATATGCAAATTTCAGATAAAATTATTTGAGCTATAATTTTAAAATACAGTTGGGGTCATTTTAGTCTTTAAATATAAGAAAAATTAAATGTAAAATTATAATTTTCAGTTATACTACATTATATGCAACAAAAGTCATATAAGTAAATTTTAATTGACTAATTTCATATTTGAGATATTACTGTTATAAATTGATATATCTACTGGAAATGTTATTCAGATTTAGAGCTGTCTGTTTAGATAACGACTGCTTCTAACTGATTTGTGTCTGAATATATTTACCAATTTCAAATATCCATAATTAATATGTAATATGGTAATCAGTACAAAATGCTTCTTGAACATATAAGTAATACCTTAGACTATTCTTACTGTTTTCATTGTTATAACCTGCTTTTCTTTACAACTGAACTGCAACTGAGAAATTATTTCAACTGATTATTAAAGTCATAACACTCAAATACTTTCAATATTAATTGATAAGATAGGTAATATTGCCTGGCATAGTATGTGATATATTAATAAATACAGAGTTAATTCCCTTGTAATTATTTATAGAGACCAAACACATTTCAATAAAGCATAGTGCCTTTGGCTACTAGCAGTCAGAGTAAGTCATGGGTTACTACAGATAAGAATACAGTACATTTTGTCGTGTCGCTTCACTGTTACTTACAGTTCTCCCACATGGCACAACACTAACACCACATAGCATTATATGCCTTGACAATTATTTCTAAATCTTTAAAGGGAGATAACCATAATTTTTTTTCTGAATTCTAGTCATTTTATTTCATAATTTGAGTTTTAAATAACAAATTTCTCCTGAGAATTATTTAATAATAATAATAATAATAATAATAATAATAATAATAATAATAATAAAATAATAATAACACACACACACACACACACACACACACACACACACACACACACACACACACACACACATATATATATGATAAAGAAACAATTTATACAAAGAAAAAAACAACTCAAATATAAGGATCTTATTATTATTATTATTATTATTTATGTCATGTTAGCAAAGTAATTCCGCCATTAATCACATTAACATTGCTATTTAATTCTTTGTATAAAGTGTTTCTCTATGATATAAAATATAAGCTGCACACTTTTATATAAAAAATTGACAGGAGAGTCCATTATTATTATTATATATACATATATATATAATGATTATCTATATATATTATTGTCTGTGTTTATGTGGTGCTCTATATATTTTTTGATCATTTAATTTGTGTTAGCAAACTTTATTCATGTGTTGGTATATGTGTATGTGGGTATGTAGGTAAAAAGTTTTCCTAAATAACTGATATACAAAATCTGATAGTTTTCTGATATTTTTATATACCTAGGTATATATGTAGACTTAAGAGATATATATGCGTTAATCACTCAGTGGTTTTTTTATATTATTAATGTTTTCTTCCTCAGTAGTTTTTTTTAAGTACAAATTAGTTTAATTCTACCCATCTATTTTTATATGTTAAATGTATGTATGGATGGATGTGTGTTTTTTTACCTTTTAATTTATATATATATATGTATATATATATATATATATATATATATATATATATATATATATATATATATATATATATGTGTGTGTGTGTGTGTGTGTGTGTGTGTGTGTATATATGTGTGTATATGTATAGATAGATAGATAGATAGATAGATATGTTGTATATTTGTTTAGATGAGTGTGTGTATGTATATGTATGGATGTGTGTAAGGTTTTATGTAGATATGTTTATGTGCACATATGTGTATGTCTATGTGTATATATGTGTATGCATATATATATATATGCATGAGTATATGTGTATTGAGATATATATATGCACACGTATATGTATGTATGTGCGAGTAGATATAGATATGTTGTTGTGTATGTGCGTATCTACGTATGTATTTTTGGGCATATAAATAGTAGGTCCTTACTAGATTAAATATTAGTTAAATTTTATATGTTTATGTTAAATTTGTAACCTGTAGGTGATATTACTTGCTTCGTCAAATTTTCTTGATTACACATCGGTTCTCTTATAAATGCCCTACGTTTTAATTTGCTTCCCCATCTTTTTTTTTTCCTCTCTCTCTCATCTTTTGGATTTTAAGTTTAGATCATATCATTTTTTATTGTGCGTAGTTACCACAAATGTATACACATGTTTCCGGTGTCTGCTTTTTTAATTTTAATTTAGGTCAGTGATTCGGTAGCGAATTATGCATTGAAAAATAATGCATATTTATCTGTATCTCACTCATTTAAACTGTTATTTAACTCCTCTCTTTAAAACTTCTCTCTGTTAAATTTTAATCCCCACCTTCACCTTTAGACCTTCCTATTCTTCTTTCTTCTGTTACACCACTCTCTAGAGCTTTCATACATTTCCCTCTCACACTTGTTTCCCATTCCCACACATACACTCTCACTAAAATTTTGTTTTTTATACCTGGAGTTATATTTTCCGATTTTTTTTTTGAATTTGTAGGTCTGATGAATTGGATCATGATTATGATTCCAATGTAATAAATTATAACCATGGAATATTAGTGTTTAAGCCTTTTTTTATTATATTATTACTCCGTCCTGGAAATTTGAGTTCTACCTGGAATCTATCTCTTGGAAATTTATTTATATATATATATATATATATATATATATTATTGACCACTAATATTATATATATATATATATATATATATGTATATATAATTTTAAATTTATGTATGAATTGTATAGGTATTATAATAATAAAAAAATGCTATTTGATCTTTTACTTTGTAGCATGTTATTCTGTGGATTATAATATCATGCAATACATGTATGAATAAATGGGAATTAGATAGGATTTTTAAAAAGTCCACATAATGTTTTTAACTATAGGAAAAATAAATATACTTTAAGAAAGAATTCTTTTATTCAAAAAAATCTGTAAATATGAGATGAAATACTGTGACATAATAATAGTTTTGTACATATATAATTTTTGTTGTTTTTATAGCATTTGAACCGTGCACTCTCTGGTTTAATTTGATATTTTGTTATGTGAAAGAAAACATTTAGAAATGCTCAGAACATATTTGATGAAAAGTTCTGAGAAAATTAAAGGAAAAGAGGATAACAGTTTGAAGAAATTAAATACCATTTAATCAATGAAGATCTTAACTGATTATGAGCTTTACACTTATATTTCTGTTTTAATATACTATTATTATCACAATGGCAAAGTTTTATCTTAGTTATCAATATGTAATTATACCATCAAAATATACTTTTTCTGAAGGGTAAAATAACAGAAAATATGAAGCATGTTCCAAATGAGAATTAAAAGTCAAAATAATTTGGGTTAATGAAGAATTCAAGAAAGAATTTGTTGATCAATTTTGTGTAGTAATTCTGTCATATTGGAATGATCAACAACTTTTGTCATGCATCTGTGCTTATGAACATGCATCAACAAATATAAATCCACAGATGATTCCAATCCTGATATCCAGAAATTCATTTTTAAATGTTATCAGTTGTATCATTAGATTATTTTCAATGAAATTAGTAAAAATTGATGAATTGAATATGTTATTTTTTTTTCATAACATTTATACCTAGATATTCATGGAGAATTGTTTTTAATGGCATAATTTCCAGTTTAAAAAGTTTTATATATTTTAATTAGAAACCAGTACATATAGCACATTCAAATACAAACTGGATAAATAAGGTGATAAGATACCAACAGTAAAAAGTATAAAAAGACAGAAAACAAAAACTGAAATGATATGATTATAAAATAGTAGAAACTCAACAATTCAAAACCTTTGTATTTACCATTTTCTTTCAGTCATTAAAGAATAATGTAATGAATAATTTAATCAATTGTCCATATTAATGTTTTACTTACAAAAGCTAGAGTGAGTGAGTAAAGATATCTGCATAAAAATAAGAGAAAAACAAATCTGATTAGTTAGGCCTAGTTTCATGGAAATATTTTCATGGAAGAAAATATCTGTCATAGTTATATAGAGTATATTTTTTACATAAAATTAGATGTTTGAAATGTACTTCAGTTTTTATTTCCTGCTTTTTGATGTAGGAAAAAGAAAATAGCAGTTAATCAGTAAAACATTAGACCAAAGACTTTGTGAGCTGCTGTAAAAGAAAGAAAGTGAACATGCATATAGACATGGTTTACAAAGGATCAAGGCAACTTGTAATAGATATTTTATATCAGGAGGGCTGATAGCATAGAAGAATGTTAATAGCACACATATATATATGCACATACACATACACATATGCCCATATGTGTGTGTGCACAGGTGTGTGCATGTGTGTGTTGAAGGTTGACAATTAGTGAAAAGGGAACCAGGATATTAATCACAGTGATAATTGAATAAAAAGATAAAGATGCTGTAAATGGAAAGCAAAAGCATAACAAAAATGGACACTTGGAAGAGGTTAGAGATTACTTCAGTAATATTAAAAATTGAAATGATTTTGGAAATTGATATCTTACTAATAAATATAAGCTTAGTGTTATTTTTGATATTCATTCAGGTTTAAAAATTCAGATTTTTATAGAACTCATCCACAAGTTGTAATTTTCTCTTTACTTTTATGAAATTTTTAAATTTTTAGACCATGAACTGGCATTATTATTTTCTGAAGCCGTATAATTTAAAAATTGAATAACATTAGAATTTGTTATTTCTAAATAAGAATATGATAATAATTCTAAAATATTCTATTGAATAAATTCTTATAAGAAAATTAAACCTTTTCCAAGTATAGATACAAATAGAATGTTGTTATTAGTTGATAGAAAAATGGTAAGACACAAAGAAATCCTGATGTGGTAAATACACAAAAAAACAATTGTGGCAGCATTATTTCTTTGTTGCTGGGTCTCAACTGATAGGTTTTGAATGCCAAAATAAAAACAGAGAAGTGAAACACAAGAACAATATCTTTAATTATTACTGCTTTACAACCAAAGGGATTTTTCTGTCCTCTTTCTGGGATGAAATAGTCCAGGTCAATTTCTGCAACAGGATACAGAATCAACAGAGTTATTAATACCAACAAAATATCAAAGCTCTTTGCTTTATAGGAAAAAAAGAAATTTAACTGTTACAGAATATAACTAAAAAAATAAGGACTAATACAAGAATCAGTCCAAAAACAACACTTTTTATAGTGAGCAAAACTCATATTAGAAAAAGCATAACTTTTGAAAAAACTTAAAGAACAAGGAGAAAATAATCATGTTAAATGAGTTAAAAAGTATTTAAAATATAATAGCAATTTTAAAGTTAGTATATCCGCTATAGAATAGATATGATTTTACTTAACAGGATGCTATAAAATTTCGTAAGTTTAAGGATACTCCTTGGAAAAAAGAATGAGGTAGTATTTCCCCAAAATAAAATCATATATACTTGAGCCACTGTTTATTTTAGATATAAATTAGTGAAAAATAATTTCACAAGTTTACATAGAATAAAAGTGTTATGAGATATGACATTTGAGTTCTCTGGATAAAAATATTTTGGTTATATTTGGTTTTAGTTTTACTTTTGCTCATAATATAAGTGGTAGATTTCTTTTTAATAAAAGTAATGCATAAAATATATGCAAATCTTTTTAGTAGCATTATATATTTCAATACCAAAGTTATGATCATTACATTTATTTATATAATAAGAAAGAATAAACATTTCAAAAGTTTTGAAAATTACTTTGTTAGTTGTGGAAATGTTGACTCCAAAATTATAAAAAATTTTAAACAGATAGAAATGTTTGTTCCTTTCAGTTATTAGAATTAAAAAAGTAATCCAGTTGGAAAAGTGTTCTCTGATTAATAGTGACATTATAACAATTTTCATCTTTTCAAAAGGTAGAATTATATTATACAATTGTGAAAATTTACTAAAAATGTTAAACACTTCTATACATTTAATTTCCTTGGACCCATCTATGATCTCTTTTTCAGATTTCCTTATACATTGAAAATTTGGTTGACATTCAGGTTTTAACAGAAAGTCATTGCACATATATATCAAGTAAACAAATTAAAAAATTCTACTACTATTTGTTATAACTGAATATAAGTAACTAATTATTTGTAAGCAACTCTCAAGAATACCTTTCATTTTTAAATTTGTAATACATATTAATTTTTATGTTCATGTTTGTGAACAAAAATAATTTCTGAAGAAACATGAAAAAAACTATAAAAATACAATTTTTAAAGCATATATTTTCAGAGATCAATATTTTACTGGAAAATTTTTTTAACACATTTGCATTTAAACAATAAAATATGAGTGGAAGAAAATATAGCTCACCAAAACAAATGGCCTGGGCTACAGATGTAAGTTGAGTTTCCAGAGTTCTGAAATCTTGAGTAGGAAAGCTGAATCCATCACTTGAAATTTTGTCGAGTTCTTGTACACCAGGGAAACCAATGCCTACTGCGATAATCTTAAAAAACTTGTCACGTGCTCTTTTGGCTTGAAGAAACGTTTTTTTGGAATTAAGGCTAGATCTTGCATCTGTTAATAGTACAGCAATATTTGTCACATCTGGACGTTCCCCTTTCCGTGGTATAAACATCGTTCTTGGTATCTTAAGAGCTTCTGCAGTGTTTGTAGTGCCATTTACATATGAAATCCGATCTATTGCATGTAAGATATCAACTTTTTTTTTATATTTCCTTAAGTGAAAGTGAATTTTCACTGCTTTACTGCTTGTTAAAAATCCAATCCTTACACTTCCAGAATCAATGTCAATAGCCTCCAAAAGATGCTTACTAAATTGCAGCATTCTTTGGAAATCTGCTTCTGTTACTCTGGCAGAGGTGTCCAAAATAAATACTAGATCAGCTTTCACATTATAACATCCTGGAACAAAAAGCTAAAACATGAAAATACATTTCTTTTTATTTTGGACCTGTACCTATATGATACCATTTTAGCCTAGTTTTCTTCCTGGTAACAATTAATTTTCAAAAATTAGCACTTTTATTTTTTTTAAATTTTACTGATTTAATTCTAGATTAGGATACAATAAGGAAAAAAGAAGAGATCTTTACTTCATTTGATTCATTTTCTTGAAAGAAATGATTCAATTTAAATATACTGCAGTGAAATCAGTTTCCATTTAATTTGAAATGTAAAACCTATGGTTAATATTTTGAAAATATATCTGGCTTGCCAGTATCAGATTTTTCTTTGTGTTTTTATGAATGAAAGAAAATTCATCTGTTAAGCAATATTCTTAAAAGGACACATAAAAGCAAGCAGTTGTTAATGATTAAGTTGGAAAAATTTTAAGTGATTAATATTAGACAAAAGATATTATATTTATAAGAAAGTTACTCATTATAAAACTTTGGTAGTGCAAACATAGGGCATGCATGAACAAATGTGCCTCTTAAAGTCAAAAAGTGAAAGACGAAACATATTTTGGGCACTGAATATAAAGTTATTCATGATCCTGATTATTAAAAACAAATTATTTTTAATCAAATTGATAAAACTTTCCATTTACTTTCTTTTGCTTTATTTGCTAGAAGTAATTTATAATTGTATCTTAGAAACATTTCCAAAAATGTGTACACATATATAAAAGGATAACTAATTTATCTAAATTTTAATAAAAAAATAGAGATACTTATCCATCATGACTTACCTTATATGACTGCTTTATGAGCAACATAGTCAAAAGAACAGCACAAATAATAGCACAAATGAAGGAAAAATGACCAACATAACAAATGTGTAGATGACATGTAAAATTTAATCATACTAAGGGTTCCGATTTGAGTTTTATATTTTAAGATTATATCAAGTAAAATTATTTGGTCATTTATTACAATATTTAATAACTTTATACTTTCAGATCATAGAAATCTTATATAAAAATGTGAATGCTTATATATATATATATATATATATATATATATATATATATATGTGTGTGTGTGCATATATATTTAGGCAGTATATCTTCATTCAAGCATGTTTCATTGAATAATCTAGACATATTATGTCTATTTATTTTTATTTTAATCCTCTCAAATTCATGGATTAATTAGTGTTAGTATAAAACTGATCAAGAAAAATGCCATAATTATCCATATGGTCTTTCTTTTCTCAAGTACCTTCAATCTGATATGAGATCACCTTCAGGGGTGGATTTTTAAGACAAAAAATTAATGTAAGTTATAAATATGTGTGAGCATGAACACTGTAAAATTTTAAAAAAATTACTGCATGTAAGGGAGTTGTAATTACTTGTTTTAAAATATTGTTTAATTGTAAGTTTAACAATTTCAATTTAGATATTTTGAAACCTTGCTGTTATAAGCATTTTAGAACTTTGTTGCTATACTCATAAATGATTTTATTTATTTTTGGCTGTAATTTTTTTATATTAAGGGTTTCCAGAATTTTAAGTTTTTGTTTTTTTTTATTTTGTGGTGGAGTATAGTTGTATTTTTAATGAATATTTCTCTAAATCATGAATGTCGACAGGACACAAGAAAGTCCAGGGAAAAACTACTTTTCCATGGACGAAATGATCATCTGTATGAGGTAAATTGTTTGGATCTCATTAATTGTAATTCACTTATATGCTCTATAATAAAAATTATATTGAGCTCTCTTTTGTGGGTCAGTTTTAATATTTTATATTAATAGGATCTACTTGGATTACTTCCCACATATTTTTTTACCTGTATATATATGTGTGTGTGTGAGTGTGTGTGTGTGTGTACATGTTTTCATTATCAGTTTGTATTCACAGTAAATATAATCATTAGGTAAAAAGTATAATCTTAGAAATATTCATTTTTAAAAGATTCAATTACTAAAATGTATAGTATTAGTGCATACATATCTGGTTCACAAATTATATTTTATTTCATCATATATAATTTTATTTTCTTTAATTTATGAAAATAAATTTTAGTAAATTATTTCCTTTTCTGTTACCCATTATTATTTAGTTTTCTTATATAATGTGTATGCCACCACCTCCCCAGGTTACTTTATAAATATTGCTTCCATTCTGAAATAAAATTTTTAAATTAACTCAAACTTTTTCAGACATTTTTTTATTCTATTCAAGCAATATTTTTTATATTTAAATGAATCTAAATTGCAAATACATTTTGAAAATTGTTTTTTTTTTATTTAATATTTACTCTCTGTGCATGTATGTCTGTTTGTGATGAGTATGTGTTTGTATAAATGTGTGTATATTTGTATAGAGGAGAGAATGTATATGATATACTTGATGTTGCAAATTTGTTTCCTGTGGCTTTTACTGGCTGATACAACAATGTCATGGCATATGTTATTTTATTTCTTACAAAGGAATACATGCAGAAAGGTAACATGCAAATCATGCATAATTCATTATTTGGGTTTAACTTTCATACATTTTCAGTTGTGTTTTTTATATATTAGATAATACTGGTTTTTTAGATTTTTAATTGATTTAATTCTTTCTATATGTCTCTATGTACAATCAATTTTTTATAAAATATACATTAAAGATATAGTATTATCAGCACTAACAGTCAAAAATTTTCCTTCTTATTTAATCTACTTTCATAATAAGATATTCCATTGCATATATTCTAAAATAATATATATATTGTGTTTTCAATAATAATTAGTGTATATAATCTTTAGATGCTATTTAATATAGAATTATCATTCAAATAGTATAGTAAAAATAAATTATATTTTTAATAATGCATATGTATTGAAATAATAATAATAATGCTTGCAGAACTGTGAAAATGATAATTTATAATAGTTAGTCAACCAATTTGTACTAAGAAGTATTATCTTTGCAAAACCTGAAAAATACATAAAAATGGATGTTAATCATTACTAAAGTGCACAAGGAACTTTGTTTTCACTGGTTTCATTGCTGTATAACTCTCTCTCTCTCTCTCTCTCTCTCTCTCTCTCTATATATATATATATATATATATATATATATATATATATATATATGCAGTACAATAAAAAATTCTATGAATATTGCTCCAAAAGTAATTTCTCCTATTTTATTATATTGGATCACAGTCAGAGATGGATATTAATGTTGTGTCAGTATAGCTTGAACCTTTCTACCAATAATCCATAATTAATTATTGCTACAGATTGCAGTCTAGCACTTTTGATATGCAAGTGCATATGAAGCAGGGATGTGTTACTGAATTCCTCCATGCATAAAAGTTGCACCCACTGACATTTGTTGATGCTTGCTTGTTTATAGACACCACATAGTGAGAGTGTGCACAGTTAGGCAGCAGGTAATGCATTTTAGGAATAGTGACAGAAATAATAAAATAAAGATCACCTCAAAAATGTCTAACTAATGGTGGTGAATGAGACCAAAAATAACACATTTTTGTAGCTGAAAAATTGTCCTATCTCATGGTTTTATTGTGCTCCCTATAAATGTTGTTGTTTCAGCAGAAATAAATAGGAGGCCTTACTTTTGGAATATCCTGTGCATGTGGATTTCTTTGCCATTTGCAAATCAGTTTGAAAAATTAGAAAGGTTGTTATTGTTAGATTTGTTAGACAGATCTATAGAAATGAAATAAATTATGAATACAAAATTTATATTATAGAAAAAAATTAAATTAAAGAAAAGAATTTTAAAAAGTTACCAGGAAAATCACAAAAAATTAATGCACTAAAGAAATAGACTTTGGACAAAAGATGTCAAATTTTATGAAAAAATAACTCATAATATTTGAAGTTATCCTTATCAAATATACACAGGCATAGATATAGATCTTTTTTTTCTTGAAATCTTTTTGAAATCTTTCTTTCTGAAAATAGTAGTAACTAATTTTTATCATTATTTGTAATGATAAAAATTAGTTAATACCATTTTCAGAATGCTAACTAATGATGGTTAATTTCTGTCCCATGAAAAAATAGAGTTAATAATCAAAATCTATTTAAAAAAAAGTTACAGACAGTATCTATTTGAAATTACGTACATTAACACTTTTTAAAATAAGTAAATTATAATAAATAAAAGTTATTGAAAGCATATTTATCACTGAATAGATTGAAATAATATAAAGCTAGAAAAGAAAGCAAATAAGCTTTAAGTTCTGACTAAATACAAACAATAATATACAAAATTGAAATTTTATAGCTACAACAGAATATAAAAAAGAACTAAAAATATCTATAATATAGAAATGAACTAAAAATGATTATGTAAATTAAACAAACCAAAATTTGATAATGAAAAATGACATAAAGTTATAAATGATAATTATATAAAAATCAAACTTATCTGATATTATTTGCATAAATTAACTTCATAGATACTACCTTGCACTGGAAATTAACCTACTTTTTTATGAATTAATATAAAAGTTTCTAAGAATGAAATTATCAGAAGTTAGACTGGAAAATATGAATAGCTTTAATTGAGAATACAGATTCAATATTAGACAAAGAACAAGAGGGAGAGTGCACACAAAGGGAGTGAATCATAACAAGGCGTTAATCTATATTTAAATCAAAATGATATAAACCACATATCTAAATTTTAGCATAGCGCAAAGCTGTACCAAATATAAAATAAAAATAGTGAAATGGAAAAATAACTCCATGTCAAAAACTCATGACTAAATAAAAGGCAAATACCAGAGAAAGAAAATTGTCATACCACTAGAAATACTGTCAGAGCATATGGACAAACTAAAAGATAAATTTTTAAAGCCAACATATCTTATGAGGTTAATAAAACAAAGTTTTATTGCAAGTGTGCACAAATAAATACAAAAATTGTTTTGCCACAATTTTTAATTAGTATCTGGTAGAAGCAAAGTTATAGAATATCAGTAAAATTAGTAGCTAGAATTAAGATTTAAAGCACTATAAAACTTTCTGCATAGTTTTCTTTAGCACCCTATTGGAAAATCAAAACAAAATAGATACCAGAGCAAAATTTTGGCAATCATTGCAAGTTTAAATATAATTTAATATGAAATGTTGCTGAAAGCCTCCTTGTCCCTTTCCTTTTTCATTTTCTTTGCATCATCTTCTTTTATTTTCTTTGTCTTCTTTCTTCTTTCTCTTTCTTTTTGCAGCTTTTTGAGAATATTTCATTTTGTCAACCAAAAATAGTTTTCATTATCACTCTTCTTAAAATTATTTTTTCTCACATTTTTGGAAAATAATTTTTTGAAAATGTGAGTTCTTCCTTATAAATATTTTTATACTAGTACTACTACTGCTATTATTATTATTATTATTATTATTATTTTTATTATTGTTGTTGTTGTTGTTGTTGTATTTAGGAAAATAATGTTGGAATATATATTCATTATTATTCATATAACACTTTTCATTACTGCCTAAACTGAAACAAAATTTAAGCAGTCCTTGTTGGTATTAATTGCATGATTCCCTCAAAATATATTTATTTCAAAGGAAATGTACAGGAAAATAATTTGTAAAAGCCCAGATGAAATAAAATATATATTATCATTAAGGACTCAAACATTTTTACCAGATGACAGCTTAATGCAAATAATTCATGATCTAAGGAAGAATTGTTGGAGGTAAAATCAATTAGAAATTAATTTTTTCTCTGTTTATTTCATTTTTCAGTTTTATGCAAAATACTCAATTTCCTTATTTTTAAACACTGTATTTACAAAATATCAGTTTCAGACTATTTCTGAGATAAATGTTTAAGGGATGAATAAGTTCTGAAAATATTAGTTTCAGTAGATTCTAAATGGTATAATTCCAGATGATAATTTATACAAAATCACTGGGTTTCTAACTTTGCCATGTAAGTATAAAAGGATTTTTTTATTAGCTAATAATATTTTTATAATTTAGAACTAGAAGCAGAAAATAAAAAGGCTAATGTTATATATGTATTTATATATATATATATGTACATATATATATATATATATATATATATATATATATATATATTAGTAATTACTTACCTTTTGGTGCAACTGTAGTTGTGACAGGTGCATCAGCACGAACTGTGAGTAAGACACCAAGGGAAGTTAGTGCCAGTCATTTGAGGATAATTGATTGTATTTTACTTATTTTGATACAATAAATTTTTAAAATATTGATATTTTTTTATTTTCTAAATAAAAACAATTTGCTAATGTAATTTTTTAAACAAACATATGTGATTATAAAAATGTGTATAGATTGGATTACAATAAACTTCTCAAATTAAACTGAATGTTATTATTCTCTTCTATATTTAATCTTCTAAAGTCTTTTAAAATAATCTTTATTAAAGTTTACAAGTGTAAGATGGACCCTAAGATTTTAACTTCTGTATTTATTCAGCATGCTCATTTTCTCTTTGTTCTAGCATAACAATTATTTATTATATGTTTTCCTTTATTAGTTACTATGGGTTTATTTATGAACTGATTTTTATAAATTTACTTTCTAATAAAGTTTTAAAAAAAACCTTGCTAAAATTTCGAAAACTGTTTTGGAGTGAACATTTATTAAAAAAAAATTTAAATATTTTGTTGATAATAAAATATTAAAACAATTTATATAACTTTTCTGAATCTCAAGACAAGGACAAACAAGAATGAATATCAAGTTGTGAATATTACTGTAACTGATTTTAAAACGTAATATAAAAATAAAAGAAACAATGATACAAATGTAGTGTTAACACTGTTTCAGATAAATTAATTTTTATGGAAATGATATATAAAACTTAACTATCAGGTCATCCCATAAGTTCTGTTCGAATTTTACCTTTTTTAAAATGAACGAAATTTAAAGAGTATTTTATAATGTCTAATGGAGCTGAACATTATTTTTATATTTAGTTGCATTTAGACTGATCAAATTCTATTTCAGAGAACAATAAAATTAAATTTTGTTTGATTAAAACCCTGCTAACATGGAAGTACCCAAGAAGAGGCACATAATGCTTTATGAGTTCAAGAAAGGAAACTCAGCAGCCGAAGTGGCTAGAAATATTCACTCAGTTTATGGAGAGGAATGTGTGAATGAAAGAACTTGCAGAAGATGGTTTGCAAAATTCAGAGGTAAAGATTTCACCCTTGAAGATGAAGATCGAACAGGATGTCCAGTTGAGTTTGATGAAAAGCTTCTTGAAGCAGCCCTTGAAGAAAATCCTGCTTTATCAGTTCAGAAATTGGCAGTGGTTCTCAGTTCAAACCATACAACTGTTCATCGTCATTTTCAACAACTTGGAAAATTTCCTAAACTTGGAAAATGGGTGCCTCATGAATTGTCTGAAAACAACCTCAAATCCCGAGTTGACATCTGCTCTTCTCTCCATTCTCGCCAACTTGCTTCACCTTTTTTGGATAGACTTGTGACTGGTGACGAAAAGTGGATCTTTTATCGAAATGTTAAGCATCGTAGACAGTGGCTTGGTAAAGGGGAAGGACCCAGCCACAGCCGAGAAGGGCAAAAGGTTCTTCTTTCAATCTGGTGGGATTGCCAAGGAATAATGCAACAATTAATGCTCAAATATACTGTCAGCAATTAGAGCGTTTGAACCAAGCTTTGAGGAAAAAAAGACCTGCTCTAGTGAATCAAAAAGAGGTGATGTTTCATCAGGACAATGCGCGACCCCACACAGCAAGAATCACGTCACAAAAGATCGAAGAACTTGGTTGGAAAAAAATTCCTCATCCACCTTATTCTCCTGATCTTGCTCCTTCAGACTACCATTTGTTTTATAGCTTACAGAATCATTTGGAAGAAACAGCTTTTGTAACACAGGAAGAGGTTAAAACTGACATTTGTGAGTTCTTCGAATCAAAGTCAAAAGAATTTTACAGTAATGGAATTAGTAAGCTTGTTAATAGATGGAAGTAAGTCATAGATAATCAGGGAAAATACATTGTTGATTGAATCTGTAATTAAATTAACATATGGTAACTTGTTTTCTTTATTCAAAATTCGGACAGAACTTATGGGATGACCTGATACAAATAGTGATTTACTATATCTGTAACTGCCTCTTTTAACATTGTAGTGTTTTTTTGGTGGATATTGAAAATATTGTTGAATAAACAGAAGCATGCTTTGAGAATGTGGTTACTCTGAAATAATTCTTTGTACAATAAATATTGGATTAATGTAACAAAGGGTGAATGTAATCTTTACTGCGTTAGTACATTTAGATTATATTTTTAAGAAAATTCATGTAAATGAAATTTTGTTTTGAATGAATATGTGCCTGGTGCATATATTTATATTCATACTAGAAAATAACAAAAATGTAAACATTTGGCAATGAGTAACAAAACACACTTTTCTACTGCATATTTAGGTATAAATTAGTAGTTTCAGATCTTATTTTTATATAATTAAGTGGTAAGAAGTGTTCCTGTTTTGGAAGCTAATTTGAAATTTAATTTTCTCATAAAATAGGACCTTTTTTAAAAGAACTACTGTTTACTAATGTGCAAATTTACTGTTCAGAGTAAAAATATCTGTTCTTTAATATGGTATTAATAATCGTAAATGCTGATATCATTGATATTTAAATATAAAATTACTCAACTCAGATTTAAAATAATAATCATAAAGTAAATACAATTTACCAATCTATCTCTCTATCAAACAATTAAAAATTTAAGAATTTATAAGTACTTATTAAATTTTGGGAAAATTACAAATCATCTGTTTTTATTAATACATCTAATATTTTAAAATAAGGCTATGATTAAGAAATAATTCATATGGTTATTATTATATGTCTTCTTTTCTTGGGTAGATTGTACTCACGAGCATATAGCTGGCTGATTATTTCTCTTTTAGTCAATGGGAGCTCATTAAAGGAGATCACTGCAAATACATTTTGGTCCGTTGGTTTGCTTGAAATTGTTTCCAATTCTGCCTTGTCATCAAGCTGGATTCCAACTGTGAAGATTCGGTTTCCTGCATTGCGGGTCAGTTCTGCCTGAGATGATATTTGTTCAAGCTGCATGTTAGAATTCTTGTCTGTTATGATTAGTAAAGCATTTGGTACATTTGCTCGGTCAGATGATGGGTCCCCAAAAACTTTGGTGCGAACTGTTTCCAACAGGCTGGCTACATTAGCTGAATCAGACTTGTGCTTGCTAAGTTGACTGGCTAATATTTCAGTTATAAGTGACACATTTCTAAATTCCCTCAGATTAAACAAAATAGTTCCTACGTCAGTGTAGGCAACTGTCCCAACCCTGACCTTACCAGAGGCAATATTTGCCCTCTCAAGGAGGTCTTTGATGTAGACCGTAAGTTCTCGTATTTCTACATCATTAACTTTCTCTGATAGGTGAATGGCAAACACAAGATCCAGTTCATCAGAAGCTGAAAAAGTGGAAGAAATGGGACTTTATACTTTATACTAATTAGCATGCATATTAGCTTATTATTATTACCATTAATATTATGATTATTATTGTCATTGTTATTATATTGTGCATAGCATTCGTTTTGTGATGCAAGGTGCATTTTCAGTGTGCTCATAGAAAATAAAGATATGAGTGAAGGTTGAGATGAAAGTAGTGTTAATGTAAAGGCTGCATTCTATATGAGAAGTGTGGAAATAATGTGTGATTTGATTGCAATAAAAAGTAAGTTACTGGTGCATTGTTACTTAATGAAAACAGAAGTGAAGAGTTTTGAAGGAGAGTGGTATGATGAAATCAGGCTGCATTCTACTTTACTGGTATGTGTTATACGCTCCTAGCAAAGAAAGGTGAGTGCAGTCATTTAAGTAATGCTCATGTTATTGATGACCAGCCATGAGGTGGAAGGTATCACTGGTTTGTGAAGGAATCATTTTGTTGTCTGTAAATCAAGTTGTTGCTGTTGAGAGTGTAGAATACTTTCTGTGCTGCATTGTCTCTGTAGATATCTCGCTTGTTGATGATTTGCTGTTGAATCTGCTATATTGAAATAAGATGTACAGCAATATAGATGTAAATGTAGGCAAAAATAAATGTTTCTTGTGTTTCTTTGATAATCAATATGCTGTAAGATCATTACAAAAAATGCATTTAGTCATTATGAATAAGCTGATGCTATTTTGATTTGTTGTAAGCATATAGGAACATATGCTAGATTATTGACAAAAATATAAGAATGTGTTATGGAAATTAACAATAAGAATAAGCAATAACTTTAGATGATATATAAAGCATGGTTTTGACTGTTATGTTGTTTCAGACTAACATAAAAGAAAGAAGTGCTTGTGAAGATGTCTGTAGCTATTTACAGATATCAAAAATAAAAATAAGTTAATTATATTGTTTACAATGTTTTACATTTATCACATTTGCAAAATTGTTCAAACTGAAGTGTATGAACTTAGAAGGTTATTTTGTAATGTGGATTTATTAATGAAGAGAATGTATAGTTGGGTAAACTGAAGCAATAAAAGTAGATTGAATATATTTTTAAAATGAATTAATTAAAAAATGTTTATAGACCTGTTTTTGGAATAAAAGTAGATACTATAAATGATAAAGAGAAAAACAAAAAAAAAGTAGTAAAAAATTTATGACTTGCATTGTTGAAATTATTACTTTATAAGAGAATAAAAAATTGCAAAATATTTCACACAATGAAAATTTGCATTAATTAAAAAATAAAATAGGAAAATTTGAGATTATTCATTAATAAGAATATTAATGAAAGAAAGTCACAAAAAATTAAATTTGGGATTATTAGAAATAAAACAAATATTAATATTTATGATGTTCACAAAAGACTCATTATATCTAAATATATTTCTTTTTACCCATAAGAGAATATAAATACAAAATGAAAATAATAATAATAACTAAATGAACCCATGAAAATTCCACAGGTGTTGACAACTAAGATCATCCATTATCTCATGCCTGTGCTCTTTTTTTCACCCTTTGCCTGTATCTTCTCATTTTCTCCCTTATTCCTTCCACTCTTTATTGCCTGTCGATGTTTTTATCTAAATGTTATACAAACACAAATTAGTCTCATACATATAAGAAAACGGAATAAGGAATGTGAAAATATTTTCTACTGCATTCTTTATTATCTTTCTTTTGATCTATCTCTCTCCTGAAGGAATTTTAATATTTTGTATTTTTTACTTTCCTATTCTTATCCACCTTTCAATTTTCCACTTATTGTCTCTTCTTGATATCTAGCTAGCAAACCTGTATCACTATACATTTCTTTTGTCTCCATCCCTTACCTTTCTCTCTCTATGTACATAGATTTATTCTCCCTGCCCCATGTGTTTTTTTTTTTTTTCATTTTAATCTTGTTTTTTTTTACCTTCTTTCACACCCTCTTTTCATCATCTCCTCTCCTTGCCCAATTCCTTCTCATTTAATATTATTATTATTATGTAAGTTTCTTAGTCAGAAAGTCTAACTGATTCCAGCTGAGAAGGTCCAGGGATTAGGCAAATATACTACACTCTGATCCTAATTAGAAATGTGTAATGGTTATACATACAAAAAAAAAACAGAATAATAGTAATGATAATATACTGAGAAAAATTTTGAATATTTAAGGAGACTTTCTGTCACTTAATCTCCAATAATAACCATCTAGTGTAAACATGCAGATATATGAAAGTGAAAAGATAGATGAGAATCTTGATCTGAGGAAGTTGTGAAATATGAACTTGACAATTAGAGAACTTTCAGTTATTGAAGCCTAGGAAAAAATACTGGAAGATCTTAAAATTAAGGAGAAGAACTGGAACTAAATCTAGACAACAGTGTCAATGAAAACAGCTACATTATTAAGAACATTGCTGGAATATTGATGAAATTTCTTGTCACTTAATCTTCAATGTAAACTATCATTTCGTATTGTTGTGAGTACTCAGTGTGAGTAATCATACTACTAATAATAATTGTAGTAATAGCTTTATTCTGAACACAGAAACATTGTATGATATCAAACTGGTGAATGTCATATTGTGAAAATAAAAGAAACTGAAAAAAATCTAAAAGTACCAGAATCTAGCCTGGGAAGAAAAAAAGCAGCTGAAAATGAGGGTCAGAGTCATGCCTATAGTAAGTGGTTCTCCTGAAACCACCCTAAGAATGAGACTGGATGAATTGAAGCTTTGAGAAAAAACTTTGACTGTAGACCAGAGCAATCAGTGCTAAGGTAAGCAAAATGCTGAGGAAGGTGTTGGAGAGTCAAGGAGACTTGCTGTTAATCAATATTAAGTAATAACCACAAGACATTAGGTGTGAATATACAAAAGCATGAAATTATAATAAAAATAGTTATAGTAAGAGAAACTGATGACCATGCATAAAGCCTTGCCAAAGTAATGGATATGAGAAGAAAGAAATGAAGAAGAGGACTGTTCAGGATTAAAGATTGTGTCAACTTGAGTTGGGGGCAATATAAAGCAGATTAATGAGAAATTAATTAAGAAAGTCAGAAGTTGTAACAGTACTGAAAAAGAACAAATGTTGAATAGAAAACTTGAAAACAAGAAGCCCAAAATGGAAAGAAAAACAGCTATGAGTAACAAGTAAAAGTGTAGAAGAAATTAAAAATGTATGGTTGCACAGAGGACACTTGAAAAGAGAAACAGAATCTATACTAATTGCAGCCAAGAGAAAGTGTAGGAGAGCTAACAATACTAAGGCAAAGATAGACATGGAAAATTAGAATAGTAAATATTGATAATACAAATATACATAAAATATTGTATATCAAATAATAAGTGAATGCAGTAAAGTAGTTCACAAGAAGTACAAAAATAGACATGACTGGGTAGGAATGGTGATCCACTGGGAATTGTCTAAATAATTGGAATATGATCATGCAAACAAATGATATATTCAGAAACAGTAGCATGTTTTTAATCATTTCACCCCAAGCAAATCAATTGTGCCACTACAATGGTTACTGGAAGTGGTAGAGAATGAGAATATTTGAGTGAGGAGAACAGGAACAGGATTCAGGGATACAGAATATTACAACTGATGTTGCATTTAAATTTTTGGAGATTGTAGGTGGCATGGAAGCAAGAAATTGAAAAAGAGTTCAACGGGTGAAAAGTATGAGAAAAGAAACTATTAGAATAGAATGTATGATTACATCTAGCTATTTCAGCTGTAACATGATGAGGCCTAGTTGCTGATCTAGTAATCTGTATTAAAGCATTGACAAAATAAAATTCTATGAAAGTTTGAATTCCAAATGGATCACCTAATTAAGTTTGCAGATTGGATTTAATCATTGTAAATAATGACAAAAACATCTCACATATTCCTGCCGACCACAGAATGAGATCAAAAGAAAGTAAAATGTTTTAAAAATATGGAAACCTTGCTAAAGAATTGAAAAATAAATTAAGTATATAAAAGTGCTTATTTTACTCATCATTGGTGCATTTGAAAAAGTATAAATGAGTCTTGTAATGAGCATAGGAAAATTGAATATCCAAAAAGTATTGAAAACATCAGAATGATAACTTTACCAAAAATCAATGAGGGTACTGAGAAGAGTATTGGAATATTAAAGAAATATACTATGACTTGTTCTCCAATGAAAAAAACTAGGTCCTTCTAATGTGAAAATTCAGCAGATAAATAATTAGTTACTTGGAGTATACTTGATGTGAATAAAATTGATAGAGAACAATTAACAATTAAAAAATAAACTGGGTCTTCTACTTCAAAACTCATTTTAACAAGTCTAAACATAAGATCAGCTTCTATTAAAATATAGTTTATCATTTTTAATGTGATGCAGATCAATTTTATGCAATTTATTGATTGATGTTAAAAATAAATACTTATAAGTATGCATTGAACTGCCTCTATAAATATTCAATCTCCTAAACAAAAACCACAACTAAATCTGTAAAGCATATAAAATATAAAATTTGGTTCTCTCTGCTCAACAAAGAGGAAGCCAGGATTTAATAACAATGGCAGTAAAAGAATTTTAATAGCATTTCTTAAACTATGTTACTTGAAATATCTTAGAATAAATTGAAAGGCAATAAAAATTTCTAGAAACACTCAAAATTATGTTACAATATAAAAAATAACCTTAAAAATTAAATTCAACTTTTTACAGTATTGGGAAACATTGAACCATAAAAGTAAAATAGATTTTTTTTCAGAGAAAAAATTGTTTCATAATTTTATCACAATTTTACTGAATAAATGAAAGGAGATTGTTAAGATATTAATAAATTAAACTAAGGTTAGAAATTGGAAAACAACATCATTTTAATTTTTCTATTGCCTAATAAAGCTGTAAATTTAGAGAAGTGATTTCAGAACATTTATTAGGTTATTTTATTAAAACCAAACTATCCATTAAAGAATATTACTTTCTTTACAAGCTAATTTATCATGATTCAAATTCAAATAGTAGCTATACACCTTTTGGAATATACTTTTATTGCTTATTTTCCCAATCATAATTTTTTTTTATCTTCAACAATATTTAAAAGAACACAATCTAATAAACATAAGTCATAAGTACAACTTATGTTTAATAATGGAAACAATGACATTAAAGAAATATATTGGTAGAAATAAAAGGACTGCTTCTAATATTATGATGAACTGAAACATGACATTTTCATTGTATTTGTTATGTGGTCATTAATGAAATTGTGTAAAATGATGTATTGCTCACACATTTTCATGTACATCTATATGCACAGTTGAAATAATACTATCAAAAATACATGTATACACACATTCATGTGTCTTAATGTCCACTGAGTATGCACACATTCATATACATGTCATACTCAAACACATATATACTCACTTGTGTAAACCCTAGGATTTGCTGGTTTTGCTGAAAGATAAGAATAAATAGTGTAAATTGATATGTTTGTTAATAAAAGTATGGAAAATATTTAGTGGAAGATTTGTGTAAATTCATAATTATAGAAAAGGGCAAAAGAGAAATTATGCTAATAGATCCCACACCAAAGGAATATAAATTTGATAAGCTAACAGTGATAATGTGTCAGGAACAATTACTTTACTATGTGCATTTTCTTCATAATTTTCATTGGAATTATGTAATGAAAGAGAATTGCATTAATTAATTGCATTAATTATATCTTTTTTATAGCTGCAAGCAGATAATAATTTGCTTAATATAATAAATTGGTGTTGAATGTTGTCTGATTTTCAGGTTTATGAGAGACTCATTGATTTTTATTGACTAAATTTGGAAAAATGTAACCCCCGTGTCAGTTCAAAGTGTTAGAATGAACTGTCACATGATTTTTATTAAGATTACATTATGATCTTAGATTTGAATCTTATCATCAACTACTGATTTATTGTGTATTTATTTGATAAATTTTACCAAGAGAAATACAGAGAAAACCAAAATGTCTGCAGATAAATTAGGATGAAATATTCACTAATTTAAATAATTTTATTAAATTGTAATATAAATTTCAAAATAGTTGAGGAACATTTTTTCAGTAACTGTTGAGCTATTTGTAATAAAAACATAATAACTCCAAATATTTTCTTTGTTATTGCAGTTTTGTTTGTTGTCATTTCTAAGAAAGAATATAAAAGCTGTATTTTTCAATATTTCTTATAATTATCATAAAAATTATCAATATTTCTTTATTTAAAGCAATAAAAGAATTTAATCCTTCTAAAAAGTGAGAGGTTTTTCAAATCAGAAATTATCATATAAGAAAATCTGCATCACTAGTTTTAATGTCCATACAAAACAGCTTATTTAAAAAGAACATTGTACTTACCATTTAAAATGGGTGGGTACCATTAGCATTGATTAGTTACAATACATAAAATAACAAAATATTTAATAAAGTATTAATAAAGGAAATTAATCTATTTTACTAGAAATTCTGAGAAAAATATTTTAAAGATAATACAAAATTAATTATATGATATGAATTACATAATTAACTATAATACATGAATTACTTTGTTTTGATTCTCTCTATAAAGAGTTATACTTGTAGAATTAATTTTAATATGTGGCTTATATCTAGTGATTATATTATTATATTTGTTATGCTGACAGTGGTGGTGGGGGGAGGGGTCAGTATCCAAATCCAAGATGTTATGAGGTTTAGTATTGCAGTTGTGTCTATGAAAACTTGAGGTATAGTATTGTGATCATGTCCATGAAAATTTTGGTACGTGTATACTAAAATACAAAGATTTTCCATATTTTTATTTTTGTTCTTTGTCAATCAAAATAAAGGAAACAAATTCAGTGTAAACAATCAAACAAAAAAGGCAAATCTTTCCTTGTGAGAAGGTGTAGATGAAACAGAGTGAAAGGAAAGGTGACACTATAACAAGCACCATACTGTGAGAAGTATAATTCGATATTTTAAGCAGTTTAAAAAAATGATTCAAGAATGTGATGAAAATAATAGAATTCAAATGGGTAGCAGCAAATTATACAAAATTACTTAAAATAGGGGAAACACCATTTGGTACTATCATCTTCATACTTGGAAATTTACTAACATTTCAAAACAAAATCGACACCACCCACAAGCCCTGGGTCTGATACCTTACTTGGTAACACCCTGAGTAAGTGCTTATTTGCCTAAAGAGTTGTCCCATATACACCAGTTATATGATTCATCCACATAACACAGTCATATTGGACATGAGAATACAACCAATTAAAAATAAAGGAAGTGTTTCACTAAAATAGTCCTAAAATATTGTAGTACAGTTGTATGAAAATACCAAATTTCCAGACGAGGTGATGCTGTCATGAAATTTCTTCAAAGGTACTATGGCTTTCATGATATCTTGGATTTTAGTATCCCTCTTACACTACTGTTATACATTTAAGTTTATTTTATGTGAAATAACTTCAAATTTGTTTTATGCATTAATACAGTATTTTTATATATTCTGTTTATTCTTAACATATCTGTTAGATTCTATATTTATGAGTTAATTTTACCAAATCTTAGCTGCTTATGAATGATAAATTAACTAATTCTTAATTCTAAAACTGGAATAACTTGACATTCAGCCTAAAAGGAAATTATATAGAAATATTAACATAGGTAGGGATCACTTTTGTCATAGAGTTTTGTTTATTATAAATGAAATCTTGATTCATCACTATATTAGTGTACTAATGATGTAATGAATATGCATACACCTGGTTCCCCCTCACAGTAATATGATTGGCTGGTGTCAGCCATAAATACAGACTAATATGGAGGGACAGGGGGATGCCTATTGTCTTCGCTGTTGTCTTGGCCTATTGTCTACACCGGTTGCTTACCACTATGACGAGGACCAGTCCATTACGGTTACCTGCTAGATTGTTCTACTCAGTTACAGTAGTCCAAAACCACTTTGCTACTTTGAACAAATATATCCCTTTCCGGGACATATCAACTAAGAAGCTTAGTTCATAGTTATCTACTAATAACTAATTTAACTCTGAATTGAATTCTTCTCTTTATTTTGTAGAGATAGAAGTAATAATGTTTTCTTTTTTCTTATAAGAAAATATATTTTAAATAGAAATAGTAATGAACATTTTACTTACATGGAACAGGAACTGTTGGGATGGAAGCACTGACATCAACTAATAGAGTAACAAAAAGAAATAATACTTGTAAAAGTTACTTGAAAATTTGTTTCATTTTTAGCATGCTGTTAGATATCCCTATTTATTCTTGATGTTAATTGTTCAGTGTGGATAAGTTACTTTTTGTAAGAAAAGATTTTATAAAATTTATTTTTTTAGAGATAGATTGTATTACAATTGTTGATTATGCAAAATTGATAACTTTTTGTTTCATTACATCATATTTTACAGAGACATAAAATGAATATTAAAACCTACTTTATTAAGTGAAAGTTGAAAAGATGCAATATAAAAGAGACCAGAATTTGATATTTTGTTGTTTAATTAATAATTTTGGCCAAAATTATTTGATTAAACAAGTTTAACAGGTGTATATTTCATATATGACCTTTTAAATTGTACAGTATTTTAAAGTATAGAACTTTGATATATATACAATATAAAATTATATTTCATTTAAATAGTTAATTGTAATTACTATCTGTTTGCTTTTGTTTAATTTATTTATGGATTAATCCTGTCTTTATCCAGTATTTCTTCATAATTACTATTAAAGGATGTTATTTATAATGGGTTTAATACTACTCAGGAATTTTATAGTTCCTTCTGGATTTCTTTAAATATATGCCATGATAAATATTAAATATTCAAAATTTTTGTTGTCTTATAAATTAAAATAATTATTAGAGTTTTTATAAAAACTTACGATTATTTTATTACTGAATCATAAAATGTATAATATTATTTTAAAAAATTTAGCAGCTTTATTATTACTGCTTACTAATATTATATTTCACCTTTGGCTAATACATTTTATTTGGTTAATTCAGCATATTAAAATCCCTGTAAATACATGCAACTAATAAAAACTGGTACATATTCATAGATGATTTTATGAAATAAATCTTTATTTATGCTTGTACATGTGTTAATAGCATTTTCTTTAAACTTCTTAACAAAGTTTTCAATAAATTGAAGCACTAATAAATATACATATTTGTAAGTTACTCTTATTAAATTATTAGCAAAATAAAAGTAATCAAAACAGAAAATATTTAAGACTCAAAAAGTTTTAACCATTTCCTCTCAGTCAGGTAATAAAGAGTAAATATATTCTCACATGCAGAAATTTACTAATTGAAAAATAGCATGCCAGAAATTTTAAGTGAAACTTACTAGGAGGGATCATACTGAGTATGTTTGGGGTGACACTGCTGAGTGAGGCATAGTCATCAACAAAAAAGGAATGGAGACCTGATGGCTCACTTGCAATAGTTCTTAATTCAGCTGAATCGGGAAGTCCAACACCAACAGTAAGTATCTTAGCACCACCATTTTTAAGAATCTCTGCATTACTTTCAATATTTTTCTTAATAGTTGCCTCTAAATCAGTGACAAGAATAATATAATTCGTAGCATCTGCTCGATTTCCTTTATCCTCATTAAGTAACAGTTTTGGTAAAGATTTCAAAGCTGCTGCAACATTAGCTTTGGGACTTCGGGCTCTAGATTCTTTAAACAGATCTAAAGCATCAAGTACTTCAGGTTTAGTCCTGTAAGTATTAAAGTCAAAACTCACCCTGATATTTTGTTTGTAAAAAGCCAAAGCAACACGGATATCCCCAGAAGCTATATTTGCATTTGAAAGCAAAGACTTTAAAAAATTTACTAGATCTTCCATTTCGCTTTTCTTTACACCCTTGGTAACATGTACCAGATAAGTGATGTCTGCTTTGATATTTGCTGTAAATATTAGAAATAAAATATAGGTTAGGAAAATTATTTTGGTTTTTATTCAAAATTTATAAGTAGAAACTAATAAGTTTCTGAAAACAGAACTGCATTATTTCCCTTAAAGAATATTAATTTTTAAGAGTTACGTCCCATTATCAGCCATAACGTAACCAAATCCATTTGGTTATATTATCAAAGACAACATATAGGATTTTAGAGAAATTAATCAGCTATTGATCATGCCACATATTAAACGAAAAATATATTATTTTAATGTCTTCTGTAAATGTAACATGATACATATTAAAATATATCACTTATATGATATTAAAATATAGCTGACCTAACCAAACATATGCGAATTTACTTGATTTCTAGAAGGTTTTTATGATCTATTAATAAAATAATGAATTATTTAAAAGAATCTTTGCATCATGAATTTAGCATGATTTTTTTCTTTGATGAACATTTTAAATTTACAATTTTATTATAGACTTAATACTAAAAAATTATTCATATATCATAGATTTTAAAATCTTTTATAAATTTTTTTAACTGATGAAAAAAAATAGATAAAGAGTGCATTTTATTCAAATTATTAATATTATAAGAATTATTTTGCTGCTTATAATTAATAAGTTTACCTGGGTCTCCAATAGCCGGAAATGCAGCATCACCTTGTACTGAAAACATAAATAATGAATGTTTGATATTTTCATAATAAATAAGAGTAAAAGTTGTTTTATTATCAAGAGATATTTTAAATGCTATTTGTACCTGTAAAAGAAGAATATGCAAAATAAACTTGAATATCATCTTCGAAGAAAAATAAATAATACATTAGGAAAATACTTGTTGAAAAATTAATAATTTTTCATTTTTATTAACAATTTGTCAATGATGAATTAAATATTCTTGGTTAAGAACATTTAGCAAATATTTTAATGTTTAAAAAAATGCCATTAAATGCAAATACATCTACACATACATTAGCACATATATGACAGAAATATTAAGATGCAAAAAATAGAAATCTTTGCTTTTAAATTTACTTTTGATAAGCATAATATTGTAGGCTAATATAATCTGTAACACTACTTGAGGAATTTAATACAAAATAATATCTTTAAAATCATTTGAAACATTTACTACATGAAGAACTTTAATTATATTAATTCATTTTTTGTATAATAAGAAAATATAAAATTTTGGTTATAGCCTAAAATCAAAAGAAAGAAATTTCTGATATTAATGCTTGGTTGATTTTTTATATTGGATGTTTTGATACATTTTCATTTTAATTATTAAAAATAAACATCAACATTTGAATTTCCTGGGATTAAATTTCCGTGATTATCTGATAATTTCTTTTAGCATATATAAAGTTGTATTCACATTAATTTATGAATGCAGGCCAGACTTTTTACAAGCATCAAGAAAATATATTTGAATATGATTAAGCTGAGTAAAATTTATTGCAACAGATAGATAAATTAACTAATAAATTATTTATAATTAAAAAAAGGTTTTACTATATTAAAATTTGAAAAAAACTTTTTTCATTCACTTAATGAAAGGACTTAATAAATGCTGAATTACAAAATTATTAGGATTATTAGCAAACATGAAAAATATTATTTTAAAAATGTTATTTTTTATTTTATTTCTTATTAAACTAATGATATATATTTTATTATTTTTAATTAGAATATTGGCTGTTACATATCAGTTTTGATTAATAGTTAAAATTAAATATAATTATTAAATATATTATATTTAATAAAATAATAAAAATAATTTTGAATCCAGGCATTAAAGATTAATTTATATATAGCTGATATTTACTAATATGAAGATTATTTTAAAATATTTTAAGCATCTAATGCAATTTCTGTCAGCAAATGAAGTAGCTTGCAATTAAATTAATGGAAAATATTATCTTTTTTTTAAGAAAATATCTTCAATAATATAAGCAAATATTTGTTTGCATGCTTTGTTATTTAGCTGAAAATAATTTGGAGATGAATAAACATATATTAAACAAATTTTGATAACACTGTGATATTCAACAGCTGTACACACACACACACACACACACACACACACACACACACACACACACACACACACACACACACACACACACACACACACACAAGGCATCTCCATAGCAAAAAGGTTTAGCAAGGTCGTCTTGCATACCAATTTGCTAGTATAGTGAGTTCAGTCCCCATTGAATGACCTACAGTTTATTGTAGCTTTGTGCTAGACAAAACTCAGTAGACAGCCCTCCCACAACACTCACAAATGTACACATACATGCACATAGGCATAAGGATAAATACACTTTTAACAAAATATTTTAAATTTAATAAGTATTATAACCAAAGCTATTCTCAGATTTTCATCATTTTTTTAGACAAAACTTATCTTCAGAATTAACTGCTGCTTTTATATTAATAAAAGAAAATAATTTCAAGAGCAAAATTATACTAAAGTGAAATACTAATACATAATCATTTCTACCTGAAAATTAAATTTACATAAAATGTAATAAAATGTAATGTTTTATTTAAAGGTATTAATATATATTTATTACATTTTGAAAATGTCAGTTGTTGTTTGGAAATAAACAAAAAATACTTAACTGAGTTATAGTTTTGGGATCAAATATTAAATTCTGAATCAGGTTGTAAGTTTAAGAATTTATCTGAAAATTGGTTATTTAGTAATTTTATACTTCATTATTTTTCCATTTTACTGAAGAATGCAAATTTCATAGAAATCTTACTTTTAATGCGTGGGCAAACATCAGGTATAGAATTTTACAATATTTTTCTTTTACATATTTGATGTATGTTTTTTATATAGAAGTAAAGAATCATGGTAACATAGATTTTGTATTGATCCCTCATTCAATATTATTGAGTGGAAAAATGTATTTTATTATTTCCGAAAGTGTATTTATACTTAATTAAATACTGCATTAAAATATAAACATGTCTGAATGTGATAAATAATACTAATAAAGGTAATATTTTGATAACATTCAGTTAGAAAAAAGTTCCCTTATGCACAGCATGCAAGCAATTTGTTGAAAATAGCAAAAATAGATAGCAAGCGCAAAAGTGAGCAATAGCTGCGCAGCGAACAGTAGAGCCAGAAAGAAAGAGAACTGTTGCATCTAGAAAAGATCTGAATGGAGCTTGGATTAGACAATGGCAGAAATTAAAGCATAGAGACAGTCAATTGTAATAACTGATTTATACTTTTAATTAAATGAGTTTTCTGTGTCTATGGTGATACCAGATTAGTTGTACCCACTTTTGTTGAGTGCTAACAGTTTGGTTCCTAGTTTTTATGCACTATTATGAAATTAAAATGAATTTTACAAATGGAATTTTGTTTTCTGTATCCTTGTAATTTCTATTTATCATTGTATGTATTCTTGATTATTAGGAATCAAAGGCAATTCTTAGTATGACTGAGAACTTTTAAATATTAAATCATACAGTTATCAATCATATAGCATAATAAAAATATTCTAGTATACATTGTAGAAACAATTTCATTCAGAAATCAGGAGTGTCCACTTATCTTTGCTGCAAATATTAGATTTTTATTGTGTTTTTATGATTTGCATTTGTTCACTAATCTAAATAAACAATAATTATATTTTTAACAGAGCTTTAATTCCAGCTCAATTCACATAAGCATTATATTTTCTATTTTAGATTAATATAATCTTGTTCATAGCTATTTCAATTGTTTTTTCATTCTCAGCTAATCTATTATCATTAAACATTTCAATTTTGCCTACATCATACATCTATGAATGAAGAAAATTCTTCATAGCTATTTAAAATATTTTTCACACTTCTCTAATAAATGTGGATAAATTTATAAATGCAAATTTCACATTTTCACTCGTATTTACTTTTATATGTTTTATTTTTACTATAAAATAAGATATTTTATAAATAAGTTATTTTTCATACCTGTAGTTTATATAGATATGAATCATTTATTAGAAAATATTATTTGTTTAGCTTATACAAATATACTTATGCACTTGATAATCATACATATTAGCTAGTTAGGAAAAATATATGCTTCTACTATCCAATCAAAGAAATAAATCAACTGAGATATAAACTGAAGCATATCTGATTATGAGTATTTGTGATATTTGAATGAAGGGGATGTTTTTACCAAACCAAGAGAACTCAAAGTTGACAATATTAACAACAATGAAAATAAAATATGTAAAAATGATAAGAAGATAAGAGAAACATTTCATATCAATGACAAAAAGAGACTTCATATAAAAAAATGTTAAATAAGAAATATATCCTCTTCCTTAAAATAATTCCTGGATATTTCATGATGATCAAGTGACAGCGCCTTCTTGCCAATGACCAAACAATAAAGAATTTTATCAAAGCGCCTTTGCTTTTGCCTGAACCATAATGGAGCGCTTGCAAACCCTGCCGCTGCTGCCTTCGCTGCTGCTGCAATTGCCGCTGTTTTTGTGGCAACTGCATGCATTTGTGCGTGCATTGAGCCATCATTCTTGCTTGCTGTGTACTCACATGCCATCATCTGCTCAGTAAGCTGTGGCTCCACGTCACCAATATGTTCAACGCTCACAACTAAGAAATGGTTTATATTGGCTGGTTCCGACACCACCGAGTTCAATTCAGCATAAGTATGTACTCCTATTCCAACTGCAAAAATATAGGCAACATCCTTGAGCATCAGGGCAGCTGATTCCAGGTCATTTGAGCCTGCTGTTGATAAGCCATCTGTAATGATCACTACAGCATTTGGTACACTGGGCCTTTTGTCCTTTGCTTCAGACAGCATGATTTGCCTGACTACTCTCAGACCACGGGCTAGATTGGCTTCATCAGATCGATAATAATCTGGAATGCTTTCAATAGCTTCTATCAGTTCCTTTTTTGTATTATATTGGTCAAGGTTGAATAGAATATCCGAATCACGACGGTACATCGCAATTCCAACCTGGACATCACCAGAATCCACATCGACATCTCGAAGAACATTTTTCAAGAAGTTAATTATTAGCTTGAAGGCCTTGTCACTGATATGGGTTGATGTATGAAGGAGGAAAACAAGATCCAATTTTTTACTATCTGAAAAAGGAAGAATTTTTGTGTAAGGATATTTAAAAAAAAAAAGTTGTGTGATATTATTATCTGTTTGTCTGTAAATAATATGTTGAATAAAAATTATGCTAATTGTTTATGAGGATAAATCTTTTTCTCCCTTATAATTTCAATCAAGAATTATTTTCATAATTTTGAATGACTCCTGCACTCATGATAATATATTCTATTTAAATGTTAAGTTTTTAAAATATTCTATATGCTTATTAATATATTAACATAATTTGATACAGATATGCTAATACCTTGGAAATCAGATGATGATGGCTATTGATTTACTCTTAAAATTAAAATGACTATGAGTAGTTTTGGGTTATAATTTTATGTAGCCATTTAATAAATTTGTGTTAAAGATTATAAAAACATGATCAAAAGATAATCTTAAAGATAGCACTATATGTAGCAGAGAAAACAAATTAGATTCTTTATTATCAATCTGACAACTTAAATTTCTTTTGCTAAATTAGTTTTGGATAAAAAATCTGTACATTTTACATGGATAAAGAAAGAGATAGGTAACACCTATATATTTATGTATATAGATTATTTAATTTGATAATACTTCTTTTTAAAATAGATATCAGTTTTACATTTTCACCTTGTTCTATTCTTTCTTCTATTTCAATTTTTATAACAATATTTTCAAATGGATGTGTAGGTAGCATAACAGTTATCTGTTTGGAAGGTGAGATTGGCAAACCAAGTTCAAGTTTCAGCCTAGTCTGTTGTGTTCACAACATACCTTTGGAAAATGTATGAAAATATCTCTTTGACTTCATAAGTTAAATTAGCAGAGTAGACTGGCCTCTCTACCTTTGGATGTTAGTCAGTCTATGAGAAAGATAAGACAACTCTGAATTCAAAACCATGGAGAAGGCAATGGGAAACCAATCCACTATCTTTCCTGTCATGGCAATTCACTCATAATAAAGAATTGGGGGATGATTGCCTACATCCTGGAAGGATATGGCATTTAAGAATATTTTAAAATAATTGTATATATTTTTTCCTTCCAGAAATAATGATAAATATACTGCTATTTATAATCATTAAAATTAATAAAAAAAATTTAAATTGTTAAAATGATATTAAATTGAATTTTCAAATTTATTTGGTTAATGCATGATCATAATCAATATTTGTCAACAGTAATCTCACTTGCCTGATAAATTTGAAAAAAATATCTTATTTTTGTACATATGTAACTTAATAGCATAAAAAATATGACATTTTATCATAACCAATCATTAAAAATGAATTTATTCTTGTAGTGTAATTTAAAAATTAGCTCTATATTTGAATCATAGTTGTCTGTAATGGTATATCTTGTAACATATACTGAAATATTTTATAAAATAATTTCAGCTGTTATTGCCATAATCATATTTTTTGGATGATTACATTTGGTATCAATTTTCATTAACTGAAAAACAATTCTGCTAAAACAGTACTTTTATCACTTTTTGACTATTACTAGTTTTACAGAATTTACTTACTTATACAACAAAGAAAAAAGCAGAAAAATCTAAAAATTATATCATTGTAAGCCAAAATAATTTAAAACTTTATCTCCTATAATGTTGATTCAAGAATTCAAAAATAAACTGAGAAAACAAAAATGATCAATTTATTTTGGTAAGTGAATCTTTGGTACAATTTTTAGAAAACATAAAAGTTAATGAAAATATTAACTATCAAATGAGCAAATTTGTCTTTTAAAATTTTTAAAGATTACCTTGAGACTATCTCTCACTCTTGTTCTTTCTTTCTCATATATGAGAGAGAGAAAGAGGAAAAGCCACCAATTTTTAGTTTTAGATTAAAGTTTAAGGTTCAAATAAAATTATAATTTGTTTTGAGATAAACCTAATACCATATATATGTGTTTGCTATTCAAAGTATAAAAAGACAAAGTAGATATAAAACCTAATGAAATAGTTTATTGTAAAACCTATAATATTATTACTAAACTTTCTCCTTAATGAAATATCTTAAAATATTACAATATTGATTTGTGTAAACATTCAATAAACATTACATACATGTTGATAATTAACAAATGAAAAGTAGGCCATGCAGAATGGTTGCACTTTAATATTTTCATGCATCATCTAATGATTTTTTCAAGAGTAAATCTTGTAGAAGTTTCTTGAATAATAGAACAATTTAATTTGTAAAGATTTTTTCAAGCAGCACAATAATTTCTTTCAAAGATTTGACAAAGCCATTGTGCCATGCTTCTAAATATGGGATTTCTACTGTTCATTATTCTACAGCTGTAAGTCATTACAGAATATTTAACTAAAATTTATATTAATAGTTACAGTGTTTTCTAATTTAAAATTATTTTTTATAAACTTTGCTAACCCAGGTATGATTTATTGTTCTTGAACTTGCTTATTCTAATCTGTATGGAACATAAATTTTGCTCATATTCATTAAATTGCTTAAGTGTGATAATACAAATCAGTACATAATAAAATTTATCTGATAGTTAATCATTTGTCTTTTCTCTATAGCATAGGAAGTATCATACACATTTTAAAAGTTCACTTCTTTCAATAATATATATTTTACTAATTTTAATTATATTTAATAAAATATAATCTTGTTTAACAATAAAATATAAATATAATTTTGTTATTTCATGCAAATTAAAATTGTTAAATTTAAAAATAGAATTAAATGCCTGTATCATGTTATAGAAGGCATACAAATTTGTTAACATGTTATATTTTTGTTACCTTATATTACTTTATGCATTCATTTATTATTACTGTATTATTATTATTGTTGTTATTATTATGATTATTATCATTATTATTATTATCATCATCATGATCATCAAAACTCAGAAAACACTTTGGTTAGGAATTTGTAAATGCGAAAAATTACTTAGATAAAATATTAATCAATATTTTTAAAATTTTGGAAGCAAATTTATTGGATCAGATCCAGGTTTACCATATGAAATATTGGCTGGTTTATCTTCTTTGAAGCAAATGTATGGTATGCTTCAAGGAAAATAAACATTATAAATGATAATGGCTGTTTCTGGATCTGTCCTCTTTGGCATGTTAAGCAATGAGAAAGAAACTGTTTGGGTAGCAAAACAAATAAAACACATATACATACGTTCTGCCTGAACACAAATTAAAATTAACAACAACAAAAAGAAAAAAAAAATCCAAAAACCAAAACACAGAAAACAAAAAACACAAAAATTATAATACATCAAAAGACATGTTAACAAGACAAACACAAATAATAAAAAAATTATTTTTATAAAAATTAAAACTTTAACACAGAAATAGTAAGAAATCTTTGATGAGAAGATATAAAATGTGATGCTTTGGAAATAATATTTATTTGGAAGAAAGTATTATAATAGGAAATAGAAATCATATAGTAATTAAATGATAAAATAGCATATTACATATGTAAACATTTTAAAAGTGTGTGTATCACTGACACTTTCTTTGGATAAGTATAAACACATCTCAAATTTTGTAAATAGTTCAATTTAAAATTTCATTTAATCACTCATTTCACTGGTTTGTAAAGTGAGAGATTTCTTATGACCAATAGCAAGTGGCATTTAAGTTATGTAACAATTTTAGTATCTAATATGATATAAGGAACTGAAATCTTCATCCATCAATTTTCTCAATCTGAAATAAATAAACATAATGTTTTCATTCATTTGAAATAAAGTAGGATACCTTATTCATATAATCAGGATTTGCATTAATAAAGAAAATATTTGTTTTATAAAAATATACAAATTAAAAAGAAGGAATTCTAATTATTGACATAAATATAGATATACAAGTAGATACACTGAATGACATATATATATATATATATATATATATATATATATATATATATATATATATATATATATATACATAGCTATATTTATATATATATATATATATATATATATATATATATATATATATATATATATATATATATATATATACACACATATACATACATATATATATATATATATATAATTAACAATCACATACAGTTACATTAACAAATATATGAAAATCAATATAGACAGTTTTTGTATGTATGAAGCATCAATAATCAGTTGTATATGGATGTGGCAATGAAATAATTTTGTAACTTTCTCAGGTTTTATACATATGTGGTTCCTATGAAGATCTAAAATATGAATAAAGGAGGCAACTTTTGTAAATAAAATTACTGTTAATTAATTGGAGTAAAGTTTTCAAGAAATATAGTCCCAAATCTTTTATACACTAATTCATTTGAAGTGGTGTCTTGATCTTGGATATTTTTTATTTATGTTTTAGCTGCTGCACTGTCCCATATGCTGCATATTTGCATTTGTTGTATTTGATTTTTGTAATGTCATTCTACTCATTCTGCTTGGTGAAATATGGAGAGAAAAAATAGGGAAAGGAAACAGCAACCTGGAGATAGTCAAAATAAAGCAAGAGTTTAAAATAAAAGATTTTTTAAAAACTTTTGTTTTATTTTTACTACTTCAATGTATCTGCTTGTGTATAAATATGTATACTGATAATTAGAATTCCTTCTTTTGTAATTTTCATATTTTTTAATTTAGTGGAATGAGCAAAATCAGCATCACTAGGACCAAGTACAAGAGACACCTGAAGAAGGTAAAAAAATATAGTGGTTGAAATATTGTGCATATAAAAATAGCCAACATAACAACAACAGATTTTTAGTTTTTAATGATAGTTCCTCATCTCAAAAATGCAGACAGACATTATCATATGTCTCCCATGAAATTCAAATACCTACAGGAATATAATTTTAGACTTATTAAAAAAACAAATAGATGTATTCCTTGATATTTGCCAGAAAAAAGTAGCACAAATTAATATATTTATCAAATATTAGGATAATTAATTATTAGTGAGTCATGTAAAAATTAATGTTAAATTATTATGGAATTTTGCTAATAAAAAGTTATAATTATTGCCCTTTTAACACAAATGTTTTTATTTTTGATTTAAATAAGTCTGTTTAGTGGTTGCCTGGTTGTACATATAGTCTTGCATTTTAAAGATGGCTCAATGCTCATAATTACTATTTCAGTTATTTTCTATATATATATTTCTGGATGGTATAAAGCATGTAATATATTATTTAATTTCTTGTTTGCAAACAAAAACAGCTGTAATATATAAATATATTTACTAATCTGCTAATCTATGCTTATTTAATCAAGACTTGAAAATAATAACTCCGAAAATAATATATTAAACTGATTAAATTTTTAATTTTTGAAAAGTAACATATACTCTGGACCCTGCAAAGGAATATTTTTTGTAGTATACAGTTTGGCTAAGGGTGATTGACCATTGTTACATACAGATAATGGGAATTGTTATAATTAAGCTACTATATAAAGATATTATCTGTATTTGAAAAGTGCAAGTTTTATTATATACTAGCTAGTCAATTTTACAAGCATTGCCAAAATTATGCAGATCTTTGATTTTAATATCTAAATTTCATATTCTATTGAAGTGTTTAAAAATGTTTAAGAATTATTTTCCCAAAATCAATATTATTAACAATGATAACTCTATTTCTTTTTGATAGTGATAATAAAGATATCTCTTATAAACTGCCATCAACCATCCTGTTTAATTTTATTAAAGTTGTATTTTTTTCAATTGGCAAATGCCAGTTGCATTACTATACAATAAAACAATTTCTCTATTTTCAAATACAAAGTTGTTTTTATTATTTTTATAATCAGCAATGTAAACTTTCTCAATGGATTGATTTAAAACTTACTTTTAACTGCTTCATCATTCATTAACTCGAGTCCTGCAAAACAGAACAAAACAAATGTTATTGACTATGCAAACAATTTTTTGATTCTTTGTCCTTGTATATTCATTTTAAATTTTTAAGTTTTATTCAGTAGGAAAATAACTTCTTTGAAACTGCAAAACCCAACATAATTTTTCTGTTGGAATTCTATTAACTTTTTTGTTTTAAAAAATTAATAAAGAGCATGTTGCTCATAATTTGACACTTTTCTAATGTATTTTCAGACATATTAAAGTATATTAAAACTGATATTGATTAGAATCTTTGGAAAATAAGCATGAATGTAAAGTGGAATTTTGAAATGTCATCAGTTTGCATTCAGTTCACTCAATGTTTCTTTTTTCTGATTCTTTCAAAAATGCCATTTTTAAAAATCACCTTTTCTGACATTTTTTTTATTATATGTTTTATATGACATTTTTCCTATTATATGTTTTTTCACATTGTTAATTCCATGTCTGTCTGAAAGAAAAATGAAATGATCGTACTTTTCAGATCTTTTTTTCTCAAATGATAACTTAAATTAAAATTGTATTAATTGCTTAAAAATATTTACTCATGTTTGATATTTACCATGCTGGTTGAATTTGTCATTACAAATGTATAAAGAAATAGGAGAAAGAATAAAACATTTTGCCTAAATCACAAAATAGGCAAGTGAATGCTACCTAAATCTTATGAATAAAATGAAGAGAAACTGTATTTGTTAGCAAAATGTTTCAAAATAAATGGGTTAAAAGTTACCTGTGAAATAAGGTATAACTTACCTTCACTTAGTTCATGACCTGTAAGTATAAATTGAAAATAATCAATACACCCAATTTTACTAACTTAAATCAAACTTTATACAATCATTTCAACCAAATAAAGTTGAAAAGGAAAGTAATCATTCTTATATAGTTATTTTTTAAAATGATCATTTATGAAATTCTTAAGATTGTTAGAGTTGTTTAAAAAGTTACATTTTGATCAAGGTGTGCATCCTTAGAGGACAGAGGTGTCAATAATTACTACTTGATGAAGGGTCAGCAAGTTGTAGATAGCTACTCCAAAATATGTGTATAAAGTTACTCCTAAAGTTATGTAAAATAAAATAACTGTAGGATTAGCATTACAGACAGATCCTAATAACTGTATAATTGTAAATCTAGAATGAGTAATAAGTTATAAATGATCCAACAAATTTACATGGTATTTTTTTTTAAATAGTTAAGAAAAATTTACATTTTTTTAATATTAAGAGATCTCTTTCAACACCTTCCTGTCTTGTAGTTTAAAGATATCATAATTAATATAACATCTTCCTTGGATCTTTTCTTTTGATGTGTGAGGTGATGGTGCTAACACTGTTTAAAATGTGATGGATATTTTCACTTTTTGCAATATAGTCTGCATTATTTATAATATGAATTCTGCTATCTTGGTGGATTTGCTTGTAATGCATCAAGTCCATGGAAAATGTACACAATTTTGATAATTAAAAAATAGGAATTAACAAGCTAAATATATTAAATATTTCTTTTTACTTTCCATTCATTATCTGATGAGGTGCATGTACTGAAGTATGTTCTTTCATCCAAGTACAGCTACTTCAAATATATAACATCTTAATTTAAAAAGATTTGCAATATTAGCATATCACTTATACAGTCATAAGTAAAATGACATTTAAAAAGTACCAATTTGAAAGATACTGCATGACTTGTTTGAAAGCAAACTGAATAACATATTTCTCTACCTTTGCAATGAATAGATTATTTTTTATCTGATTTGATAATCACTTTTACTGTTGTCTCACTTTTCTATAAATCTTGCTGTGCTACATTTTGTTATATTTACAACATTAAATTTTCAGGTCTTTTAAATAAGGCATACTGTGATTTGAATTTTTTTTATCTTCCACTTATATAGAATCAGATATAAAATAAACTTTTTACTTCACTCAAACTTTTTATGGATTCTCAATAATATAAACTGGTTTTGAGATTCAAAACATTTTTGATAATGAAAACTTGTCTAAAGTGTGAATTTATTTTATTGCAAAAGACACATTATTATATTCACATATAAAAGAAAATTTTGTTAAGTTTTCTCTCTTTTATCATATAATCCTTAGTAAACTAGAGTAAATAAAAAGTAAACACTTTGAAAAGAAAAAAGTAAATGGAAAATTAAAACTTACAAAATGTACATGCTTATATTATTTGTCATGTACATGAAATGCAGTCAGTATCATTTGGATGAAAACCAATTTTTAGAATTGACACTCTTAGCAAGTATAAAAACTACAAAAAATGATGAATTATAATGAACAGAAGCATTTAGAAAAGAGGTACACAAAAATGAATATTTCTGTTGCTGGTAAACTTTTGTTTTTATGATGTATGATATTTTCCACCTTCTTAATGTGATTGGATTTTAAGTAGGAGTAAAGGCTACTCACCATAAACAGTGTTTGTTGTACTAATGCAAGACAAAAGTATCAACAGGCAGGCGGTCCAAGCTAGCCGGTCCATTTTGAATCTGAAAGAACAAAATGATTTTTGAATTAATTCTATTTGTATGAATAAAATGAGAGACTTTTGGTTTGTAATTTTGGTTTGAAATATTGTTAGAAAACAAATTATATACAGTATTATACAACATTGGAAAATTTTTTAGGGATTTCAACTTATCTACTAGGAGAAAGTGAAGGCTTTTTTGTTACAATTAGTATTAAAGTACTGAATGAATATAACATTTTTGAATTTATCAAAATTCTGGTATCTAATATGCTGTAGTTGTAAGTTAAAACAGTTGAGTACTTGTGTATCAAAACTTTTATGGTACACTTTTTTTCTATTTACATAATTGCAGAGGTAATATAAATTAGGAAAATCTAAATATATCCATCAGTTTTTAATGCAATTGTATACAACAATCTGTTCTATAATATAAAACACAATGTGACATATAATTATGAGACATACTTCTGATCTACTCTGATGGAGGTGAGATACTCCATTGTTATATTAACATAGACACAACTCAGTTATCATAACAAAAAGATTGGGTAATAAATTGCTTTTTTTATTTTGTTTGATGTTAGCTTTTTGAGGATATTTTATTTTAATGATTTAAAAAGCAGAATTGTTTTAAATTGTAAAACATCTCTATGTATCAGATTACTCATACAGAAAAAAGATACCCAAAATTGATTTAATAAAGCAATGAGTGTTGATAACAGAGATAATGGTACAACAGTATCATTAGATTCATTGTCATTAAACCCATTGTATCACTCTCATCAGTAAATTGTAATTTTTTGAATTTATGAAAGAAAGAAATTTAATTGGTATTATTTGGAAGTCATCAATGTTTGTGCTAACATAAAGTCACAAGTCATCATAACTGAAGGTTTGAGCATATTGGCCTTGTTCAAGAAATTGAAGATATCAGATTAGACTCTCACTCCCAGAAACTGTAACAGATCCACTCAGCATAGTTGTAGTATAAACAACAGATTTTCTATGTGGATTGAACAGATATCTGTTATGGAGTTTGGCTTGTCACCCTTGCAGATGGATATAGTCATAAATAAGTAATAGCTGGTCATTTTATTTATAAGTATTAAATTTATCAAAGCTTGATTTACAATATTTTTATTAGTAAAAATGGCAATTTTTTTGGAGCTAAACTTTATATTAATAAAAACTTTGGCTCTAAAATGAAAATATTTTACTTGTAACAGTTATTTTAGAAATAACTGGAAAATTGATAGTGTAAAAAAGACAATAGTCACTTTGGAGATTTTACTATTTTTCTTCAATAATTATTTTCAGGCAAAAGCATATCATTCAATAATGTTTCAATGCTCTGATTGCTGGCAAAAGACCACAATAAAAAAGAATGTATTGGATCTTGCATTAAGTGAGAATGTAGAATAAATACTTCCACTATAAGCAGAAAATTTTGCAGCAGCATGGATGACATCATTCTTATCTGAACAATGTATATCTACCATATACTCTTTATGAGTTATGAAAGAAATGAAACATGGTTACTTGAGAATCACAGGATTGATGTTTTAAATTTCATCTGAAGTGAATAACTGAATATTTCTATTATTTTATAGTTCATTCTTGTATTAAGCAAACTCTTAATTTATACTTGTAGGCATTCAACTTAAAATTACATTCATAATGGATTTAGTAATTTTTTCCTGTAAAACCTTAAATTTGAAACCTGAAGACAACAGATAAATATTAACAGTTTGCATGTTATATATCCACTCCTTTTATATTTAATATAAATGTTCACTTATTTAATCATTAGATATTATGCTGTAAACTTTTTTCCAAATGCAAAACAATAGAAATGAATAGCTAGATAAACTTTTCTTTCTTTCTTTCTTTCTTTCTTTCTTTCTTTCTTTCTTTCTTTCTTTCTTTCTTTCTTTTTTTTTCTCAATTTGCCAGTACAAATTATGCCAATATCTTGTATCCATGTAAAGCCATATGCTTCATTATGTTAAATAAAATTCCATAATTTTTATAATTGCAACTTCTGGCACCCAAATATGTGTTTATACTTTGATTTATAAAAAAAATAAAATTGTAACACAGACTATGTATTTCAATTGGCACAACATTAAAGATGATATAACAATAAATGATCACATCTACAGATCAATACATGCACAAATTCCAAAATATAGATTGAATCAACAGTACTAAAACCTCATATTAATACACTGTATCTCCTTCTAGAGCATTAACATAGGCCTGTCATCTAACATATATACAATTGTACAGATGGTGAATACCATTCTGCAATATATTAACAGATGTCTCTTATACCTACTTATTCAAAGCAACAAATATTGAAGATGGACTAACTGAATGAGACAAACATCATCTCATTATGCCTGATAAATGTTCAACAAAGAATAGTTCTGATGATTGAACTGACCAAGGAAGTTGTTGAATATCTTGCTAAGCATATTGAGTAGCATGACATGACATTATGTGGACTGGCATTATCCTACTGGAGCAACCCATTGCTTTTCTGTTCCAGATATGACAAAAGAATAAGCTGATTAATGTTCTGAGTCTACATGGCACTGTTCAAGGTTCCCACTATAACACTGTATGATGCCAGAAGTTGAGGTTATGGAAGAGGTTGCTCTCCACATCAATGTCACATTCAAATGACTTTCACTTTCATGAAAATAGAATCTGCTCTAAACAAGGGACAATGTAAAACACTATTTGATCCTCCAGGTAACCTTCTCATAACAGCATGTAAGACATGTATGATAGTATTGTGGTATAAGTGGTAGTCTTGTTAGATTAGAGGTACACAGGACTATAGTTTTGTTGCAAATAAATGATTCCAAATAGTTCATGTGATATTCTTGTGCTCACATTTATTAAGGTCTTATTGAAGGCTGCCATTACAGTGGGCTATGATAAGTTTTTAGTCACCCTTGATTACAGCAATTTTTGCTTGTGTAATAATGTCACTCCTTTTTTTTTCAGACTATACCATGTTAGTATTAAGCAATTCTCATTTACGAATGATAGTTGACTTATATTTTGCAATGAAAGTTCATGGAAGTAAGGAAATTGGTGAATTTCAATGAGGGCAAATAATAGGATGACATCAGTGTAGCAAGTCAAATAGAGAAATTGCTAGGTTTTTTCTGGTTAATCATCAAACGGTTAATAATATTGTCAAGAAATCTAATGAAGAAGGCCAGTATCATGTGGAACAACATTCAGGAAGACCAAGCATTGTGTCTGAGCGAATGAAAGGGCACTGAAAAGAGAAGTAATCAGAAACCATTGTCAGAGTGTCAAAGATGTCGCAAACAGCATGGAAATGTCATCATATGTGACCAGAAAGACTCTGGAAGAGCTTGGCTATCAAAGAAGAGTTGTAAGAAAGAAGCCCTTAATTTCAGAGGTTAACAAGAACAGGAATATGGACTGGGTGAGAGAATTTGAGAGCAAAGATTATGAATTTTAGCAGTCTGTAATTTGGTCAGATGAAAGTAAATTCTGCCAATATTCGAATTTAAGACAGGTTTATATTTGGAGAAATCAGAATGAGACTTGTAACACAGAATGTCTGCAGGCAACCATGAAACTTGGAGGGATTGGAGTAATAGTGGGAGGTGCTGTCTGGTTTGAAGAGAAATATGAGCTGATTCTTGTTGATGAGTGGTTTAATGGTCCAAAATACTGTCAAATATTAGAGAAAGGACTACTCTCACTATTTAAAACCAATCAGATTGACAAGAATATCTACTTTTTTTCAAAAAGATTGAGCACCATGAGCAAAGTAGCAAAGGCCTGGAAGGAATTGCAAGGAATCAAGTCACTGACATGGGTAGCCCAAAGTTCAGACATGAATCCAATAGAGCACATTTGGGAGCACCTTGACTGAAAATTTTGAGAGTGTGCAAATCAATATCACATCAGTGGCAACCCTTAAAGAAACATTGCTAAAGGAGTAGCAAAATATGGATCAAATAATTGTTGATAACTTGATCAAATCCATGAAAAATCAAATACAAACACTGAAATTAACAAATACTCCATACTAGTTCCAAATACTGTTTATTTATGTTGAATTGGGATTATGTAATTAAATATTGAAATTAGATGTAGTTTATTTCTTCTGGCTAAAAACTTTTCTTAGGCCACTGTATGAACTGAAAGACACATAAAGGAATACACATGTTGATTATCCTAAATAATATTTTTTCAGTTATGTAATACAAAATTTCTTTTTGCTTAAATAATGGACATTACCTATTACACGCACATACACACACATGTCTATATGCATGTACAACTACACACATACATACACACATGCACAAATACACACATGCACACATGTATATATGCATACATAACTACACACACATACACATATATTAAAATGCAGTTACACACACAAAAAATATTGGAACTGAGATTGATTTCAGTGATATGCATTTACTAGATCTTATGACATGAAGTGGAAGTTGAACATATGAAAATTTGCTAAAATTAAAGGTATTTAATAAAATCTGCTCTTTGTTTTAAGCAGATAAATATTTTGCATAAAATTTATTTAATTTTAGGTTAAATCTAAAATTACTTACCATATTTTCCAGTTTACAAGATGCATTTTTTTTCTTAAAATACCATGAAAAATATGTGTGCATCTTCCAAGACAAATGGAAGGCAACACCGAAGCTCAAATAAGCTTGGATGGTCACATAATTGTCTTGACTGATAAGGACATGGATTTATATGATGAGTCATCACACTATAATATTAGCTATCTATCTAATTCAACCTTTTATATGATCTAACCTCAGTACTTAGCTGTTACAAGTATTTTCAAGACCTGGAGCCGAGCCACAATCTTAAACAAGCTCTGTTTACTAGCAGTGGCGGGAGTCTTTCTGCTCTTAATTTTGATGGTGTAGGTTTGCTCACACTTTTATATTGTGAAAATATCACTTACCATCAGGCTGTCACATGTATCACAAGCTTTTTTGTCCTGAAAATTATCACTCATGGCAAGTTCATCAAAATGATTTACTTATACTATTGCATACAAGTTACTAGTTGTATGATATGCCAAAGAATATGGTAACAGAGCAGCAGAAAGTCACTTTGGACTACTGCCTACCAAAAAGATGATTTGGCAGAGGAGGTAACATGAAGATTGAGTGAATTTAGAAACAAGACAAAGCACAACTTACATCATGTACCAGAAAAATTGCCACAGTTAGAGTAAGAATTGTGTACATGGATAATGGAACACAGAAACTTGGGGGTTTCAGTTAATTCAAAAATGATAATCTTGGAAGTAAGAAAACTCACAACAAACATGGGAGTAAAAGACTTATGCCTTGGTGTTTTTGGTTCATGAAGCAAAACAAGTTATGCTTACGAACAAAAGCTAAAATATCTAAAAAATGCCAGGTGACTATGAACAGAAAATACTGACTTTCCATCAATTTATCATTAATTCATGAAAAAAGAACTCATTCGAACTTAAAGAGATCAGGAAAATGGATGAAATTCCTTTTACATTTGACATATCTTTGAATAAAAGCATAGATGCGAAAGCTACAAAAACAGTGACTATTAAAACCACTGGTCATAAAAAGACTCACTACACTGCAGTTTTAGCTTTTTGTGGAGATGGCTCAAAACTACCACCATTGTTGATTTTCAAAAGGAAAACATTGCCCAAGGTAAACATTGCCAGATGGAATTCATATTATTGTGCAGCACAAACGCTGGATGGATGAAGTGGGAGGCAAAATGTGGATGGAAAAAGTGACATGAAATGACACTGTGTAAGATGAAATGCCCATCAATATCTCAAGTGTGTGAATGGGTTTTAAAATCTTGGGATGCTATTAATATTAAAATTGTTCCAAATTCTTTCATAAAGTGTGGTATAAGTAATGACATGGATGGTAGCGAGGATCATTTATTTACATGACTGATAGTAGTGATGACTGCAGATGATAGTTTAGAGCTTTTACATGAATCCAGCAGTGATGAGTTCTTAGGATTTGAGCATGAATAAAATTCTTTGATTGTTTTATATTTTTAAATGCATATCTTTTAAATTTTTAATTCACTTTTATGAAAATAAAACCACCCTTGGACAATGAAAGATGTATAATGTATTTACTAACCACCAACTAGTATGTCATTGCCATATAAACAAAACCAGATGGGTGATTAATGTAAGCAGTATGGGGTGCCAGTATGTGAGGGACACATGGTGAATGTGTTGTTGTATGAGAATGACTTTTTTTTTCTTAGAAATTTCTTTGCAATATTAGGGTGTGCCTTCCAAGCTACAGCATCTTGTAAGCCAGAAAATAAGGTAATTAGATTTGAAATTGCCTGAGTGGTTAGACTATTCACTTTCTGAAAATGAGACCCAAGTTCAAATCTTACCATTTTTCAAGATGACATCTTAATGTTATGAACCAGTGAAAGGCAATAATAGTATGTTGCACCTTTGGAAAGTGCCTGAAAACCATAGAATATGTTGATTCAAGCCTTATGAGTGAACGTGGTTAGACAGAACTGTTTCAAAGCTGTCAATGGTTGTGTTAACATAAAGTCACAAGTCATCATAACTGAAGGTTTGAGCATATTGGCCTTGTTCAAGAAATTGAAGATATCAGATTAGACTCTCACTCCCAGAAACTGTAACAGATCCACTCAGCATAGTTGTAGTATAAACAACAGATTTTCTATGTGGATTGAACAGATATCTGTTATGGAGTTTGGCTTGTCACCCTTGCAGATGGATATAGTCATAAATAAGTAATAGCTGGTCATTTTATTTATAAGTATTAAATTTATCAAAGCTTGATTTACAATATTTTTATTAGTAAAAATGGCAATTTTTTTGGAGCTAAACTTTATATTAATAAAAACTTTGGCTCTAAAATGAAAATATTTTACTTGTAACAGTTATTTTAGAAATAACTGGAAAATTGATAGTGTAAAAAAGACAATAGTCACTTTGGAGATTTTACTATTTTTCTTCAATAATTATTTTCAGGCAAAAGCATATCATTCAATAATGTTTCAATGCTCTGATTGCTGGCAAAGACCACAATAAAAAAGAATGTATTGGATCTTGCATTAAGTGAGAATGTAGAATAAATACTTCCACTATAAGCAGAAAATTTTGCAGCAGCATGGATGACATCATTCTTATCTGAACAATGTATATCTACCATATACTCTTTATGAGTTATGAAAGAAATGAAACATGGTTACTTGAGAATCACAGGATTGATGTTTTAAATTTCATCTGAAGTGAATAACTGAATATTTCTATTATTTTATAGTTCATTCTTGTATTAAGCAAACTCTTAATTTATACTTGTAGGCATTCAACTTAAAATTACATTCATAATGGATTTAGTAATTTTTTCCTGTAAAACCTTAAATTTGAAACCTGAAGTCAACAGATAAATATTAACAGTTTGCATGTTATATATCCACTCCTTTTATATTTAATATAAATGTTCACTTATTTAATCATTAGATATTATGCTGTAAACTTTTTTCCAAATGCAAAACATTAGAAATGAAAAGCTAGATAAATTTCTTTCTTTCTTATGTAAATTTCATATGTTCTACTAATTTAAGGTCATATTCAAAACTCTCCCATGTGTCATTTTATTAAATAAAACATAACCAGTACATTGCAAGTTGTTGTGAAGTTTGCATGCATTTAACTGATGAAATTTTTCATTAGTTACACTATTTATAAACACTTAATTTTTCCCCATTTTTATTAAAGAGATATAATAGCTCATTTTAGTGAAGGGACAAATAAAACATTTATTTTGTTCAGTCAAAGTGTTGTTGATAACCCCCTAAAGAGTTGAAGTTCATGTAAATAAATTTTTGTATTTTATGATATTTTCTTCCTATTTTGGCTACCAGCTTTACAATTTTTATCCCTGAACAGATAAAAAGCTAGATTCTTGAATGAGGATTCTTAATGCAAGAGATTTTTATTACTTCAAAGCTTGCTGCAACACAATTTTGCTATTCGATTTTCTCACCATTTGACCATGTCCAATACTAAATTTAGTAAATATCAAGACTGTAACAATTTTGTATAAAATACATCTTAAGAAAAATGTTAATTCCATTAATTTGATGTGTTTGAATTTTTTTCCAAGGTGGACAACCGCCAGCTTTACAGGATGTTCAGGAAAATTGACTTACATGAATATACTCTTTAGTTTAAAGCTTCTTGGTTATGAACTACGCCAGTGAAAAAATGACTTTTCCAAAAACTAATAATTCTCTTCATTTATCATTATCTTAATTTATATAATCAACTTTGGAGAGAACTGTAATTTTTCAGTTTAGAAAACTAGACCAAACATTACTGTGCTTTCCCCTGTTGTTTTCTAAGTTGTGTTAGTTGACTATTTCCATGAAAGACCAGCTGTCAGGTTCATTCAATATAGTTATACATTTCACTCACCACTAACTCAAATCCAGGCAGGTCTTGTGAGCTGTCAGTCCAGAAGTACCTCCATAAATAAAGGTTTTCTGTTAGTATAAGTAACAAGAGTGTGTCCATTATTGGCTTGCTGTCACATAGTTTACAGCACCTGATATTCTCCAGCAGTCACCCATCTGAGTACTGACCAGGCTACAACTTTACTTAATTTTAGTGATCTGAAAAGAACTGGTGTTTTAACATGATATGGCAATCACATTGAGGTGTGATTTCCATATAAGTTGAGCTAAAGTAAATAGCTGACTGGAGTGTACTTCATTGTGCAATTTGCTAATTAAATCTAATGAGAATATTCTGCTTTTGAGAGAAATTGTGACAAATGGTAAAATGTGAATATTTTACAACAGCATAGAATGCAAGAGATCAGTAGCATGTGAAACAAATCATCATGAATAAAATAATAGATCGGTGTTCATTTAAAGTAGGTGATGCTATATATATTGGATGGGTGTTTCTGTTATGAGCTTCTTGAGGAGCAAATGATTGAGGTGAACAAGTACTGCTCCCAGTTTAACCAAATGAAAGCAGAAATTAATGAAGAGCATTCCCTCAAATAAACACTAAATTGCATGTTTCTTTTGTGATCAGGCAACAAATTGTTATGTTTTGACTGGAAAATCTTGATTGACAGTATTCACCAGATATTGCATCTTTGGATTCCTATTTATTCTGGTCTTTACAGAATTTTCTTAATCAAAAATGTTCAATTCACTGAAAGACTATAAGAATCACCTGGAACAGTTATTTGCTGAAGAAGATAAAATGTTATGGGATGACAGAATTGATGCTGCTTGAAAGATAGCAGGAATTAGTGAAATAAAAGAGTACATATGTTATTGAATGAAGTTAAAATTAAAAAGAAAAATAAATTATCTTTTATTCTTAATAAACTAAACAAAATTTCTGGCAAACTCAACATATTGGATAGAAAATATTTTAACAAGATAGAAATTTGCAAACTGCTAGGTCTATGCATTGCTCTTTATTTCTATGTTGCTTCTTAAGTTTGAAAAAATTTAAAACAAAGCCAAAAAAAATGAATCGGTTTCCGTTTTCTTTAAAAGTAATATTTAATACATCTATAACCTTAAACTATTATTAAACGGCAAAACAGATATAATGCTTTATTAAAAACTAATCTTTAGGCAATCATCAAATATATACAAAATATAAAAATTGATTATTATAGAAGAAACTATAAGAAATACTCAAACATTTTGTTGGATTAATTTTCTTTTCACTTTTTGCCAAACCTTCATTAAGCTCTTGTTTGAATCCAAACATCACTAATTTTATTTTAGAAAATATTAATTTAACTTAGTTGTTTTCCATGTATATGAATATTTTGTTTTTGTAATATTATATATAAAAATAACTTTGATAAATATACAGTGAAAAGAAGAGAAACATTTTAATATATTTGCAATGATGAAATAAATGTTTTGTTTATTGGGGATAAAAATGTTACATTATTCACTATGGAGTACCTGTCAGAGAATGATAGCAAGTTTAGCTAAAAACATATTGCTCCTTCTTTTATATGCTGTAAGGACCTGGGTGATTATGGTTCTCTACAACTTCCTGCCCTTTCTAGCTCTCAGAAAATTTTAACTCTTTGCCATCCCTCTTTGTCCCTACCCTGCAATCCATTCACACAAACATAATTTACTCAATATTCCCCTCTGTCTTTCTTGTCTTCAGTATGCCCTGTGAGTGTTAAATTCTCCAAGACTTCTTTCTTCATTGTTTCTCCCAGAAATTCCAACTGCCTCTATTTAATTGTAAGTGTTCTTTTAGTCTCCATTTTCCTAAAAAATTACCCTGTTGCTCATCTCCCATGTATAGTATTCCTGTAATCCTTCTGTAAAACTATATCTCTTTTCCTTCAAGTTTCTTCTTCATCAGTGATAAAATTATCCAGTATTCACTGCATAAATAAGATTAGATATGACATAGTTCAGTACTCTTTTCTTTGTTTCTAACAAAATTTTCCTATCTCAATACTTTGCTTAATTTCTGGAGGCCATTTTTCACTATCCCAATGCACTTTTAGTTTTCTGTGTCATTTTCTGTCATCTGTTACTACAATACTTAGATAACTGAATTTTTGTACTTGCTTTATCTTTATGTACTAAGTTTGTAGCTCACACCTGTCTCTGTTGCTGACGACCCTATATTCTGTCTTCATATAGTTAATAGTTCTTTTTTCTCACATTGCTTTACTACCTTGTCTAAGAGTGCATTCAGTTTTCCTTCTGAGTCTGCCATCAACACAGTGTCATTTGTGTATCTTATGCTGTTAAGATTATGCATGCTCATAATAAATCTTGGTAGATCTTCTAGTTCTCTTTATGATCATCTTGCTTTCCTTGCAGTTCAAATAAGTTTTGTGTTAATTGATGCTATATTTTTCCACTGGTGATGCAATAACAGCAGATTAAATTACTATGGGGAAGAGCATAGAATTCTTGAGAGAACTACAATTGTAATCATTGATTAAATTGTGCATCTTCATTGAACATAAAAGTCAAAATATCCTTCCTTATATGAAATCATTCACATTACAGTGTTGGTGGTATTCATCCTATTAAGTAAATTTATTTTTATTTGTTTTCATTTAATCTTATTTACTCAATCAATTAGTTGAACCTTACAATGAACACTAAATGCTTATTTTATTTTCTCTTTAAGGAGAATACAATATTTAGTTTAATCTTGGAAGGAGCATTATGTCATTGAAAGCATTAGCCATAATATCCCCAGTGTTTTCCTAAATTTTAATTGACTTACAAAGAATAAAGTTGGGTTGACTTAAGTAGGAAGGGGTATAGAAAGGGGAAATAAAATATATGCATACTCTTTAAACTTTAATGATATGAGGGACTTGGTTCAATATTAAACACACACAAAAATATATTCAAATATTTACTGCTTGAGAAGTTAATGTAGTTGATATTTTATTTTTCATGTTTAAATAATAAAAATGACCTTTTACATACTGTAGTGGTAATGGCAATATTAGCCATTTCCTTATACATTTTTGCATTCATTGCCTGTTCGACCATTTCTGACTGTTTAAATTTATAAATTTTCTTAAAATAATTTTTTTCAGGAAAATACTGTTATCACTCTTTCCATTATTTATGAGAGCTTCTTTTCTAACCTTTTGTTTGAAGTAGTGTTGAACATCAACATTTTGATTATATCATTATTTTCTCTTTGAGTTACATGTGCTATGCATTTTAGTTGCTACCATTGTTGAAAGTTCTCAAGTGAAGTAGTTTCTGACATTTGGTCAAGATTTTTGAGATTCTGTAGCACCAGGCCATGAGGATTCATTCACTGGAAATTATTATTAATCCTTGATCTGAGGAATTGGTTGTATACAGCTTATAGTTTAGACATTTCTCAACTAGTTGTGTCCCATGCATTACATCCGTATTTAAATTATAAGACATTATAGTGAGAATTACTATAACTTTTTAAAAAATTCATTCACTCATTTAAACATATCTTGACAATTTTTCTCACATAAAGATATATAGTTATCATTAAGCAAATGACTTAGATATTTTACTTTTTATTAATTTGATTAATTTTTGGTGTTAGTGCCTTATTTTTTATGATGCTTTGTAGATTATTCATAAAGTATCTTGTGAGGATAAGTTAATCAAATACTTTGAGAAACTTATAAAATTAGTTTTTTGTGCAATGCATAAAATTTGTCACATTGTAGGATTTGAGTTAGCTATGATGGCTGAATACATAAATGAATAGTATAAAACTGAAAAGTTATTTAAAGAAGTAATTATCTCTTTTTACTTCATATTTTAACTGATATTGAAACAGTTTCTTTGTAAAGCAAATATCTTTTGTGAAATGTACAATGGTTGAGTTGCTTGATGATTAATGTGAAGAAATATACATTTGATAAATCTAGAAAGAGAGTTGAATCTCATTCTATGCTTTTAAGATTTGTTAGAAAAAATAGAATATTAATAGGATAAAACAACAAATTGATAAACATTTGAGATGCTTGAAAAAATTTGTAGGGGTGTTTATTTTTTTACACTTCCTGGTGATCCTAAGTGGTTATCTAGTTAAGTATTAATCAGTTTTAACACTGGTTAATTCCAGTGATCAAATGGAAAAATTGAATAGAAGTAATACTAGGTATGCAAGCTAAAATAGCAATTTGCAGTAATTTATAAAATGTTTAAAGAAGACCAAAATCACATCATTATCAGTGAAATGAAATGAATTTACATCATAATAAAAATTATATGAATTTAGTATTTAAAAACCCAATCTCTAAAATTGTATTGAAGTTGTCTGAATTTATGACATTTATGAAGAATGAAAAAAGATCAATGAAAAAGAGTTTAGTTTGTATTAAATTTTCTTAGCTAACTTGAATATTCAAACATTTTTGACTAATTAAAAAAAAGAAACTTTACATTGTTTAGAAAGATCAATCTACTTTTCTTGAAATGTCAGTCATTCATTTACATTTAGTTTGTTCAATTTTTTCTTTGTATTATGTTAAGGTAAGTAATTGATAACTTTTGGGTGATGTCAATAGATTAAATATGAAAAATCATTAATAAAGAAACATAAAGTTGCATAATGTTTTGGATGCCAAAATTTTTGGATTTTGGATTTTGAAAATTTCCTACTTAATAATTAATCTACCCCAACAATGGTTGGGGTAGATTAATTATTAAGTAGGAAATTTTCACATCCAGTGGATGAAGGAAATGATCATACAAACATGACCTTTAAGTTAAGTGCATCAAAAGGTTTTAGATATGCTTGGGGAAGCAATAAAGCTCTTACTCTAACTGAAACCAAGAGACATTGACCAGATAGAAATGGTATAACCTGTGCAGTCTACCAGTGCATCTCACATGATGAAATGTATACTGTTGATTTAAGCTTCAGAGAAAGGGGTTTCTAGTTTAAAAAAAAAATTAGTCCATAATTTTACACAAAATGATGAAATTCAATGGCATTGTTATTCGTAATATATATTTAAAATTAAAATTTGTATATATTAGTATTTGTAATATATATTTAAAATTCATGTTCCATGGAAGAAATATGCTTTAAGAGTGAAAAACAAAACAACTTTATAATATATGACCTCATTAGTGGTTGAGGTATTTGTTGAATTCGATTAGTTAAAATGATTAAGAATAATATGTATCACGATTTAATAGTTGAAATTGTCAGTATGCTAAGTTTGTTAGAGAACTGAGAGCATCAAAACTGAAGTAAGTTACATCTGAAAAATTCTCATAGAATCTATATTCATTAATCTAAAAATAGATAAATTATCTATTTACAAGTGTTAAAGTCATTTCTGTGGGTGTTAAAGTAATTTTTCTGGCTATGCAGGTGGTGTAATGTTTGGAAAGAGAAAGCAGCGAACTGAGTTCGATTTCCGACTGAGATTATTACATTCACTTTCACAGGAATCCATCTCTCCTGCTCACAGCTATGGGTCAAATAGCAGGGAAAATTGGACTCTGTGGCCATGGATGAAAGACAACTCCTGTTCAGCATAGGTTGATGAAGTAATTCCTTCATATTACGAGCGGGTGCAGAATTTTCGGCCCGAACCACGTCACAAAATCTGACCAAATGAATTTATCTTTAAAACCTTTCGTGGTTGCTTCGAAAAACTTTCACAACTCGTAAAATTAGTTTAAAGCTACTATGTTACGAGCGAGTGCTGAATTATAGATTTGGTAATATTTTGAGAAGGACTGCTGATTACAGTTTTCGTTTTAGCAATAATCAAAAGTTTGCATGCATTTGAATAATTTACAATACATCTACGTGATAATTTTATTGCCTAAAAGTTCTTAAAAATCTGAACAAAGTACTATTTACTATCAAAGTAATTGTCTATTAGCCATTTGAAGATACATTTTAAATATTAAAAAAATATCATATCGTAACTCAAAATCTCTTACGTCTTCATTATTTCTTTATCCAGTTTGCTATTTTCTTAATACTTTTATAACAACTTCTCGATTCCAAGATTCCAAGCCTCCTGTGCTATGACGACCGGGATATTGCTTCTATAGAAGCACGCCCTATCTGTCAGCTTTCACTCTCTTACATAATCTTTGTTTTTATTGTTCTTTTCAAAGTACACACACCTATAGCCTGGCCTAAATTTAGTTAATTCAATCAGACATTACAAATAAAACAGTTTAAAGAATGTGCTGACTTTTACATTTTTTTTCGAATTACTATTTTTTTTAACTTCTCTCTGAATTTTGTTTTCCTTGTATTTCATATAACGGACCACTTTGTATCCGATTTGAAACTACTTTTTCCTTTACATATTTTATCGTGAAATCCAGGAAAATATTTTCATCTTAGAATTATCAAGAACTTTTCCTTTTCTGTTATACAATTTTTTAACTAATGATAATTAGCAACAAAGCATTAAGAGTGGCTTTAACTGAGGTTCAGCTCGTATACAAGTGAGTGCCTCTTATCAATTTGGATTATCAAAGCATTCTTAATCAGATGCAAATCAGTTACAGAATATACAGCCAGTCTAAAATTCTCTTTTATATTTTACGCTTAGATGGATCTTTATTCATTTTTCTACTAGTACATGTAGATGTATTATAATCAATATAATAATGCTCATAACTGTTGTAAGTACCTTGCCAAAAGGACTCACATTCTCGAGGCGCGATATCCAGAGTAAATATTTTTTTGGTTTAATATGAAAGAATTTTACAAACACGACATAACTTCATGTCGAAGTTTTGTATTTATGATTGTTGAGAATTTTGAACCTCTTCAATTAATATATAGAAAGAGAAGATTATATTTTAAAGTCAACGACGCGCAAGTAAGTCTTAGATTAAAGTTTAAAAAGGAATCTGTGGTTTAATCATTAAACCACAGATTCCTTTTCTTGTTCTCCTAGGTTTACTTCCACTTAAGGTTAAAGAGCTCTGTGTACCCTTCTATTTGAAACATAGATGGGGAGGGGGCAGATTCATGTATTTTCTGAGGATATTAATGCAAAGTGAACGCAACAAATATCACCGGTACGTGAACTCAGCTTTCATGCATACATGTGAATCGAAACAATATATATATATATATATATATATATATATATATATATATATATATATATATATATATATATATCGACCTTGCTTTCTTAGCGCGCCACATGGAATGCCTTGACATTACTCTTTTTAGTGCAATGTGGAATGTGGAGGTGCAAGCTGAGAAACGGTTCTCTTGGATTTAGTCAACATACTTTTTGGCCGACAGGAAAATTCTGTGTTGATATAAGTGTTCCGATATTTACTTACTTTGGTATTATGTGATACATGTGTTTAATGTGGGATGTCACGCATAGGTGTGTGATCAAGGAAAAAATCACCAATCTCTGTAAACAACGTCATGCAAGCAACAGAACACTCCGACCCGTTGTGTGACAAGTTTGCTCAGCCACAGTTCTCTATCTCAAACCAACTAACCACTTATCTATTCATCAACTGATTTCGGTTCTATCACATCCATTTAACTTTTTCCATTTTATTTTTCCTCCAGTACCTGTTACTTAATTATTTCAGTGGGTATTGAATTTTAAGACGTATTTTATGTAAATTTATTTTATAGAAATATATACTTCTAGCATTTATTTATCTTCATAATAAATCTGTATATATCTGTAGAAACACATATAACTTCTAAAGTCCATGTCGAATGCTCAGATACGGTTGCAGGCGCAACATTGAATACTACTTGAATACTACTCTGTGTTTCGCATGGTTTGCCTTGAGACGCAAGGTACACAAGTAGTATGAATGTTGAATCACTGGTTTCATCACTTCAACCAATCTGTAGCAATGTTCTTAAGATCACGGGGTTGGTTTTCGTCCCACATCAGACTGTCCTTGTATCTCTTCCTTGAATAACTCTAAGCAAAATGCCATACTCCAGTTCCCCGTAGAACATCTGCCACAGTATCCTGAATTCATCTGTGCGGATCTGAGCTGAGGAAGTTATAATACTCTGACATAATTTACGAGAATATAAATGCAAAACTTCTATGTTGTTAATACTGATGCCGCTATTGTTGCCATTCTCATCGAAGTATTCTTTTATTGCCATGATAAATGCGTCTTTTCATTTACCTTAGTCTGTTTTACTAGAAGACTGTTTTTGACACAAAAAGTGTATTTTTCTTGTTTCAGATATTTTTAAAAGTAGGGAAATAATTTTTGTCGAAAAAAATCAAATCGTACTTTGTAATTTATAAAAACTTTTCTCTATATAGAGAATATGCTAAACGAATCTTACGCTCATATGGGACTCAGATGAAAAAAAATCTATTTACTATTATTACCAACGAACAGGTAATGTATTTGTTTATGGAACAAAGTTAATTTTAATTTTTCTGAGTAACGAAGTCAAACAATGTGCGTAAAAATTAATCTCGTTTTTAAGCCAGTGTCATGATGAAAAATCAATAGATAACATATTTGGGGATATAAATTATGTGCCCACCATTATTTTATTGTTGCTTTTTCACACAAGTTTCTGGTGAGTATTACAGATGGCCAATCGGCACCAACAGCTGTATCTTGTATCTTTATTTAAATGATTCTGAGATGTTCTTAATATTTTAGGCTTATTTCTTTCTCAAATTCATCTTGCTTAAATTATTTCTGATATTTTACACTATATTTTAGAGTTGTATCGCCCATATCCCATTTCTTTTTATTTCTGTAAATTTTAATTTTAATTTCAGGCTTTTATTTACAGTTTTGAGTCGTATATATAATTTCAAAGTATGTTTTCGATACATACATACATACTTAATAAATCTTACAATAAAATATTATATTATACCTAAAATGGGAATCAATTCTAATTTCATACATACATAAAATATAAATCTGACGCTTTAAATGACCAGCTTTATAGTTTTTAATCAAATTAATCCTATTACGACAAGAGGACGCTTAAAATACTCCGACTAAGAAAGGATTTCGATATAAAATATGATCTTTGGTCATTTGATCAGAAGTTGCTGATGCCGAGAACTTTTCAGATTCACCTCGTATGACTGTTATTTTAGAAGGGTAAATGATTAATTCTATATAATGCTCCCAGTAAAGTTAGCTTTTTTAACCATTAAAACAATTTTTGATGAAAAGCTGATGCAAATATTCAGATGTTTTACACTGCTTCTCATTGAAAAATTGAAGACTGTATAAAAGAAGTTTGTTTCTCAACTAAAATCTTTGTTGAGAACAAGTAAACATTTCAAATTTGTTCATAGAATACAGGGAATCATATTTCACCTGATTTATTTGAAAGGATTAACTTTGAATGAGCATTATCGTATCATTTTTCTTAATTTCCCACTCTCACACATATTTTCGTTCCTGACTTTTAATTTCCAGAATTAATTTGTTGGTGAGAACGAAAAATGTCATCATTTGGTTAATGTTTCATGTTTTCGTTTTCATGCTTACAGTTAACTTTGAACCGACAGTATCACAATGTAATTTTGTAATTTAATAATTGTTTTATAAATAGACTTCTAAACAATCATCGACAGTAATAAATTGAAAGAATGTTGTTGGTAGGATATTCAAACAAAAAAGAAAGGAAAATTGTGGATTTACTGGAAAGTTCTAAAATGTCTATACTGAAGTATTTTAAAGAGAGAGAAATACTTAAACAGTAAAAAGGAGACGCCAAATTTATGACTAATGACCAGAACAACGATGCCTCTTCCACGTCGACGTGCCAGAATTTTGCAGAGATCAGCAAAAACATTAGTCTGGTTCCTGCTTTAAACGAATTCTTCCCACCCCAATTCTTTTTATTTTGGGGTCCTCTCCCTTTTTGTGCCCTCTCGAGATGAAATGCCTTCTCATGACCGCTTTTCGCGCTCTCTCTTTTCCATATAGAACTACCTCTCTCTCTCTTTCAACTCTCGTAGAAGAACAAGACAGGGGAAAAGACGAAACAAAATGCACATGAGAAATCAAAGCGTAAAAATCTAAGAAAAAAAGTGAAATTTTTGTTAATGAATATCAGCAGATGGGGTGAAGATTTATTAAAACATTTGAAGTTAATTTATTGCGTGAAAAAGGTATATGGAGGAACTAGTAAAAACACTGTTGATTTTTTTTTTTTACTTGAGCTCTACATATACACACACACATGTATTCAAAATCGTTATGCACATACCTGTACGTATAAACAATACTTACATATTTAAAAACTTGGCTACACTTTGCATGAATGTGCATGTAAATATATGCGAGGGGGGAATGCTAGTGTATTTTGTGCTCAGTTTATGTAACATTAAAAAACTACTTGTTTCGTTTTCTTGTCTCTAAGAACATTGTCTTAAAAATGATATCTAAATAAAACTAAGTAATATTCACTGATAATTAATTACACGGTGATGACATTGTTGTTGAAGAGGTGAAGCTGATTGTTTTATTTCACAATGTATTACAGAGATAACTTATTTAATGCGAGTTTTTTGCACACTTTATTAAATATTAATTACCGATAAAATTTAATCATTCTTAATACCATAAAAATGGATAAAACAATATTGAATATGGAATTTCAAATCAAGAGGAAGGTACTAAAATAACTTTCCAATTTTCTTCTTTTACTCCCAATAAAAAAGAAAAGTTATAAGTTAATGGCAATGCACATGTATTTAGCTTTTTAATGCTGTTCTTAGGTTTTTTCAGACGAATCTTTTCAAGTGACACATTTGCACCCAAATCCAAGTCATTTATTATCGTCCAAAATAGTTACAGTTGTTGTAAATTGGGGTAACATTTTTATTGCTTATCTATTTCATTGCCTTTACTGCGTAATCACGAGTACAGAGATATAAGCATATAAAATTTAAAAAAATACTTTGAAATATTTTTCTTCTTCATTAGCAGTATTAACGCCAATAATTCAAAGCACAAATACAATAATGCTATTAAAATTAACCAATATCAGTTGCAATCGATTTTCTGATGTTTGGATAAAGAACGCTAATATCTCTCATATAATGACAATTGGATTCATCTTCTGTTCTTAAAATCGACAACGAGTCAATAATTTTAGCAATCACTTTCATATCATGCTGATTATTTCCATTCACAGCAAGAATATTGCTTACTTTAGCAATAAAAAATTGAAACGTTTTAGTGTATGATTTTAAAGGGTCGTAGAAGTGGCTATTTGCTATATTTTATCGCTAATAATATAGAAGTGTGTGTAAGGTAACGGTTATTGGCGTGAAAAGTGAAATCGGCATGCTGAGTTCAAATTTTGTCAGAGTATATTTCTTTCACTTTGTACTACAGGCATTGGAATGGAATGAATCCATCTTTCTCCAACTACGGGTTAAAAAAAAGGATTGTGTTGCAGCCAGTCTAGAAGGACAACTTTGAACTCAAAACCAGTTTAAAAAGGGATGGGCTCCGTTAGGCTATTTTGCCCTGTACACACCCACTGCTGATAGACTACAAGACATGTGATGCTCTTACGAGAATGATCGATCTCTAATTTATGCATTATTTAAATCGTAACATATAATAGTAAATGAGTTCTTCAGAATGTACGATAGTGTTGAAAGTTCTTGTTTCTATCACTTTCTAAAATCTGACTAAATAACGAATATCAAAATTTATTTTGAAATCCATTTTTTACAATAACGCTATGAAAGAAAGAAAAAACAGTCATTAAAAGATAATGAAAACTAATTTAAATGCTATATTTGAAAATAGATTGCATTTGAAGGCCTTAACAGATGTAGTTCCACTGAAAGTTAAGAAAAGTGTATTCTGATGAAAGAATTTTAAATATTTGTGCACTAATGAATTAATTTAATCCAATAAATAAATTCCAGGAAAGAGAAATCAATGGCGGGTAGCTTAGTCCTTTAAGAACGAAAGCAAACAAAGGCATCGAGAATATAGACATTGGTTGTCATCTGTCATGAATACTAGTTAGTGAATGCAGTACTTTTTGTTTATTTTTATTTTAATATTTCTCGCCTAATACAAAGCCCAAGAACCACTCAAAGTATAGTTTTACAGAATAAGGTAGTTTTATAAGAGTTAAGAAGTATAGATTATGAGGATATGTAGAAAGATAATGATTGACCCTAGACTTGAAAAAGTTAAAAGTTGTGATTAGAGAAACAACTCGACAGTCTGTGCCAGAAAGTAGTGACTCTTGGGAAGAGACTGTCCAAATGAAACTTCCTACTTACCAATGGAATACGAAGGGAATGGATATTATTTGACCTTGTGTACGTGACATGGTAGGTCTTAGCTTTAAACGTCTGAACTGGTGGAGCTAAGGAATGCAACTTCAAAGAAATAGCAATAGAGAAGAACACTCCGGAAGATGTTGATCCATTAGTCTGTGTAGCATATGCAAATGTCCATCTCTACTCTGAAGGCATAATCTGAATACTACAGAGAGCTATTTGATCATACTAGAGACCCTTTCTCAACGCCATTGTCAGTTTTGGTACTCCTTGGTTTACATTTGCTCTGTACTGTGGATACAGTACAGTCTGCCAGTAATATTCTTACAATGTATTAATCTTGGTAAGTGTATGTACCACGTGGAAAGAGTCAGAATTTTAGAGTATCTTTCATAACAGAGAGCATACTGAAAAATTCTCAACTCAACTAAGGGAATAAAAATAAAAATTCTGATGCTTTGTCATATTCTGAGAAGCGGACCAGGTCAAGAACACACACACACACACACACACACACACACACACACACACACACACATATATATTTATGTATATACGCACACACACAATTACTAGATATTGTTAGTCATGGTGAGTCTTTGATATTGCTTACTGTAAAAAGTAATGTATGACTGAAGTGCAGAAAATACATTTTATGGTCATTCTATAAATATACAACTTGTATCCCTTTTGAAACTATGAGATTCTTTTTCTATGCGCCGTCTTCCTTCAGGACTTGGGCGATCATGACTCTCCACAATTTCCAGTCCTTTCTAGTTCTTAGTAAATTTTGTCTTTTCGCTATCTCTCCTAATATTTGTTCTACCAACCAGACACACAAGCTCATTAGGTAGGTCATACGATATTTTCCTCTGTCTCTCTTGACATTAATCTGTCCCGTGAGTATCAAATTTTCCAAGCCCTCTTTCCACATTTTGTGACGAAGAAATTTCAATTTTCTTCCTGATATTAAGTATAAGTGTCCTTTTTGTTTCCTTTTTCTCTAAAACATCATTGTTGCTCACACGTTAGGTCCATGGTATTCTTAGCATCTTACTGTAGAACCAATTTCTGTTGCTACATGTAACTTCTCCATCTGTAAGATTGCCCAGTATTCACTGCTATATAGGAAGACCAATATAATATAACAGTTAAGTGGTCTTTTCTTTGTTTTAAATTAAATTTTCCTGTTTCTTAATACTTTGCTTAACTTTTGGAATGTACTTGGTTATCCCAATGCACCTGCGAATTTTGGAGTCGCATTTACTGTTCCCTATTGAACCACTTCCTAGATATTTATATTTTTGTACTTCCTTGAGTTTGGCATCTACATTTGGAATTCACATGTTGAGCTGACAACCATACATTTTGTCTCTTACAATTGATAGTTAGTACTTTTTTCTTGCTTACCTTTCCTATCTTCTGTAGGAGTTCTTATATTTACTTTTCTGCATATGTTATCAACACTGTTTTATCTACATATTTAATCTTGTTAAGATTGTGACCGCCAATAATGAATCCTGGTAGAGATTGTAATTCTCTCAGATTCACTTCACTGTAGGGTGAATACGTCCGATGAGAAAACGCATTCTTGTCTTTACATCCCTGTCTGTTTCTGTATATTTACTGAATTCATTTTCTATCCGTATGCAGATGGTTTGCTCCCAGTATATTTTCTGGATTATTCTAATATCCTTCCCAAATACTGTGAAAAGATTGATCAGAGATCAAAGAACAATAAAAAAGAAAATAAAAAAAGAAATTGAAAGCATTAAAAAAATAGGGAAAAAAACATGTCTTTAAGAAGCGGAAAAAGAGATTTTGAAAATTAAAAAGGTAATAATAAAAAATTTGGATTGACCAACAAGAAAATATTTGAAGAAGCTCGTGTTGTGAATGTAAACAGAAAATATGCAGAATATTAGCTAAAAACATGATAGCAATCAAATTACCATCTTTAAGTGAAAATCACAAAGAGAAACTTTAGAAATAGAAATATTCAATTAATAAGACAACGGATGGAAGTGAAGCAACGTTTTGGAACAGTTTTCTCGGCATTAAAATTACAGGTTCCTTCAAATTTGATGATGGTGTCAAAATAAAAGCAGTTTGATTTTCATAATAAAATCTGAAATATCTCCCTAAATAAGTTTTCAACAATATTTTTAGTCGCGATAAGCTCAAACTTACACGATATATTACTCATATATACACTGAAAATTTTGCCAGCATTTGTTTAGAACCAGTTCTGTTGCGAAAATATTGACTTGGTGAAAGTAACTTTTCTGATACTTCAGAAACCGAAGATTACTAAGATAATGACGATTGAATGAGAAAATTCGGAAAATACAGCTACTTACCTATATCAGTCAGTAAACAAAACATTCTTAAAAATTAAAACCATATAATCAGCATACAACGTATTTTTAATGAATCTGTTAAAGTCAATTTCCAACTTTTAAAAAAGCTGTTTTTGCAATAACGAATGAAAAGTGTTTAATGTTTTGTTTTCTCTCCCTCTTCCCTTCTCCCCACCTCTCACTCTGTGTATGTGTGTGTATGTGTGCGCGCGCAGGCACATGTGCATCTGTGTTAAACGAAACCTTATATTGCCCACAAGTGGTAGCCAAAAAAGTGGTTGTAAAAAAGACACAAATAAAAATATGGTACTACAAAGATCATGATTAAGAATTATACTACACCTGATCAAAAGTTTTTTTTTTTATATCACTAAAGCAGATTATAATGATTATAGACAAGTGTTTAGTATTTAGTAGTATGAAATTATCATCTTAAATTAAAAGTACCGTGTCTGCGTGTGCGTGGATCCAAGTATTCCCAAGGGAAGAAAAAGCCGCATTAAAATTACAGAGGTAATAAAAGAGGGGATCGAATATAAATCATGGACAGGCGACAGAAATATTTCTTCTGCTGAAGGAGATCTAGTGTACAAGACCTGACTTTATATACAGTTGAAAGAAATTGATGTGTGGCAGAAATATTTAAGTTTAATATGAAAGCTTGCAGAGGTGAAGCCGGATTACATACATCACTTGTTTCTTTCAACTTGCAATAGGATTTTGCAATCTCTGTAATAACTTGCATAATTAAAAAAAATACTTTCTATGTGTTAATAATAAAACAATATTTGTTTAAAGTGGTGGTCAACGAATTATTTTATGCGTCTCTTCCAGATGCACATAACGTACTGTTTTGTTGAGGCGAAAGTAAACACTTAAAACTATTTCGTATATTTTCACAGCATACATTTTCTGGAATTAACGCAGCTAATGTATTTTGATGTCAACGTTTAGGATATGAAGGAAATATCTTTGGAGATAACGAATAAAGTTTACTTGAAACACAAAACTGATAGCGAAAGACTTATTAGGAACTTTATAAAACTCATATTAAAATGAATACAACATTAAAACTATATATACTAACAGATTTTTTTGGTATATTCCAGTAGAAATGACAATTATTTGCTTTTTGCAAGAATTTAAATACAAAATGTGATAAAGCTATTAAATATTTTAAAATTAAGTTTGAATTTTGAATCCATGTCTTTTTGGAAATACTGTTATTAAAAGGGGCTATTTTTATAGATCATAAATTTGAAAGCTTATTACAATCTGCGACACAAATGTATTTTTAAAATATTTTTTTATATGCAAAAAATGTATTAAAAACGTTTTCTCCAAAGCTATGGACGCACGGTTCAGAAATAATATGTCACGTGTTTTAAGAGTTTCTCCTGATACCGAGGATCAGGCCTCAAAAATTTTGTTTTCCTTCTGGCTAGCACGTGTCGAATTCTCTGATTGACCATCATCGTCACTTCTGTCTTTCAGTCCGATAAATTCCCCTGACGTTAGTTATTGATACATTGAGGTAAACGTCAATTCACATCTCCAAAACAAATCACCACAATTAGACATCCTTCTCTTATTTTCAACTAATTTTTTCTGCTAGAAAATTAAGTAATGTTTGTTTCCAATTACATTAAGTAAACTTTAAATTTTCTAATTTTCTTCAAATATCTTTTGAAAAAGGTATAATTGATTTTTACAAGATTTTTAAACGTGGAATTTCACTTTTGTTTACAAAGTTGTCAAAAATGGCGGACATGATCGATTTTGTGGCAATTTTGCCGACTCAAAAAAAAAAAAACAAGATTTTTAACTAAAATTTCGGATGTGCTAGGAAGGATTAAAAAATGTAAAAAAAAAAAAATATAATCGAAAAATAAGTTGGCCTTTCCTCTTAATAATAACATAAGCATTTAGACAATAAAAATTGCTTATCAAGTTTAGGCCCTTTTTCATCAGGGTATGCCCTTTTTTAGCAAAGTAGTGAAAATACCTTTGAAGTGTATTCATCAGATGGAACTGAGAAATTTTGAGGAACTGAAAGCTATTTGAAAAAATCTGATAGAATACTACAAGACTTATAGGATGAGTTAGCTCATTTTTATGAATAATGTTTCCGCGCATTAAAATTTTAAAAATATTTGGAATTATTGTGGTTTTAATCATGTGCGTAAATACATTTTTCTTTTTTTACTTTTCTTTTCCTCTTAAATGCGTATATTTTCAACTCTAATGTTTCCTCCTATTCTCAAATTCCACGTGAAAATACATTTAAAATACTGTGTTAATTTCAGAAAAGAATTATATTACTGAAGTGCATTAAATGGACATTTTTTCCAGTGTCCTAATACTCTTCGCACCACTGTACATTTACTGATATATAAAGTACGGAATATTTGCATTGGTAACTGGAAAAGAGAGTTTAATTTTTGAAACTCAGTCTTTCATTTGTGGAGATCATAAGATTTTACTCATGTTTTTCAGAATCCTGAGAAATATACCTGATTTACATTGCTGTCAAGTCGTGAATTTTAAACAGTTGTAAAAATTGGTATATTTTAAAATTTAAGATAAAAGAAAATGAATAATATTTTCAGTATAATATGATTTTAATTTTAAGAAAAGCCACTTAGCATCTCAGAATAAAAACATTTGCACAATTTATGGAGAAAATACTACAAATAACTGAACCCGTCAATGAAGTTTTGCAAATTTTTGTACTGGAGGTTTCTCACTGAACGTTGTAGTTTATAGCGATCAAATCAAGCATTGCTTGAGAATAATTAGCATTATACAAGATGGGGATAGCTAACATACTAAAAATATTCAAATTAAGCGCTGGAAATTATTTTCCCCACCTTTAGATGTGTGGCTTCCATAAGTTATGCGAAAACAAATAAATAAAATCTATTGAATTGTACCGTATTTCCGTGTGATATTTGCTACTTAATAAAAATGCTCCTTTTGAGTAACGGAGTAATTTTGTTTATAACGTGGAAATCGTGTACTAGTGAAAGGAAGCGTTGCTAAATATATCCTAGGCTTGTCTTCATCCAAAGAAAGTATATAGTTGAATTGGAAAGGGGTTCTCTACAATAAACTCCGCCTGAAGAAGCAAACGATTGATTCGAATACTGCTCACACTTGGATCAAGTGAAGGTCAAGATTGATGAAAAATATTCCATCAGGATAAAGCGACATGTGTTTCTTTGGCTGGGAAATTTTTAACTGATCCTTTCACTAAGTATTGCACCTTCGGACTACTATTTATTCACTTTTTTACAGAATTCTCTTAATAAAATAGAGTTAAATTCCCTGGTAGACTGCAAAATACACATTGAACAGTTCTTTCCTGAGAAAGATAAAATGTTCTTGGAAGATAGAATTACAGAGCTGTGTATGTAAAGCTACACACAAAAAAGTACACAAAAACGTGAAACAACCTAAGACGAGGAACTTATGTACAGGAGAATTCTGAAAAAATTTCTCGGTCCGCTCCACTTCCTCAAATCTGACCAAATGATTAAACATCAGATATTATTCAAACGTTTTCTTGCTCAAACCAAGAACTTTTTAGCATACTCTCACCTACAAATATATATACTATATCTCTTAATGATATTAAAAATCATGAACGTATTTCCAATCGTGAAGTATAACTTGTCGGAATATATCCGTCAACATAATAAGTTTTAAATATGTGTGGAATTTTCAAAATTTATTTTTATTTCATTTATATCGTTTGGTTATCCTATGCCTACAACAATATTTACTAAAATAAGGTTTTGGTGATTATTTTTATCATCCTAAATCGTCGTTTTACTTTTCAAACTTAAGCTCAACAAATAAATCTTTTCAAGTAGTAGAGTAGATCACTTGTCACACCAGCTGTAGACTTGCTTTGAAATAGGTAGGATATCAAAAGTATAATCGTGAAAAGTGTTAAATACTGTTAAAGCTTATTGATCGTGATATTACAATTATGTACCGATATACATCCTCATTTTATAAAGTAATTCTATAAGAAATAAATTCTAAAATAACCAATTCATAAATCAGTCGTTAATTAAACAAACATTAATTGTTATAGTTGCCATCAAAGCATATTAATGCGAAAACAAGTGCATCAATGCATCATGGCCTATCAGTATTAGAAAATATTTCAAATGAACATAATGATAGATGAGAATTTCAGAACGTTAGTTTATATAGAGAGAATAAGAATCTTAATTCTTATAATTCGATTTCAAATATGTATTAATTCATAAATCCATGTATGTACAAGGTATTTTGCAGATATTGGCATGGAAATTTCAGTATGATTATAAGTAGATACCTCCAAAGAAAAGCGATATCTAAGGTTTAAAATGATTTTTAAAAAATGAAAAATATTTCTTTATTTTAGTTTTAATTTCAAGCTAATAGATTAAATTTGATATTTTCAATATGCAAAATACTTTTCTGTATTTCAAAACGAATTTAAATTGATTGGAACGAGATAGCTAAAAACAAATATGTCAGCACAATGTAATTCTCTTTATTAAAATAAAACAAAATATGCATTTCTGAAACTATTTGAGGAAGATTAGCTGATTTAAAGTTTAATAACCCTAGTTTGAAATAAATATTACTTTTAGTTTAAAATATCGCAGAAAAGCATATTTTAACACAGAGGTAGGTATTTTTATGAGGCGTTGACAACTATCTTGATAGACTTATATTTGGAAATTTTTTCTACAGGGAGACATATCTGTATAAATTAATTGATGAATATAATGTGAGTACTTTTTATATAATTTTAACTACTCAATAATCTTTAAAATTTAGCAAAATGTTCTAAGTAATCTGATATTTTATTGAATTTTTGGTACCTAGGCTTTAAATTTACTATAGTTACCACTCATAATGTCGTGTATAGACGTCGGTATTTACAAAAATCTGCACGTTTATACACACACAAAAAAAATCAAAATTCTTTTTAAAATACTGAGGGTCGCTGAATTGTAGCAAGCTTTTCTATTTATGATTAGTAAACATAGTTTTTACTTAATAACAGTATCATTTAACCGGTATTTAAATGTTTATACATTATTCTAATATAAAACAATTCCTGTAATAAGGAAATGAAAAAGTCTTGTAAAAATTCATTATTCATCGAAAATGCTTTTCTTAAGATAATAGTGTCCATAACATATATTATTCATAAAAGCTTTTCTTATTAAATAATGTTTAGTTTTATTGGATTTTTATTTTAAGATTCAGAGAAGATTTTCTGTAACTGGAGATCCTGTTTTACAAAAGAAAAATAATAGTTGACGATTTAAATTCTCCAAGGACATGAGATTATAACTAATATAAACATTAAACTCTACAAAAATGAATTTCTCAAAAATTTCATAAAATAAAGTAAGTGGAAGGTAAAAGATGTAAAAAGAAATATTTTATCAAGATTTTCTAAAAAAGAAACATTTCTAAAATATTAAGTCCTTTGTGAATACGTCCTGAACGCTTTAAAATCTGAAAATTACTTGAGTTTTGGAAGAATTTCCGAATAAATATTTTTACCACGAAAAAGACGCTAAAATTTTCCATATTAAATTTGTCACCCTTTGACACAAGAAAAAAATTAACCAAAATTTTGAAGATTCGAAAATGGATTAAAAATAAAATTTAATAAAAAAAAATCTTTTGGTCTTTCCTCAAAAATCTAAATTTAATAATAACATAAATATTTGGACGATAAAACCTTGTTTTTTTTAAGTTAGGGCATTTTTTTATCATATATGCTCATTCTTGGCGAATCTTTGGGGTTACCAAGTTATAAGTATTTTTACGGAGTTCTAAAAATAAGAAATTTTCTCAGATAAATTCTTAAAAATGTTTAATAAAATTTTTATTTTTTTTACTTTTTATTGTTTAGGAGTGGTGTTCTTTAGTTAGCTTTTTTCACTAAAACCAAAAAAGACATTTAGTTGCTTTGGAATGCACGGCCCTATTTTTATTCCTATTTTTTCTTGCTTCTTAAAACGGTAGAAATTGTCAGTTCAGCAAAATCCCACAGGTTTCTCTGCTAAATCTTCGGTAGGACTTTTTTTCGTAAAAAGCTGTAAAGTGTCTCTTTTCTCATTACGCAGCACTCAGGCTGACATTGGCTACGGTAATAACCCTTCCTCCTACCCTTCAGGAACCTCCTCTTTTTTCAGCCAATCATCTTGATTCACTTCAACTCATATATTAACACACACCTACCCCGATCGCCACTTATATAATTTATATTTCACAATTTATATTCTCATTGATGGATAGGTGAGAAATATTCACTTCATCCATCTAGAAAATAAATATATAAGAAATAAATTAATTAATTAAAGCAATTAACTCCAATTAACTCCAACAATAGCTTGTCATTCTTTATAGGCAAGATTCACATTTATTTGTAGAAAATGAATATAATATTTTTACACAGTAAGCAAAAATTTAAGCAATAGATGCATATTTTTGCTTCAATAAACATTAACTACCACTGCATGCATCTTTGTGAATTGCATTACAATTTTGTACACTTTTGTCTTGTCCTTAAAAATAATTTATGGTATTTAATTAGAAATTTGAAATGTGATTTTTTGAATAGATTCAGTTCAGACAGGCCAAAACTTGAAAGACGCTGAAACACTTCTTTAGTAAATAAAGCTTGCTTTAAATCCCTAATTGTGGTTCATCCAGCTAGGCTTAAATGTCACTAAATTAGCAAATTGTTTTACTAACTATCGCGCTAATAATAGTAAGCGATTCAAGAGAGTGATCCTTTATTTATACTTGCTTGATTAAAAGCCAAAATCAAAAAATTAAAAAAAAAAATTTAACGGTAAAGTTTTAACCTTTCCATAGGGATATTAAGAACTATCCACAAGATTTTGTTCTTTGAGCACTTTCATCTATTCAGATATCCTGAATGAAATGTTTGATCAAAATCTTTAGCTATGCATACTTTTGGTGCTTTCTTTATTCTAGTGTAGTTATTAGTAGTGAGTTCGTGTCTCCCCGACAACATTTGCACTTAATACATAATAAAATGTTTTTAATTCCACAATGAATCTGAATGTGTAATAATGGTGGTTGTAGCTTGCCACTAGACTACACTGTACTGTACTGATAAGTGCAAAGTTCATTTTGGGGGGATAAGCGAGTACGACACGCCCCCAAATCGCCACTCTTTAAGCATTTAGTCAGTGCATCAAATGTTTTTTAATCAAAACATTTTCTGCAGTGGAATTTAACGAGATTAAAAGATAAAGATATGAAATACATGGGAATAAAATATGAAAAATTGATTTAAATTGAAGTTAACATTGAATTTACCAAAAGCAAACCTTTTTTTGCTGACATTGCATCAGAAATCTAAAAGTAACATTATTCTAATCTAAAAATACTGTCTAAAAGTTTTTATTAGCAGTCAATGGAATTAACTTCGATATTTTGGTAAGACAGATTTTTTTTCTATTTTCACAACTTTTCCGAAATAAAATAGATAAATAAATAAATAATGTTAGAACTAGAAAGAATATTACGGAAAAACAAAACAGGCATATATATATATATATATATATATATATATATATATATATATATAAGGAAAGAGAATTAAACGAATATACAAAAAAATCAATTAAAAAACATTATTGTTAAATTGTGGCCTTCTGAAAACTCTTGAAAATGATTCATGGATTATTAGTACACATTTGTGATTTCCTACCCTTTTGCTCTTTCTCACTCCTTCATTACATCTATCTATCTATCTATCTATCTATCTATCTATCTGTCTGTCTTTATGTATGTATAATGTGTGAATAAGTGTGTACTTGTGTACAAAATGTAAACAGAGTGTTCTATAGATTAAAAATTGCAAAAAGTGAATATTTATCGTATGTATCTTACCTGTCCGGCTTTCGGTAACGTAGACCTAGGCAGAGGTGGTTGAGCTGAATAATGATCCTGAATCCTAGAGCCTAACTCTATTTACCGTCACACACTTAAGCTTAGAATCTGCACTGGCACACCAAAGTAGTCCAAGTAACAGACCAGCGGCTGCTGCCGGTACAGAGTCCGCTCTGTCAAGACTCAATGACGCTGTGTTGGGAACGGTAAGGGAGTTCTCCTTCACATTACAGTCGAGGATTGTAGTGGTGGTGGTGTATAACTACTGGTGGGGACCTCCGACGTCACCACCCTCACCGTCTGAAAGGGAAGAGGTCGTGAGCTGCTGACGATAGTACTGAAATGAAAAGCAAAAAGAAAAAAGAGGAGGAGAACGAGGAGCAAAGGAAGGTGGAAGAGGAGAAATAAGAAAGGGTGGGCGCATTTTTCTTTCCGCTAGGAAAGAGGGGACGCTGACGAACAGGAGGCGGCTCTCATATTTTCACAATCTTATGCCACTGACAGAATTGAATGCAGAAGGTGGAGATAAGACGCTGAAAGTTGCCAGCACAGGGATAGCCAAACACATGCGCATTTGCCGGGCACTGGCAGAATCGAATCTTAGTATAACCCAATAAAAAATAATACATTTAAAAAGTGAATATCACCCGCCTATTGATAGAATTTGTTGCTGTTCATTTGCCCTGTTGGCATTTTCATAGATGTCGTAATGTCATTGGCATATATACTTGATTATGCGTGGGTGGATGTTTTTGTGAAGATGTACAGTTGATGGAATAGGTGGACGTGCAAAGTGTAAGTCATTTGTCATGAAGGTTTGCACTACAGCTTTTTTCTTTGTAAGAAAACTGTAATATCTTCATCTGTTTCTCTCTCTTTCTATCGCTGTTTATTACCAATTCCCTCTCCCTCTTTCTCTCTCTGTCTCATTGTGTTTAATGAATAGTTTGCAATACATAAACTATTATGTATTTTAGGCTCTATTACAGTATGCCAAAATCTCTTATAAATTATTTTATCTAAATGTAATAAATCAAAACAGGAATATTTTCTATGTGCCGTGTCCTTTCAGAACGTGGGCGACCATAGCTTTCCACTACTTCCTATCCATTGTTGCTCTTAGTAGTGTTTTTCTTTTACTATCCTCTCGTCCCTTGTTCTTTTACACAAGCTATTTACACAAGCTCATTGGGTAGGTTATACGCTAGGTAGGTTTCTCACTGTCATGCTTGCCTTCAATACGTCCTGTGAGTATCAAATTTTGTAAGCCCCCTTTCCTCATTATGTGTCCTAGAAATTTAAATTGTATCTTTCTAATTTCAAACATGTGCTCTTTTCTTTTCCATTTTCTTTAAAACTTCCTAGTTTCTTACATGCTACGTCCATGGCATTCTCAGCATCCTTCTGTAGAATCGTACTTCGTTTGCCTCAGATTTCCTCTTCATCTGTGAGGGAATTGTCCAGTATTCACTATTATATAGGAGGATTGATATTACATATAAGTTCAGTATTATACAACAGAGTATACATTTGTTAAATTTTGTAAACGTGCTAATTGGTGGCAGAAAAAAATTATCTTTTTTTAGGGATATCGTGTTTCACTTAAAAACACTGCGATACAACAATTTAAATGCATTTTAATTTTACATTAATTTGAGGTTGTTAATAGTTACGAAAATACAAACTAAATCAAGAATTATTGGATTCTAAATGCACCAAGAATTTTTCGAAACCATTTTGACACAAACATATTTGCTTTCTTGATGGAAATACATTCAGTGACTCAGTAGCCCATCCTCTGAAGTATGTACAAAGTACATGTTGCCTCTGTGAGTGTTGAATTCAGTAATTTTATTTACAATATAACAATAAAAATCTAGTTTTCATAATCATAATCAATTTTCGCTTTTTGTGACGTTTTTCGTTTTCTTTCTTTCACATTCTCATTGTCATCATAGATATTCTCCTATTAATCCTCTTCATCAACTAATTTTTTCTTTTATCATTTTGTTACAGTTTATGAAATACTTTAATTCACTTTTTCTATCCATTTAAATGTAAATCTTTAGCGTCCTCTTTTTCCATTACTAATACACTTACAAGAAATTTCCTGCTTTTATTCATTATTATTCAGTCTTTTCCTGTTTGCTTGTATATTTCCCCTGTTTATATACCGCTGTGAGACATTACTTGGATTCCAATTACATTAAACTTCTTTCAATGCTAAAACAATGTCATTGCTTTTAGTCATTTACTAATCATAATTTAGTGCATCGACCTAATGTTTACTGAAATGTCTACTGAAACGTTTACTTATTTCCAGTCATGAGTAAAGGAAAGAAGTTGCAACACAAATTAATGAATGGAACACTGCTGCTGTTTGCATTTCATAACAAAATGTTAGCTCATTTTTAATATTCCATGTCATATTTACCTTTTGGCATTACTAATTTTATTGGAATCATAAAAATATTAATATGGAAAATGGTTATTTTAATTTTTATGTCAGTGCTTTAAGTTTATATTGAAAAGAACATATTTCAAAGCTAAAGAAATTTGAAGGGTGAATGATAAATAGTAACATTTTATTTGATAAGAGCATTGTAATTTGTACACCCATACTCATATCCTATGATCGCATATCAAAGATAAGAAAAGATGTCTGCTGGTGGAAGGTAGAGCAACGAAATTTGTATCTAGGTTTTTAAATGCGAAATGACACACGTTGTTTGTTTTTTTTTATCAGTTTTTGTTATGATTCATTCACTCGAAAAGTTTTCACTTGACAGTACTATTATTCATTCAAATAGCATGTTTATATGAGCATCAATTACTTTTATGGTGTAACCTGTTATTAATTCGATTTAAATCCATGAAAAGAGCGATTGCTACGTCAGCAAGAAACTGTCCTTTGGTAAGTGGCTACCTTTGGAACAAAAATAGATGTAATCTTTACTGATTTTTTCCATGTGGTAAACCAATAAAAAAAGGGAAATACCATATAAAGTATAGTGTTCGCAACTCTTCCTAACAGACGAGATTTTCATTACTTTAGACCAGATGTGATGTTTCAAAGTGTTACTGTTAATCATTAATCTCTTTAGTGGGAAACGGGATTCAGTTGTATTAATAAAATACTATGCGTTGTCGGAAACAATATATACTATTTTGAGGTTATCATAAAACACTTTTATACACCCTATAATACTAAATAAAAAAATCTGAGAAAAATGTGCTTCTTTGACGTATAAATAATCACAAAAAACATTAGAGAATTAAGGACTATTGAACTCATCTATTACATTATCATGTAAACAAAAGTTTATGTATTTATTTTTTATTTTATTTAATGATCCAAGTTTCATCTTTATTTTAATACTTATACTCAGATAGCTTTGACAGGAAACAAATTATCGTTATTTAATCAACTTCACTAATATTTAGTGCATTAAAACTTCAAACTCTCTTTTCCAGATAGGTAAAGAGGATTATTCATAAAATGGTTTCTGTATCTCAACATACATTTAGATATATGATTGCAATTTAAAAACCACTGACTCTATATTTACATATGTATTATGTATTGATGATAAAATCTTTTTATGTATTAACGATAAAAACTAGAAAATCCGAAAGGAATTTCCAATCGAAAATCATTACTCTATGTCTCTTGCTTAAATAATGGTCTTTGGTAATTTCACATTGTTAAAAATAAATACTTCTGTATGTGCGCTTACAAAAAATTCTTACTTTAAAATAGCAAGGGATATTCTTCACTAAAAAGAAGTACATTTTTAGTTACTGAAGACTTAAGTCACATTAAAGCCACTCATGAGTTTTCACAACGCATATTTGCAAGTCAGAAACAGTATTATAATCGAAAATACAAGAGAATTAGATAGCCTTATAAGTTCGTCCAAAGTTTTGGTTTATGTATTTGATTAAAACATGTTCTACTGCTAATAATTTTAAAATGTATTAAAATTAACGCTTATATATATAATTAAATATACTGATCCTATTAGCAATGTATAGAATATGGAAGGTGGGATTGGTCTAATGGTTATCGGCACGGAAAATGGAAACGGCGAGTCGGATTGAAATTCCTGCCGATGTTCTTTGAATTCACTAATATCCTTTGTAACAGCATTAATCTATCTCTTCTCTGTCTAGTTATTCATGAAACAGTGAGCCTTTAGCTCATGTAGAGCAATCAGTCTAAGAGAAGATAGAACTCCGAATGTTGCAGTTTGTCTAGCTATCTTATACACCCATGATTTATGCGGGTGTAGCACATTGGTTTCAGGATGTCTACGTTTCATTGAAGAATGGGAAAGGGGGGGGGAAGGGTGCGATGGATAAATTGTCGTCTAAATTACGCAAAATTCAAAATAACACCGACATCTCATTTTAACAGATATGTTTACAAAAATTAAACAAAAATATCTTGAAATACTAAAGAGTAAATTTATTCAATAAAATCACCATTGGTTTCAACCACGGCCTCCAGACGACGGCCTCAAGACGACTGTCTCCCTGTCTAAGTTGTTGAATCTTGCCATAATCCTTACTTTCAGTTCATCTTTGGTGCTACAAAGAGTTTTGTTGGTCTTTCGCTCAACTGCACACCATACATAATAATCAAATGGGGTGCCGTCTGGGGAGTTAGGTGGCCAGATGTAAGGGGTGATGCGGCCACAGAAATTATCTGACAGCCATGACTGGGTTCTCCTGCTTGTATGGCATGGTGCAGAGTCCTGTTGTCAAATATATGGTCTTCCAGCAGCCACCCCTCGACCCTAGGCAGCAATACATCCCCAAGGCACTTGACGTAGGCCCCCGCGTTGAGTCTCAGGCCCTCACTAACAAATTCAGTTCTTTTCTTATCAGAATGATCAGAGTGAGTTTTCCGAGCTGCGGTATCTCTGTAATCACCATTAGACTCATCCAACTCTTTCCGAATATTCTGCGCTGTCCTCAGATTGACATCCAAATACTCTTAAATATTCGTTTGTTCTAACTAAAAAAATAGTTATTTACTATGAAGAAATATATCGATTGTCTTTTGAAACGATTTGAGTTAATTAAAACATTACTTTTTCTAGCTAATAACAGTACTGGTATTGATAACGGCAATACTACTAAAGATCACATTAAAAAGATAGATAACTAATAATATTTGAACTTTCGGATTTGTAATGGATTATATATATTTACAAAGACCGAGAAAAATTCAACCATCTAATGTGTATAATTGGGGATTCTGATACAAACAATAAGGATTTTCAATCAGGACTTCAGAACAGAGTTTGGAATTAAAAACTATGCACTTTGATGGAAAAAGGAAAAAAAAAACATTAGCACACATTGATTTATTTTACAGTGAAATCCTCAGAATACTGAACAGGAAAGAGAATCACAATACTGAAAGCAGATTCAATAAATCAAAAGAAAAATTAACAAAGAATATTTCAGAAGAATAAGTAAATTACTCGAAGCAAAATTCAACAGCAAATCCACAATCAAAAAATTAATACCTGGGCAATATCCATTATCGGTTATTCGGAATCATTACTAAACTTCGCAAGAATAGACTTGAGAAAATTGGATCAAAGCTTTAGGAAGATGATGGCAATATATAAAGCCTTACTTCCAAGACAATCAAAAAACCAATTATGCCATTAAGGAATTCAAAACAACACAATGCAGAGTAATGAATGATTGATTGCGACAGGGAAGACTTACAGAACTAGCTTGAGAAGAAAAGGATGAGAAAACTCCAAAACTTTGTCCATCAAACAAAGTGCATAGTTTTTAATTCCAAATGGGAAGAAAAAATTTGAAGTTATTAATGGCTAAACCCAAATAACTGCAAATATTTACAATAATTACTACCGCAAATATTACTGTTGGGTATTGAAACTATCGATATAGGTCCTTGATATATAATACCCTAAAGGACTTTATATTGCGAAACACATAATTCTTCTTCGTTTGTGTACCATTTTTCTTAAGAATGCGGATTGATCATGGCTCTCCACAGTTGTTTATCCTTCGTAGCTCTAAGCAATGTTTCATTTTTACTATCTGTTTCACTTCCCGTTCTCTTAGATAGGTTAGTTGTTGTTACTCTCTGTCTCCCTTGCTTTCAGTTTATTATGTTCGTGCCAATTCTTCAAGCCGTCTTCCCTCATCATGTATCGCAGATATTTCAACTTCCTTTAGTATTTAGTCCTAATTTCCCAGGATTCAAATTTTACCTATTAAATGCAAAAAAAGGTTTTTAATTTTTCTTTTTTCTTTTCTTAGTTTCCTTTTTTGAAGCTCTACTTAAATAACTAGTTTAGTCTAACAACGCGAACGGTATATTTTTTCTTTATTTTCATTGCCCTTAAGATGTTGGCCATCAGTGTATATATCCTTCTGAATTTGTATTGCTCGCTTTGATATCATTCTGATAATAAAATCTGTTTTTCTTCTTCCAGCATCTTCAACGAAATCACACTGCTCTTCTTCTATTTCCGGTCATTCTTCTATGCGCTCTATTCATAAGAATCTGGATGATAAGCTTAGTTAGGAGCCTCGTTCCTTTGCACCTGGCTTCTGAGGCGGCACTATAAAGAAGGGCCTTCTAATGTCTTCCGATGTGTTGATACTGTTGTATATTTCATTTAATATTTCCGTAATCTTGTCGATCCCGAAATCTTCTAAAGTTAATAACATCACTATGACAATCCTTTTGGGTCTTGCTACATTTTTCTTGTCCATCTTGGCCTGTGCCGATCTTACTCCAAACTTGTATATTTCAGGGACTTTCATATCAACATTAGAATAAACAATTACTGAAAATAAAGAGTGGTTAGTTTTATTTCGTATTGCTTATTTTGGAAAAATAACGTAAGATTTTAGCATAAGATTTTGAATTATGTTAAACGAAATTCAAGGACATAATGTCAATTTCCATTCTTAAATAGTTGTTATAATGAGTTGAGTAACCAAAATTTCGTTGTTAAAATTTAGCGGAAATGTAAATTTCTATTCCCTAAATTGGCATCTAAAGCTACTGACAAGTGAATAAGTATTTTAGAATTCCATGAAAAAGGTAAACAAATTCTTGGTCGTTGCACGACGGAGGGTGGAAAAGTTCTCAGACTTATGAAGAAGGTCTTCACCTCCCCCCTCCCAAATACAAAGTTTGAGAAATTCGGAAGTGGATCAGACCGAAAACTTTTCAGCACCCAATCGCATTTAATCTAGGTAGTAGTAAAAATAAACATTTGCAATGAGAGAATAAATACTTTTTCATGCTTGAAAAGATAAAAATACTTCAGTGGCATATAAATTATTTTAAAAAACTTATCCTTTATTCCCAAGTTTATAAGGAATGTTGATATATTTAAGTGATATTTACAGTTGCAAAGTTTACATACGTAAGAGAGCATGCGTGCACACCCATGTATTTATGAACAAACACAATTACTTGCAAATGGTTATTAACTGATCGCATTATAAATCGAGGAAGCTGAACACGCATAAGTGGTTTGTAAGAAGAACTTGAAGGAAAGATAATTCAGTTTTCTTGGATGATAAATTATGAATTAATTAATTGTTAAATCATAAAATTATGCAAAGTTATGTTTACGCCTTTTTAGAAAGCCTTAATTTTCGGTATGTCGTATTTCATTACTTTTTTATACTCGCTTGTACCAGTAATCAGAGATGGACTAATATTTGTGGCTTTTGTTGAGTTCAGTGGTAACTGATAATACATTAAGTATCACATGTCAAGAAATTCCACCAGTCACTTCAGTTTGAAACTGGAAAATAAAATTTCTTTTGATGTTTTCATTATTTTATAAATTGTTACTTTCTTATTTTCTAAACTGAAACCTGAAACGACTGTTTCAGTTCACTATTTCATATATCTTTTGAAAATACACTTTGTCAGATTTTATTAATTAAATCAACATTTTATGCCATTAAACAATAGATATTGATAAATTTTCAAGATATGCTGTATTAATATGAACAATATATCACGCAAAATTCAGTTTGCAATTTCAATCATTATTTAAAATATTGATAATATTAAACATACTGATAATAGTTTGATAGGGGAAGTGTAAGATTTATTATGAAAACCGTGCAAAATATTGTTTTTTATTTATAAAAGGTAAAATATAAGTCATAGAAACATATTTGATTAACATAATATTCCATATGACTGAACAGTGTATTATTCTATTTTACATATTAATATTATACCCCCTGAGATTCTATAATTTTCAACAAAATCTTCCATCAAGTGCTAAACCCATATATCAAACATTTACACCAGTTGATAAAAAAGTAAAAATAGACTAGTATTTGACAGTACAATAATATATAGAGAGTCGCCCTCCCACTGGGTAGCAGAAAATCAATGATCTCTGCCGAGGTTCAGTGCCAGTGGCGTAGCTGGGGGAGGGGCGATCGGACCGCCCCGGGTGGCAGCACAGGAGGGGTGACACAATGTCACCCTCAACAAAATTTTTCAACCAGGTAAGGTGCCAAAACTAGTCTGAAAACAGTGGTGGAGACACAGGGTTTCGCAGATGGGCATATGACCCCACAGAAATAATTTATACCCCCCAGTTTTGTCCCCGCCCCGTCAGAAATTTTCTAATAAATTGTCGGGAAATTTGTGAGTAGGAAAAATACCAATGTTTTCAGCTTTCACGTGTTTCAGTTGCTACAATCTTGGGACATTGTTGTAACATTTTATCGGATGATATGGTGTTTTAACTCTGCATCATTAATAACAACAAAGCGAAATACGAAGCCAAAAGTGCAATAATTTCAGTCTTGCCTGTGTATCAATTCGCTGAGATACAATTTTCCATTGAGTGAGCGATATACTTTTGAATATATCTACTAGTGTTGGGACGATTAATCGGAATCGAGAATCGGAAAAATCGGAACTTTTTGGTGTATCGGAATCCGGAAAATTTTGCCAATTTTCCAATTCCAAAAATGATTCTTTTAAATTTTTAACTTAATTTTCCAGTATTGGTACTAATGATAAATATTTACTGTTTTTAAATTATCACAAAAACTAAAATCATAATAACATCAAAATACGATGTAAATTTATTTTACTTATATAAAGAAAAACAAAAAAATAAACTTTGCATAAATTCTCTAGGTGTTGTGTAGGAACCTACCACCCCTCTTGAAGATGAACTCGTCTACAAACAAGGACGTTAAATAGTGGCATGTCAAAAGACAGAGTGTCGGAGAAGTTCTTAGCTGAGTTAGTTATAGACTACTCAGGCGATTTCTGTACCAACTTACCAACCGAATAAACCCCTTTTTATTGTTACGTGTTATTTGGCGTTTGTCTTTATTAACCCCAAATTAACATCATAACACTAGGTAACCTTTAAAAGAATGCAGTTGAATTACAATGTTCCGAAAAATGCTTAAAAATTAAATACAACATTTTTGTCAAGAAAAATACTTTCAAACATCATTGATAATTAAATGGTACCCAGAAAATGATGCAACGGAAAATTGGACACCGGAAAATTGGACACCGGAAAATTAGCAACAGAAAATTACGTCAACCACGAGCCAGTCGAGACTGTCGGATCTAGCTGTGCTGTCCATTGAAAACGAGCTTACAAGACAAACAGATTTTGACGATGTCATTGACCAGTTTGCCACAATGAAAACAAGAAAACATTCATTCTAAGACCATAGTATCGAATGTAATTCTTTTGTGTATTGTCGTGTTTTGTATTTAGTTGTTCTGAAAGTGAACAGTTGCATTTTAAAAATCTTTTGATTTGAACTTATTATTTTGTGGTATTGGATTTTGTCTTGGATCATACATGTAAACAGTAACATACCGGTCAGTAGAGTAAAGTAGAGGTAGAGCATGTATGAAAATTTAGCTACAGCTAACCATTCAGCATAGGGTGAATCGGTGTCATTGGGGTGACATTTGAGCCGACCGCCCCGGGTGACGTTTACTCTAGCTACACCACTGTCTAGTGCCCAATTCAAATAATCTCCGTGCCTGTTTTTACACAGTAGTAATTCTGTACATCCCAAAGAGGAATATGGACACATAAAACAGTATTAGATTTGTTCAATTATGATAAAAACAACTAAACCATTTTTGTGTATTTGAAAGTATAAAAATATCCATGTTTCCTATCCTTGTGAGTTACCCGAGTTATAAACAATAATTGGGCGCTGAAAATTTTACGAGTCTGAACAAACTTGACTGTCGAAGAAAAAATGTCATAAACCAACTACTGATAGAGCAAAAAATAACGTTTCCTCTTTTAGACCTGATGCGGCAATATGTCATAGCTCTTAACATAGAGAGCAATTGTTTCAAGTACATATGTACAGAATTTCCTGTTTGAGATATTATAAATCTTGAGTTATGACTAGTTTTTTTTTGAAAGACCATAAATCAGAAAATTAATGAAAGACTCAAATTTTGAAAATTTAATAACTAACATAGAGAAAAAGGAGCATGGGAATCACTTTTGCCTGTGGTGAAAACGTTTTGAAAAATACAAAATTTGAAAATCAGAAACATCTGTTCGAATCATTGCTTGAAAGTTTTCATCTTTTGGTATGCAATATGACTATAAAGATTTATTTCCTCAACAGCACTCTTGGTGAATGTCCTGCTAACTCAGGTGACACCAGAGACGAGCATGCCGAACGCTTTCATCAAGATATTAAGGTTATGGAGGAGAGGTAGCAAGGTTGATGGGGCACACACATTATGTCAGATAACTGTTGGAGTAATCAATGAAACTGTCCAGATATGAAGCACTCCAGTTACTGAAAACAAAAATGTGTTCTATGAATATTTACTTTCCTGACATAAAATAATATTAAGGTACTAAGTTTTTTTGACAAGTTGAGAATTACCCAGATGGATCTTTATTAATAATTATATATTATGTCATATCTCTGAATGTCAGACTTGATTATGCATATTAGTTTTCAGTACAATTGATGGGATTTAGTAAACTATCTAAACTGCGCATTATAAAATATGAGTATGCCATAGAGTAAAACTTTGTGATAGGAAAAACAGATGCCATTTTCGAAATCAGCGATGTCATCGCCCCCAAATTAATTAAAACTATCTTCAGACTTTAGCTACCAAAAAGTGTACTGGACAGTGTTATAAGTTGAAATTCACGTGGATTATTTATAATATAAATATAAATATATCCTAAAAATTGTACTCCTATCGGTTGGCTAATATGAATTTTACTGCATTGATTTGCATAGTAAAATCTTACATGTATAACTCTAACATATAATATAAACTATAAGCGTAATATGCTCAGCATCTGTATAGGTTTTCTTTTTAGGTTATTCAGCGTCTTCAACAGATCATTTTTATCGTTCATTAAGATCATTTCAAGTTTCTTTTAGTACTTTTCTCTCTCTTTTCTTATTGCTTTCATGATGCAGCATTCATGTTCAATCTGGATTATTTCTTTTTTTTCTCTTGCTTTTTATTGTCGTAATTGTGCTTTCCTTTTTATGTGCTGTGTCCCTGTAGGACATGGGTAATCATAGGTCTTATGAAGTTCTAACAAATGCTGTTCTCCTTACTATACTCCCGAGTCCATATTCTGCCATCCATTTACACAAGTTCGCTAGGTTTGTTTTCTCTCTTACCACTCTTACCTGACCATGATTATATTCTGCGAGTGCCAAATTCTCTAACTACTCTTTCCTCATTATGCATCCCAGAAATGTTAACTATCTCTGATTCTTTCTTTAAAACTTCTTAGTTGCTTACATGTCCAAGGTATTCTCAGCATCTTTCTGTAGAACCACATTTCTGTTGACTCAAGTCTCCCTTTTATATGTGAGGAAGTTGTCCAGAATTCATTGTCATATAGGAATTTTGATATTGCATAACGTTTCCTAATTCTTAATATTTTGTTTAGTTTTGGGAAAGCATATTTCGCGATTCTTATGCACTTTCGGATTTCTGAGTAACATTTGTCTCCGTCTGTTACAACACTTCCCAGATTTTGACATTGCCAATTCATAGCTCGCATAGTCCTTTAGTGTGATTGTTACTTAGAGTGAAATTAATATTCTTTATTAAGCCAGAATAATTATTATCTAATTTAAATAATTAGGATATTTGAAATAATATTTTATTAATGTTTACATAATTTCTTAGAAATATTTTTCAACTAAAGAAAAAGTTCAGAGTAGTAAAAGGAAAATTTGATTTAATATTCATGTGAAAGTAAAATAAAAAGTATAGACATAGTTATACACAACGGCACATATTGACTGTACTTGGCAGAGATATATGCTGAAGGACAGTTGTAAAAAGAAAGGAATGAAAACAGTGACACCCCAAATAATAATGTTCATCTACATGAATAAAACATGAAACATTCTTTAGGTGATGCAATTTACAAATATTGAAAATAAACGTAAAGCGTAAAAAATGTTCGTAGGAAATAAAAAAAATAATAATAAATCAACTTATATGAAAAGCCTGTCAACAACAAAATTCAAATTATGACATTGGCTTAGTGCAGCGGTTCTTAGCCGGGGTTGGTATTTCACCGGTGGTGAAATTTCAGGTTGTTAGGGTGGGAGAATGTTTTGAAGGAGGTTTTTTGTGATTTGCCTTTATGTGTGTGATTTTATAACAAGCACCTCAGCAAACAGCCAGTGGTTGCTTGTCTTTTTTTAACGGCGTAACAGTCTATCCTTGTTATTATTTGGGATTAGATCGTTTATTGTGTAAGCTATATATGCTTGCCTTCTTACGTGCAATTTTATATTTGTTCAACCTGTTCAAGTTTTGAGACACGATTTAACATTTTTGTTTTCCTAAGGATAATATGTCCAAAAAACACCGTATTTAGACAATGGGGTTTCTTTTCTTATCTAAAATAGAGTACAGGTACCTCAATGTGTGCTTTGTTTGAAAAATTTGGGGAACGGCTGCATTAAATCATTCCAGTTGGAACAGCATCTTGAAAACAGCCATCCAGAATTCAAAGACAAGGATCGGGCATTTTTCAAGCTCAAAGATGCCAGTTTGAAACGAACAAGATTAGACACGTGTGGAACCTTCGAAAACCAAACAGCTGCAATTGTGAGTGTCATACGAAGTTGATACGAGATCACGAATAATAAGAAGGGAAATACGATTGAGGGATAATTGGTAAAACCATATTTGCTAACCGGCGCGAACTTAGACTTGGGAAACTCTGCCTATCAGAAGATGAAGTAAATTTACTTGCGAGGATAATAACAAGGATAGACTGTTACGCCGTTAAAAAAAGACAAGCAACCACTGGCTGTTTGCTGAGGTGCTTGTTATAAAATCACACACATAAAGGCAAATCACAAAAAACCTCCTTCAAAACATTCTCCCACCCTAACAACCTGAAATGTGAAAACAGAATTCCGCAGTCGTCTGAATGTTGAGTCTGACCTGAGGTGTGCTCTAGGACGGACTCCCCATGATATTGATCACTTAGTATCGCAAAAACAAGTGCAAAGTTCCTATTCATTAAGACTTTTGTTAGAGTCCTCTTATTCAAAATAAAAACGAAAATTTTGTCATGAAACAACTTGCTTTGTCTTTTTGGCAACATTTTTTGGGCGACAGATGATTTGGTTGGCTAATTGAAAGGGTGGAGCGGACCAAAAATGGTTAAGAACCACTGGTTTAATGAATATATAGTTTATAAAGTTGGTGAAAGAGCCTCGGTCCTTCTTTTAAACCAAAATTTCAACTGAGTTTCTAATGAATAACTCGAAAAAATATGGAAAAATTCTCGGAACCTTTTATTTTTCAAACCTTTCTTCCTGAAACCCCTAAGTATCTTATTTAAATATCATCAGACGATGCTACTATCAACTATTTTCTTCTCTTCCAATCAGATTGCCTTTAGTGATTATTATCCCTAGCGCTTTTGTTCAATACTTCACATATTTTCAATGTGGTGGGAAGAATTTTTGTTTATGTATACTATACTGTATTATGTCAGCGTATCAGTAATCATATTGAAGTTTTTGTTTCGTATTCAAAAGGCAGTCAAGAGGCATTTACCTGTTCAAAAGCAAGTATCCAACTATCGGCCTATTAGCCTTCTACCTCTTTGTGGGAAATTACTAGAGGCCCTAATCAATGATGAATTGATTCATCATCTCTCATCGCTGGGCCTTTTCTCAAACAGGCAATAAGGCTTTCGTTTTTCCAGGTCAACTGCTGTTGTTATTAACGATAATTGCGGAAAGATTCTATCATGCTCTAGATAAAAACAGTGAAGCGGGCTGTAGCATTGGACATTTCGAAAGCCTTAGACAGTGCCTGGGATTAGGTCTTCTCCACAAGCTGAAAAGTTACGGCATCTCCAGGCACACTTTTGAGCGGATCTAGTCGTTCCTATCAAATCGTGAAATGAAAGTTGTCCTGAACGGCCACTCATCTACATCGTTTCATACTAAAGTGTCGTCCAGGGTTCCATCCGTGGTCCTACACTGTTTTTAATGTCCATTAATGACTTTCCCGATGACATCAGCTCTCAATTTGGCATCTGCGCTGCCGACATTACCATTTACTCCTGCCTCGATAGTAAGGCCGATCAGTTCGACAAGTTTAAAATGGCAGCTGATGTCCAAAATGACCTTCGTTAACTGGGGCAAAAGTTGGTTTGTTAATTTTAACGCCTCCAAAACTAAATTTCTCTCTTTTAATTATCCGAGAGCCCCTCTCTGCCTTCCATCAGCATGCCTGATGTTATCCTCCAGGAAAGTGACTCGTTGCGCCTTCTCGGTTTAACGTTCTCATCTGACATGAAGTGGAAAGACTGTATTGAATCCAATGCTAGGCCAGCTGCTAAGAAAATCGGTTCACTGTGCCAGGCGAGACAATTTTTCTCTCCGAAATCTAACTTGCATATCTACAAGACCCACCATTCGTCCATGCCTGAATATTGTTACCATATATGGTCCGGCGTCCCCGCTATTTACCTTGAGCTCCTTAATAAGATCTAAAGAAGAATCAACAATATTATTAATACTGATCTGGCGGCCCAACTTCAGTAACTTGGCCACCGCCGTAAAGTTGCCTTTTATATAAATAATTTCATGGTAATTGTTCGGATGAGCTCTTCACTGTGGTACCTAGACTGTATAAATTTAAGCGCAATACTAGGCTGGCGGCGCCATCTCATCAATTTACAGTTGAGATGGCTAGATGTAGCCGTAACTTCTATGCTGACTATTTCTTTTATCGTACTTCTCGTTTGTAGAACTCCCTTCCGGCTCCATGCTATCCAGTCAATTTTAATCTTCAAAAGTTTAAATGCAATATCAATCGCCATCTACTGTCCTTATGATTGCTCTTTTCTCTTTCTACTCATTGCTGTTATTTTTGTCCCTAATTTCTCCACACCCTGTAACTCCTTGCGTCTTGGTGGCTGTACTGCCTTGCTTGTGGTGATACCAATAAAAAATAAAAAAAGTAATGTTCATTATAGACCTGTAAGGCAGTATTTTTAGGAGGGTTATTATCTTTAAGCGTCTTTTACAACTCTGTATTCAATATTCAAATTAGTTCTAAATATTAGAAATTAAACCATTTAAGTAGGTAAGCAAAGGTAGTTAATTAGACACAATATTTTTATTTGAAAATATTTATTTTTATTCAGATTTTGGCACGAGTCTATCTTTTCGAAAACTGAATATCTTCTCGTTAGCTAAAAATATTTATTTAAACTCTTAAGTTTTCTTTTCCTTCAGTATTCTTCATTATGCCTTTCGTTTTACATTGTTTTCATGGCAGTATAATAGAATTGATCGTTGGAAGGTATTAATTTTTAGTTGCTAAATACGTGTTTTTTGGTTCATTACTTTGTAAATTATATATATATATATATATATATATATATATATATATATATATAGATAGATAGATAGATAGATAGATAGATAGATAATTATTATTCAAACTAAGTAATGCATCATTACTATCTTTAATTTTATTTAATTTGATTTACATTTTTATTTAATTTTATTTTGCAGCCATTACGATATATATAATTATCTTCCTTTAACTTTTACTTTTTACAGTTTCTCTATTCAGTAAATTTCTATTTTTGTGTGGATACAGTGAATATCACTGACACATTAGTTTAAAGAATGTTAAAGCATACATTGCTCAAATTTTTTATTGAAATTGATCCAGTACTTATCTAACATATTTCCAGTTTCAATGCTAATTTTAAAAAATGTTTACATAATTTTCAATCTGTTGCATTTATAGTAACAAAATTTCCTCAAATATTTTTGTCTATGCCCATTGCTTTTCAGTTTGACCAATATTATTAAGATAAAGGGAAATAATAAAAATGCATCGTCGGTCCATAATAATGATAAATGCCACTGGTTTACAAAAAAAAAATGCTTTGGGGCAAGCATGAGAATAGTTTTTTTTTTTTTTTTTCACTAATTTTGATGTAGTAAATTCAAATTTCCAAACACTTTTGCTCTATCACGTGTATTTCTTTTTGCTTTCATGTATCCCGTTTTTACTATAATGCATATATTCGTAATACAATATATTTATTTCATACACTATTTAACAAGGCATATTACAGAAGAAACATAGCTTGGAATTAGAGCACTTATAGAACTGCAAATGGCGCAGTCACTCATATCCGAGGATGCCAGTCTACTCGGACGGCTACCTAATCACCATTGCAAACTCTTGCTCAGGCACATTTGTATTTGTCTAACCTACAGAGCCCACCTGTTTTTTATACTGCAAATATGCTGACTGGACTTTAGTTAAAGTCTCTAGGAGAGAGCGCGTTACCTAGCGTGATCAACAGTCTGAACAAGGCCAGCACGCTCAAACTCTCGGTCACGATGACTAGTGACTTCGAGCTAGTTACCATGATGTTCATCCTGTAGAAACCAGTGAACCACTCGAGGTAGAGGGTTACAGAGTAATAAGCACAGTTTATGCTGATATGTGGGGAAGATAACAGTTAAACTTAGACTTGTACAGGTTAAGATTAAAGTGATCAGTGAAGCATTCACTTCGGAGATGGTTTGTGAGAAGAAACTGCTCGAGTGGAACTTACATCTAGCCAATGGAACACGAAGGGAATGAGGGTTGTTTGATACAATGTGCGTTGCATGGCGGGTCTTAGTCGTGAAGGTTAGAACTGGTGGAACTAAGGAAGCACTTTCTATGGAAATAGTAATAGAGCAGTGAGAAGCTTGCGACGTTTCGTCTGTGAGAAAGAGGTTGTAAAGTGGTAAATGATTTGTCACCCACAAGGACACGGAAACACTTTTGAACTATATCTAGTCTGGAAAGTGAAGACTGGGCAGCTCCTGTCCGTATATATCAACAGTACTCCATTTTTGGCCTTATTTGTCTCTTGTAAAGGCAACGGATAGCAGAATGAGTCAGGTACGTACTGGAGTGGTACAAGGAACCAACCATTTTCCAGCATCTTTAGCGATGGATCGTATGTACGAGTTCTAGTGTACGAGGTCTGAATTTACTTAAAGGGACACTCAAGGCACGAGGTTTCCCTGAGAGAACATACATTTATCATGATTGGTCTGATTGGCGACAATAGAATAAAACTAGTTTGGTTTTCGAGGCATGGAATATATATCCAGATCCCTACTGATGTTAGAGCTAAGGCAGAGGAGATGTCAGCAGTCAACCTTTGGTCGTACTACTATTATTTGTATATTACAATATATACACAGGAAAAGATTAAGTAAAACTATACTCTCATTTCCTACTTGCGATCCTGGTGTTTCTAATGTTTCCGTATTGGGGTCCTTGCCAGACATATATGATTTTATGGACAGATATAATTCCTCTATCAGATTTAGACATTCGGTTGAGTCAGAGTTTGGAATGCAGTTTCTTATGGATGAGAAGAGGAAGTCTCTATTGGTGCGGTCATATACTGCTGTGAGGTCGACATTTTTTTATTTGAGAGGTATGCAATCTTCTGGAATTGTTTTATGATATATATGACATCATTATACCCCATACTAGAACGAAAATCAAACTGGATAGTGAGGACTTTCATAAAACGATAAGAGTCTAGTTAATACACTGTTAGTACTTTCACCATAATGGATCTTGACTATATTTTTGTTTCTGTAATGCATTAATGTGCGATAAATTTCACTTTTTTTTTTAGATGCGTTTCTGATTCCAGACTTTTTTTTAAAATCAAGTCCACCTAAACAAGCTAGTAAAGCCACTAAGACGCAAAAAGGGATTATTGGGTGTGGAAGAATTAGGTCAGAAACATTACTAAGGCGCGAGAACAAAAGCAGACTAATCAGGAGGACAGTAGATAGCGATTTAAATGTTTGACGATTAAAGATGGATGGAATGCATGGAGTAGGAAGAGGGTTTCATAAGCGAGAAGAGTGTGAAAAGAAGCTGTTTGCATATAACTTAAGGTTATATCTAACCAACTCAACTGTAAACAGATGAAACCTCGTCGCCAGTCTAGTACTGCCCTTAAATTAAAAAAAAATGTCTATGTGCCATAGTGAAGAGCACATGTGAACAATTACTATTAGGACCAATAATATTGCAGTTTTTTTATTTTATTTTATCAAGGAGCTTCAGGCATATATCAGGAGCACCGGGCCATATGTGGCAACAATATTCTAAGCATGGACGAATGGTAGACTTATAGGTATGTAAGATAGATTCTGGAGAGAAAAATTGTCTAGCACGACGACACAGTGAACAAACTTTCTTACCATCTAACCTATCAATGGATTCAATACAGTCATTCCACTTCGTGTCAGTCAAGAACGTTAGCCAGAAAAAGTGCAACGAGTCACTCTCCTGGAGGTTAGTATCAGCCATGCTGATGGAAAACAGAAAAAAGGCTCTCATATCATTAATAGAGGAAAGTTTAGTTTTGGAGGTGTTAAAAATCTTTTCCCCAGTTTACAACAGACTGAATATCGTTTTTGACATCAGCCACCAATTTGACCTTATCGAATTTATCAGACTTACAATCGAAACATGATTGCGTCATCAACATAGATACCAACTTGAGTGCTTATGCTATAGGGAAGGTCATTAATGAAAATTAAAAACAAAGTAGGCCCAAGTATAGAGCTCTGGTGGGACACCTGCATTAGTACGAGAGGGTCTAGAAGAATGGCTATTCGAGATAACATTCATTTCGCGATTTGATAAAAAAATCCTGTGTCAGTTCAAAAATTTGTCCGAAGAGGCCGTATCTTTTCAACTTGTGAAGAAGACCTGCACGCCAACTCCAGTCGAAAGCTTTCGAGATGTCGAAAGCTACAGTACGAGCTTCAACCATTCTTATCTAGAGCTTTTATACTCTTTCTGCAATTATCTTCAGTACATCAACAGTTGACCTGGAGAAACGAAAGCCATATTACTTGTCTGAAAAAAAGGCCCTGTGATGTGAGATGCTTAACCAATTCAGCATTGATTAGGGCCTCTAGTAGTTTCCTAAAAATAGGTAAAAGGCTAATAGACCGATTCTTGGAAGGGTCGGGCGGTTTACCTGAGTTCTTAAAGACTGGAACAACAGATAAGGATTCCCAATAGGAAGGAAAGCTTGAAGCAGCGAAGCATTCATTATACAGTTTAGAGAGAACAAGAGCCGGTTCGGGAGCATACTCCTTAAGGACTATTACAGGGATATCATCAGAGCCACATGCTTTGTAGGGCTCCAGGTTAGAGATGATAGCAGAAACCATACAATGGGTTATATGCATATCGCTCAACAGGGACCCAGTTGGATGTTAGGCAAGGATACTACAGATAAGTCAAGAGTAGAGTTTAAGAATAATTTACAGGCGAAACATGCATTTTTATCAGCAGATGTTAACACCTAAAATTGATTGAAGAGGGGAGGAATGGAAAAGTTATTTAATAAACTATTACAGAGCCGCCAGAATCACGAGAGCCAAAGTTATTAGATGCAATATAGAGACTTAGCTCCTTTGAGGACACGTTTACATTTATTACGTATAGTCCCCAAAAGACATCTGATCATACTGGTGTGAACTATGGAGAAGATTGAAGTTTCACCTGGTATTTCCGAGAAGGAATGAGAGTATCCATGCCGGCTTTACCCTAAGAAGAAACTTCAGTTGCGCAATTGTCAATTTGAAGGTTAAAAATGTCAATCCAAACAGCGTCTCGAATAAAGTCACGGAGTGAGTCCCCAACCAGTTTGCTGGTAATGGAAACGGATATTATGAATAGGAGGTTCCTGTTTAATAGATGATTGGAACGAATCAATAGATACTACTTAGTGATACGAGTTTCTAAGAGGACAATGTTACGAAGCTCGGCAAGAGCTAGGCGACGAGGTAAGAAATAAATCAAGTAAAGAAACCTGTTGTTCGGATTTGCTAGGGAAACGAGTAGGGAAATCCATCATTTGACTAAGGGATTGAGCAATGAAAAAATTGAAAGACTTAATACCGTCAGCATCGGCAACATTAGAATGTTTAAACCACGTGTCGTGATGCACATTAAAATCACTGAACCCAAAGATGTTCAGAGATGGATGGAGAGAGAGAGAGAGTGCCATTTCTATACTGTCAGAGATTATGCCTAATATACTGCAGTCCTGAGAAAAGGAGTGAGGCGATGAACGAAAAAGAGATAGCTAACAGAATGTAGTCAAAAGCACATGAAAGAGTCGTCTGGAGACTCGAGTGACAATTCCCTTGCCATTGGAGGATTATCCCAGATGTAAACACCAAGGCCATGTATATGAACGCTGTAATCTTTTGACAATGAAAGAATTTATATCAGTGTTTCAAAGTGCAAAGATACTTGGCGACCGTTCCAAGAGAAAAAAAACTATACTGCTGAAGTTTGAACGGATACCACAAACACTGGAAGAAGAAAGGTTGAGGAGAGTGTATGAGCATTTTTACAGGTTTTCTCGTATTTCTTTTCATTGTATTTGTCATGGGGATATTTGTATTCTCGTATTTCTTTTCATTGTATTTGTCATGAGGATATTTGTATTAAGGAGAAATGGAAAAAAGAAAAGGCTAAAATAATTATCACTATATGTCAATGGCAATACAGACTAACCATAATGGAGTTGAGACCAGAACATAATGTTGCCTCAGGGTTACCCACCGAAAATACATGCAGAGACATGGCATTACAAATACCCCGATATTATGCGACTGTTGATCAGAGAAGCCTCTTTAAGCGCTTCCAAAGAGTTCAGCGTCCTTACTACCAGTCGTATGCTGCAACCAGCAAACTGCCAACCCGGTATCCTCCTAATGGAAAGTCGCAGCCACTGATTAGCCTGATCACCAAAATGTTAAAGATAGTTAAATCATTATGGCCATGAAACAAGAAAAAACCAGTAAACCATATACTAAACATGGAATAATGGATAATCTTATACTAAGTAGACATGGAAGGAGTACAGATCGGACGATCGGTGAGTCTATTAACCTGGTCGTAGTACCGGATCCTGGGCGGTTTTATCGAGACGCCAACTCTAGGAAGGTTGCCGAATAAGGCTGTATATGCCGAAAATTTTTAACATTTACGTTTTTTATATATATTCACCCCAGCCCCAGGTGAGGGAGTTGCCGTCATTTTTCCATCATCATCTATTATGCAATAAGGCTAAGTTGATTTGCGAGGTTGGCAGTTAGCAAAACTGTAATAAGACCACTTGAATAGAGAATTCATAGGGTACAGATGCTGAGCGAGCAAGGAATATACACAGTAATTATAAAAGAATGATTACAGGTCCATCTCTCTCTATATATTTTAAGACATTTTATGTTCATACATTCTTTTCATAGATACAAATATTTAAGTAAATGCTCTGTTTATAATAAACAGTATTAAGCAACATTTACCAGCCTGAATGTCCGAGAAATTTTCATAGAAAATGTTCGTCCTCCGACAGGATTCGAACCTGTATCCGGAGACGTCATACAGCCTGACGTGCCTTTTAACTGATTCGGCCATAGAGGATCGTTCGGTTAGCAAGGTCGAATTTAATGCTTTTAAACTTCAATCATCCATGACGAATATTTTCTATCAAAATTTCTCGGACATTCAGGCCGGTAAATGTTGTTTAATACTGTTTATTATAAACAGAGTATTTACTTAAATATTTGTATCTATAAAAAGAATGTATAAACATAAAATGTCTTAAAATAATTGTCGGACTTTGTCCATTTCATAATGCGTGACGTCATTTGTTTACATTTGATACGCCATGAGCAGATATGAATGTACGTGAGAGATTCATGGATGATTTAATGTATAATTAATCTGATTTGAAACAAATATTATTTACCTACAGTTTAAAATATCGCAGAAATACATTTTTTACCCCGACAGTAGCTGTTTATTTAAGGTGTTGACGTGTTGCCAGCATGATAACAGATCTAATATACTTATACGGGGATTTTATCTGTAAAACATAATTGAAGAAAATGATTCGAGCACCTTTAATATAAAACTTTTAAGTTCTCAGTAATCTTAAAAATTTAAGAAAATATTCTCCGTTTTATTGAATTTTACAAATTTTGGCTTTAAATCTACTATAGTTACCGCTATTATTTTTTGATAATGTCGCTTATGGTCGCCCGTGTCTACAAAAATCGTTACCTTGATACATATACAAAAGAAAAAAAAAATCAAAATTCTTTTTAAAATATTGGTGTTTGGTGATTTGTACTAAACTTTTCCATTTATCATTAGTAAATATAATCTTTACTTAATAATATCATCTAAAAGTGTGGAATTAAAACAGAATTTTAAAAGATTTAATACTTAATAAATTAAAAAAAATGAAAATATTCTGTAATAAGGAAATGAAAAAAAGTCTTGTAAAAATTCATTATTCATCGAAAAATGTTTTTCTTAAGACGATAGTGTCCTTACTATATCTTATATATAAAAGCAATTAACAATTTTTCTAATTAAATACTGTCATAGTTTTATTGCATTTTTTATTTTACGATTCAGAGTAGATTTTCGGTAAATGGTGTTTCAGCTTGACAAAAACAAATTGATGAGTTAAATTATCCAAGCCTTCTTATTTTTAACTAATATAAATATGAAGAAGTTGAAATTTTAATTTCTGGAAATATCATAAAATTAGGTAAGATTACGAAGATTTTTCTTTTAAATTCAGAAATGATGTCACTCATTTGTAAATAAGTCCTGAAAATTTAATTAAAATTCGACAATTATTTGATTTTTGCAAAAATTTCCAAACAATGTATTTTTCACACCAACAAAGACGCTAAAATTTCCACTACTAATGTTTGGGTCACCCACTGACGCAAAAAAAACAACTTTTAGCCAAATTTTCGAACTTGTTATAAATGATTATAAAAATTAATAAAATAATCATATGATTGGTGTTTCCTCTTAATAATACCATAAACATTTTGACGATAAAACTTTGTTTTTATCAAATTTGGGGCCTTTTTTTCATCATGGTATGTTCTTTTTTAACGGATTTTTGGCGGTACCTAAGCAAAAGGTACAAAGCAATTAAGTTACTTGTCTGGATTCAGATTTTTGGGTATATTGGTTTCTTAAAGTATTAATTATTTTTAAAATTTTTCTTTGTTAATGGTTTAGTATTCTCCCTCCCATTTTCCTTCTTTTACTTGTTTCTTTCTTGTATCAATTTTTTCAACTCAGTCCCACAGGAGTTCCTTTTCCGTCTGGGTATTCTTGGAAATGCCTCACATCATTTGGCTAATTAATTACACTCTTCCCCGGTCTTTTGAACAGGAGTAAAGGACTATCCCTTGTTTCCTGTTTAAGAGCGGGTTTTGATTTCTTTTAAAGTTTTTTCTTCTCTTTCACTACCGGTGGTCCTCTGCGTCTTGGTTGCATTATCACCTTGCTTGGAGGTGATGCCTCTTACTCTGTAACAAACTATTGAGATTGGCTCTTGGGCTTTTTACAAGGTGAACATCATTGTAAAAAAAGATATTAAATTATCTGATTCAACTAAATTGTTTTGGTCAAGATTTAGAGACATTAACTGAGATTCTAGTTTATCGCGGAATTCTAATCACTTTCTTTTTTAAGGGCCTGGGTAAAAACCAATTCACTTAATGATGGAACATTTTGTAATTTAGGTGCACTAATCTATCTTTAATTTGTTTAAAAATATCCACTATGTTACACATGGTTATCTGATTAAAAAGCAAGTCCTGTTTCCTTTTTTTACTGCTTAGACAATTTTACTGCTTAGTGATTGTTTAAATTTTTCAAATTAAATATTTCCTTTGATAGTTTCTGTTAATATAATCCAAGTAAAGAGAATAGCTACTAACAGTAGAAAATTGTACTTTGTTTGTAATTCCTATACCACTGTGAATTAATGATGGTTAGCAGCAGCAGCAGTACTGAACAATTCAAACCATTTTCTATTGCTGCCATTGTATCACAGAATGTCAGCTGTGCTTGTCAATGAAATGAATGGACATATACTACTTCCCTTAAACAAATATAAGTCATTATTAGGGCCAAGTTTAACAATACCTAAAAAGGTTAAGAAAAGGCGAAATCCCCGAGATGATTCATTTTGTGTATATGAAACACTAAGTTTTTTTGTTATATTTTTCATAAAGTATAATGCACAAGTATCTTTTCTCGAATAGCCATTCACATTTTACTGACACAAGTGACACATATTTAATGGGTCATATATACGCATGGCAAATTTTATCTTGGTGAATATAAACGCTATATCCAGTTAAAATTTTCTTAGTGAAGTTGTGAATTCAATGCATGGGCTAAACAATACGGTAGTTTACACTGGTTCTACTGAAAAGAAGAAGGTCGCAAAATTAAATAAATAAAAAATTTCATTGGCAAATTCAAAACCCAAAGAAAGAATGCGGAAAAAAGATAGAAGTCAATCTATTCTACCACTGTCCGAAATAAAGAGTTCCGTTCAAAATTCTCAGGATACAGATGAGGAAAACCGAAGTGTCATGATGAAAATAAAAAGGAGGATTTTTACCTGAAAGAAACTTTTAATACTTTATGCTCTTTTGTTCATAGATTCTGGAACGAAATATTTTGTTAAAATTATACAATCCATTCCCAAAAAACAAATTTATATTCAGGATAATTTTCCGTACCACTTCTGACTAAAATTAACTTCTCTCATTTATTGACTTTAGGAGCCTGGGTATTCTTGTCTAATATAAAATAAATTCTATAATTTTTTCTTTTATTTGCTTCTTTCCGACTCATGTATGACTAAATAATTTAGAGAGAAACAATCAAAAGCAATCAAGTATTGAACTGGACAAAATTAATCGATTGAAAGTAATTTAAAACTGTTCCATTAATTTAGTTATAACTAATACGTATGTTTTTAAAAATACATAGCATTTTGTTTTCGACCCCTATATATGAAATGTTCAGAATGTCAGTGAATCACAGGTATCACATAACCGTGAGATTAACGCATTTTTTTAATAAAAAAGGTTTGTCACATCGTTTATATTCCTTTTTATAGAAACTTGGTAAAATAACATTTCATTCTCAGATGTGAAACGATGGGTCCATTATAAGGTTCAGACAAATGAAAAAATATTGAAAGACGGGAAATATTTGAGATTGCTTAGTGTCGCCTAAGTGAATGAATTTTACGAATAGAATAACAAGAGACGCTAAATCATTAGCCATTTCCCTATCAAATTCTAAGAAATAAAAAGGAAAACTGGAAGTAACTCCATGCAAATATTACTCACAATTATCAAAAAACAAATTTAAGAGACCTAACACTGTTGCCTGAAAGTGAATTTTAAAACATTTTGTAACCATGCTTACCAAATAAATTTTTTTTTATGATTTTATACATGAGAATCAATCTTCTACGTATTATAACGTTAAAATCTGTAGTTTTTATAAAATAATTTAAAAATTATTGATGAAGTGAATGTTACTTTACTAAAAATGTATGATCAATAGCATGATAGCTTGGTGAAAATATTTGTGAACTAGCATTATCATAGGTATATCTACATTCTTATTTGTACTAGCATTTAGAGATTCATTAAAATGCATATACACAAAACATCCCTGCTCATTCTACAACACCATCATTCTGTTTTTACATATAACCTGGGTAGCCACTTTCAATACGCATTAATATCGGCGTATCTACTTACACTTGTAAGTTTCCGCTTCTCATGTCCTAGCGTGGGAAATATACGATGTGTTCAAATATACAACATGCTTTTACTAATTATACCAATATTAATTTAACCTCATTTTTCTTTGTCAATAAATAACTGTGACACTTCTGGGGCCTCTTTTCTCTAAGCATTTCTTCGCTTAGGAAACCTTCATTATTTTTTGGTGATTGCCGATTCTGTACCATACATTTGCTATGATTAACTATTACAGGTATATAAAGTTTCTTTTTGTCGTCACTTTGCTTTTGTTTTTAAAATTTATTTATAAACTAAGTATATATTAATAATAATAATAATAATATTTACAGTAAATGTCTATAAAAAGAAAGCTGTTCACGGAAACACGGAACTATCTACATGTATAATTATGCCTATAAATGTATAGTCTGTTTAAAATTTTAAAATGAGGAATTAATATTCGGTAATAGCGAGATGGAACGTTAAGAGGAACATCAGAGTAACCAACTTGAAGATATCAAGCAAAAAATGAAGACGTTAAATATTGACATTTTAGGACTATAAAAGCAATATTTTACTTGAGAACGCAAAAAAAAAAAAATCAATTTAAAACTGATGAAATTGTCATCACCATGGGAGATGCAAATGCTAATGCTGGTAATACGGACTATGATCTCGTAACGAGCGCAGAGAAAAATGTGAACAATGGTGCGCAACAAACAACCAAATAATAACCAACACTTGATTTCCAAAGCACACAAAACGCATAGAGAAACCAAGAAGGAGATACAAAAACCAGATTAATTACAAAACATTAATAGATTTAGGAATGCAATTCTACACTAAAACCTATTTAAGTGCTGAGGTTCCATTCATTTTTAAACCCAAAATAAAATCACGGAGATTAAAAATAAAGTAACGCCTAAGCTGCAATATGACAGACTCCTGAATGACCCAACTTGTAAGTGATGTACGCTAACAGAGTTAAAAGAAAATGCAATCACTTGGATGATACTGGGAATTCAAAGTGGAATACATTAAGAGAAATTTGATTAACATCATCGGTGAACGAAATCAAGGAAAATGAAACAAGAAAAATGAAGAGGTAAGGCAGATCAAATTATCCACATGATCAAAAACAAAGCAAACAATGTTAAAGGGTGGTACAGAATATAGAGCATTAAACATAAGCATTAGCAACAAATATAAAAGATAAATGGCTTAACTAAATTGTTCAAAGATAGAAAAAATAAGGATCATAGATACGGCAGGTGGGACGTAGTGTAATGGTTAGTAAGCTTGTTTAGCTAGATCACTTATGACTGAGTACTGAGTTTGATCCTCAATGGGTGCCCCACACTTTCGGCCTTGTGCCACATCTAAGCTACGCTTATAATATCACCATAGATACGGCAGGTATACATAAAATAATAAAAACAATAGCCTGACAAAAGACCTATTCATCGACAAGATGCATAAAATCAAAATAGATAACGCTCATAAGATAGAATGAATGTTAGAGAGCATTTTCATTGCGAAAGAGAGAAGCCTGAAATATATAAAAATATGAAAGGGCCTTAAATATTAAAGATCAGAACTGGACAAGATGAACAGAAAGGAAACTGCAGGCTCAGATGAGATTTTGACATCGACTGAAAATAAACGAAATATATGTCAGTAGTGATACCTAAGAAGATCTATCTAGAGGCTAGAAGCAAATGAATGTGAGCTCCATCGGACAATCAGCTTAACGAGCCGCATAACTAAGCTTATCATCCGGGTTCTGATGAAAAGGGCGCATAGAAGAATCAGACCGAATATAGGACAAGAACAGTGTGGTTCTTGTCTGGAACATGAAAAGCAAAATTTAGGATCAGAATGATATCAAATACAGAAGGAATATAATAAAGTTTCATAGACCATGGAGAAGCATTTAATAAGTTAGGAGACAAAGATCTATTTGAAATGCTAAGAAAAATTGATTGATTTGGAAAATACACCAGAATAATCCATAATATATACTGGCAACAAATCACATGAATACGGATACACAATGAATTAAGTACGCAAAAAAGCAAGGGACGTAAGACGAGGATGCGTCTTCTCACAAGAATTATTTAACCTTTACAGCGAGGCAATCCTAAGTTCACTAGAAGTTCTACTTGGATTTGTTATTAGTGAGTACAATCTTAACAACATAAGATATGCAGGTGATACTTTGTTGATAGCATAGGCAGAAATAAAACTGTGGGATCTCCCACACAAGGTATTGAAGGAAATTGGGAAGAAATGACTTGTCATCAGTTGTAAGAAGACAGAAGGTATAGTTGTCAGCAAGAGCAAAAGTCTAAGATGTGAGCTTCGAATTGGAGATGTCATAATCAAACAAGTGAGTACGGAAAATGTAACAGAAATGTCATATTCGAATAGCGAAAGATACCAAAGTATTAAGAATTAATTCGTTAGAAACATAGAAAAGTGTAATGAATTGCTATGTAATATCAATCCTTCTCTACGGCAGTGAATGTTGGATAATTTTCTCACAGATGAAGAGGAAACTTGAAGCAATATAGATATTGTTTTACAGAAGGGTGCTGAGAATACCATGGATGAACCATGTGAGCAACGACAAAGTTTGAAGTAAAATAGAAACTGGTACTTAGACTCAGAAATGATAGTTGATATTGTTATAACACATAATGAGGAAAGAGAGTTTGGAGAATTGACACCGAGAGGACATACTGAAAGAAAGAGGAATAGACGGAAACAGCAAGTAGTCTACCTAATAAACTCGTGTAAATGGATAGTAGATCAGGGAGTGAGAAAGATAGTAAAATAACATTGATAAGAGGTACAACGGGCAGAAATTTGTAGAGAGCTATAATCACTCCAACTTTGAGGGACACGACACATAAAAAATACTTTGTTACTTGCTTTACTCTTCAGACCAGCATTCTCATCTTTGCGATGTACATAACGTTTCGGCCGTTTTATCCACCGGTGTTCTTCAGATGTCTGTATTCATACTCTAATCTTCGTTAGGAATTTTAGGAACGACTTTTAGTTAATTCATTAGTGGAATGGAGAATAGTGAAAAATACATGCAAAATGTAATAGTGAAATGTACATACAAAACCCTATTTCTAACAGGAAATTTTATCATTCAAGTACGCTTAAAATCCTGAACACTAAACCTCACAAATATTCTACCACACGTAAAAAACTATGTGAAAAAATGTTTTCCGAGACGAAACAGGAACAGGACTAACCATCAAATTCGATTATTAAACAATTCAAACGAATTTATATTTGTTAACTTTATATGATTCCCACGTGAAATAACAATCTGATTATTGATATTTGATATTGTTAAATTTCTTAGAAACAATTCCATTGATTTTTTAAAAATCGGAATCACTCATGCAATGCAGTAATGTCGCTAAAACACAGTGGGTTACAGGGTGTGGAAGAATTACGAACAGGAACAGTAATGATAAACAGAAAGAGAAGAGAACTATCAGATAGCGATTGAGATTGCATTAATTTTTATTGCAGATTAAAGTTGGCTGGAAAGCATCTAGCCAGTTCAACTGTAAACTGTAAGATCTCGACGCCAGTCTAGTGCTGCGCTTAAATTCAAAAACTTTAGGTACCATAGCGAAGATCCCATTCGAACAATTACCATGAAAGCATTTATAGAAAAAACATAGAGAGGCAACCTTACCGTGGTGGGAAAGTGACTGGAGCAGAGTCGCCAGATTAGGACTAATAATATTGCAGATTATTCTTTGGATCTTATCAAGGACCTCAAGATAAAGAGACCACACCATGTATGGCAGTAATATTATAAGCATTGACGAATGGTAGACTTATAGATAGGCAAGATAGATTCAGGAGAGAAAAAATGTTTCGCCCGGCATAGTAAACCGACTTTCATAGCAGTTGACCTAGCAATGGATTCAATATAGTTTTACCACTGTATATAAGCCCGGCCCACTTTCCAGAGTTTAACCAAATGACTAAACATCACATTTTTTCTTTAATCCATTCTTAGCCGGGTCGAGAACTTTTCAGCACACGCTCTTGTTAATATGTTGGTCAGTTTATCCATGACAAATATTTGTGTCATAAGTAAGATTAAGTCAAAGAAATTATATCATGCTTTTTTGTTGCATATCAGCTGCCATAGCTACAAAACAAATCAATTCAGCATTATGTAATATATTACTGCTGATCATCAATCAATGTAATTCTTGCTTTTCATTCGAGGTTTTTTACTTCTTGAATTAATTGTCATCATATATCATATCAGCTTACTCTACTTTCATGAAGCAGATTAAGATTCACTTCAAGATAATATTGGATACAAGATTTATGTCTACAATAAGTATAATTACAAACTACGGAAAATAGAATCGACTGATATGCTGGAGTTTGTTTCCCATATTTAGCTGAGTAATTTCCTTCTTTTTTTTTTGATAAACCAGGACACACGTTGTGCCTTTTCATTGTCATTCAGTTTTATGGGGTAACGCCTGGTAATTCTTTAACTGCGATCTGAAACATAAAAAAAAAGATTAATTGCGGTCGGAAGCATGAAAATCTAACATTAATAAAACTATTGATATCAATCTGAAGTTGGTTGAACTAAAGAAACGAATTAGGCACTGGTTTGGAGAAATGACCAAAGATTTGTTTTTATTTATAAGAAACGCGCGGACGTAGTTGTAGACATCTGTGGCATGCGAGAGTTGCGTCGATAATTGCCAGCACTCTGGTATACTTGTGTTTGTTTTAAAATTTGTTTTGAGTAGAGTGCGGCGTGTGTGGGACTTAGCTAGATGAAAATTGGTGTCTAGTTAGAGATATATGTTTTCTAATAATTTTTTAATAAATTTAACTTTAATTTGTTATCTCTCTGTGTAAATTGTATTTTTCTGCTACAATATCATTAAAAGAACTTTAATAGTACCATATTAACATGCAACAACAATTTAGTTTCTACCTCTTTTCGTAATGACGTTTTGAAATGGTCTAAAGATTTTGTGAACATTCTGTATATCATTGCCCTGAATAGTCGTATTTTTGTGTTGCTTTTCCAAGCCACTAGAAAATGTATGTAAATACTACCCACACATTTTATAGCAACTGTTGTCATTAAAAAAAATCCTGACTGCCCATATTTTGATTACATATTTACAAAGTGTAAAATACTGTGTGATTTTTCATTTTTATTTCGGCCGTCTTGTAATTTTCTTTTGTCTTGTTTTAATTTCGATAGAAGAAAAATGACTAAATATTCTATCCTGTTAACTTAATTCAATAATAGCGTGTATATAGCGTAAGAAATATCTTTCTTCTCGGTTTTCTTATCAATCGTGTCTAATGTTATAAATTATCTTTAATTATTCAATTACAAGTAATAGACCACAACGCCTCAAGTTTATGTCATCGTATGATATGCATATTTAATCATAAGATAAGAATGTAAACTTTCTCGCGTGTATTTCTTTTATCGGTTTCAGCTTATGTATTTTGTGAACCAGAAAATATGATGTGTGGAAGTGAGATTCAGTAATCTTTTGTAAATAGATATGACTGACAAACACTTCGTCTCATTAGTTTTCAATCAGCGTGGCAAAACTGAGTGTGATTCTAAACTCTTGGGCAACTTTGTTCTGCTCTACCATAACAACTACCGTTTTATCTTTTGACTCGTAGGAAGAGGCTCATATTTTTTCATTTTTATTTTTGTTTACAATAGCTTTATTCTCTATTTTTCTGCAATGTTTAAGCATTATTTATATCCGAATTCTTTATTGTCTTAGAACATGTAAGATGGAAATACTAAACGAAGGAAAAGAAATCGCAAAATTTTATTTTAGCAATATGCTTTGTTATTATTTGTCCTGTATATTTAGCAAAAGTTACAAACATTCCTCTTTATTTTGAAAACAGATTTTTCCTCTTTTTATTTTTCGAGCAAATAGCCAAACACGCGACAAAATTGAGTTCAACAGACATGTATATCTTTTTTGTACAACCTATATTTGTTGGTCTTGCATATTTTAGAAAGAAAATTTGTTTTTCTCAATATATCTTAGAGTTAAATTACTTGAAAGTGTACCCATGGCTTAGATTTCTGGATTGCACACACATATCCCCAACAATTGAGGAATAGCAGAAGACTTCACAAGCAATTAGTAGCCAACAAGAGAGACATAAAACTGAAAAAGACATAACGCTCATTTGTGGTTTCTAGAAGAAAAAGATAATTAATCTCATTTGAGCCAGTTTAATTATTGCGGAGTAGTTGAGAATATCAAGTTCAGGTAACATAATTAACCAATCAAATACTTCTATTTAGTTACCAAAACTCCTGATCATATGAACCAGTAGTTCATTCGAAAACAAATAAAAAGCAACTTGGTAACCCGAAAAAGTCAATAGTTGAAAATTCACTCGTGACAATAGGACCGACTAGTGCTGCGACTTCACCAGACCAACTTGGCTGCAGACGCAGAGACACTTGTCACTAATTGACTGTCTTCTTTCTCTTCCTTCTGAACATACAGGGTGTCCATAAAGTTCGTATGAACTTTAAAAAATTATCACTTTAAAGTGCACACGAACTTTATGGACACCTTGTATGTACATGAACAAACCTCCTCTTTCTTATTAACATAATCTCTTTTATTCACACACATACATGCAGAACTTTTGAATTGTCCTACTTAAAATTGTGAACTTTCAACAAAATTTTTATTTTTTGTGTGCGCGTATAATCGTGTCGATTTTTGTAAATACGGATGTTAATAAACGACATTATCAGGAAATAAGTGAGGTACCTATAATAAATTTAAAATTCATTACTAATTTTCTAACATTCTCTCAAGAAGCGTTTTTATAAGCAAAGCTATAAAACCAAAGTACCTAAAATTCAACATAATATTAGATTACTTAGGATGTTATTGGGTAGTTAAAAAATTATATAAAAATGCCCTTCACGTTATCTTCGTCAAGTAACTTTTACTATTATGTACCTCTTAAATTTTTAAAATATCAGGTTATCATCAAATCAACACCTCAGAAAGACGTCCTTTCCGTATTAAAAAATGTTTTTCTGCGATATTTTAAAATTAAAGTAAGTAATATTTGTTTCAATTCAGGTCAATTAAGCTTTAAATTAGCAATATTCCTTAAATAAAGTTTCATAAAAGTTTATTTTATTTTTGAAAAATCTTTTGAAAAAGTGTATTATGCTGTGTTAACAAATCTGTCAATGTGGACGAAGTTATAGATTTTAATGATAAGGAAAAAGTCCAATCAATTTAAATTCGGTTTGAAATACACCAAATTATTTTGCTTATTGGCTATATTAAATTTAATCTATTAACTTGAAAGTGAAACTAAAATTAAACCTTTAACGAAGATTTTTAATTTTTTTGAATACATTTTAAACTTAAGTATCTCTTTTTTATGTACCTGCATAAAAATTATCGTATATACAACTTTGTTTCTCATTCTTTTGGGGTATTGTTTTTGCCAAATTGTAAGCGTAATCAATATTAATAGTATATTTGTCATCACTATAAATATCCCCACTATTTATATTCGGACTATTGTCTTCATTTTTTTTGTTAGCACACCGTTTCAGCCGTTGTGGCTTCCGGCCTTCCTCAGGTGTATATCGATCTGGGTAAATTAGAGGGAATTCTGAACTGAACCATTTATTTAATCTGCGGGATATACTGTTATCGTTCCACTGTTCATGTCTATGGGTATCATCTAGTTCTTCTTTTTATTTAGAACTGCTCAGTTATTGCTCGCCTGTTTTCACTGAGTGCAAGTACACACAGGAATTGAACTCTCAACCGCTATATCATCAAATTCCCAAACCAATGCTTTAATCCGCAGGACAATTTACTGTAGTGACCTAGGAGCTATAAACCTAAACTACTTATTGATTAGAGTTGCAATTGCTGCTGCTGTCAATTATGTTTTGACTGTTGTTGTTGCTACTTGCCGTCATTTGTCTTTCTTTATTAGCGGCTCTCATATTGTAGTTATTTCTATGCTAGGACTACTAGGGAGGTCTTCATAGCCTATTATATGCGCTGATGCTTTCAGACATCTAACTTTCCACAGAAGCTGATGACTATCCATTTCCCTCCATTCTTGATCAGCCATGCTCGATTTTATTGTCCCATCCCTCACTATGGCTTTTCGATGTTTTCCTAACTTTACTTTTAGGGGGCGGCTTGTTTCATCTTTATATTCTCTGCCACCACTGCAAGGAATCGAGTACATGCAATTCTTGGTGATGTTCCCCTCCATGTTAGGGTTAACTCGGCAGAGATTTCTCTGTAGAATGGCACTGCTTCTGAATATTGTTGTATGAACAGTAGATATTCTGCATCTTTTCCGATAAGCCCTTGGCAATTTTCTGGTCACTCTCCTTGTACCTTCTGTTCCTACCTGTATACACTGGTGTTATGTATGTCGAGTAATTTTTATTCTGAAGCATACATGTGTCTGGGTTACCATTTATGATTTTTGTCCTGTGTTGTAGTCATCGAACGATCCCTTTCTTTCACACTGAATGGATGGTGGAGATTGAAGTTGAAGTATTGTCTGGTGAAGATTGACTTGTAATATACAGATATTTTGAACCCATTCTCTGTGTGAGGTATTAGTGTGGGTCGGACAGTGTGTACTTGCACTCAAACGGGCGAGCAATAACTAAGTAGTACTAACTAAAAATAAAAACTAGATGATATCCTTAGACATAAACAGTGGTACGATAACAGTATGTCCTGTAGATTAAATAAACGGTTCAGTTCTGAATTCCTTCTAATATTACTCAGATCTATATAGATCTGAGGAAGGCTGGAGGGTACAATGGCTGAAATGTTGTAACAACAATAACAAAGATGAGGACAATATTCCGAATATGATTAGTGTAAATAATGATAATTCCTCATCCCAGAAATTCAAAAGAAACTATACATATTCATCTTGTGTCGTCTATGCCTCGTGTGCTACTACTATTAATTTTATTGTAATAAAAAATAGCAGGTTTTACTTTTCGACCGACTCTCGTATCTGAAACAAAATTTTCTGTTTCTTTTTTAGCAAGAGTGAAAATATCTTATATGAGTTCCATTTTTTTTTCATCGGGAGTGTACATGATTGATAGTAACATTAACAAGTAAACTTATGTCTCCATATATGCAAGTTTCACTATTTTCTTGTATCTTTTCTCTCTTGATGCTATTTTTCCTGACACACATTTTTTTTTGGTTGCTGTGGCTAAGAATTCTGCTTTTGATTTCAAAACTAATGTATACAACCATGTCTATATCATTTTGTTTGTGTTATGAATTCTCTATGGAGTTGCATTTCTTTCCACTTTGGTTTTTATTTTTAGGCTTTCTGATACAATATATATCATTTTGTAGCTTTTATTGCGGTTTCTGTCGGTTATTATTATTTACACTTTGTCATGTGTTGCCCAGTTCGTCCATCAATAACCGAACTGAAACACTCTTTGAAATTTTTTAGTTCTAGTTACCGTTCAGTTTTTGAATGCATTCATTAACTATGAATTTGTCAACAGAATATTAATTTTTGTAGCATATCTATGCATTCTCGTATATATGGTTGAGGCATCGTATCATGTACTTCCTTGTAATTTATCCATGACCTTGATAGATTTTCTTCTTTTTCAATCTTTCAAAATTTTTTGATCAATAAATAGTAAGTGATTTGTTTTAGTTATTTTTCTGCTTATTTTAGCTTTTCATGTAGAAATCCTCGGCTTTCTAACAAATCATGAATTAATTCACCATGCAAGTTAATTTTTTCGAATGTTAGAATTTTTCACATCAGAAGCAGGCATGCCATATACCTGTTATTACTTGTTGTTCTTCCTGTTACGCAATATTTTTGAATCAGAGTTTTCTTCGATTATTATCACTAACGTTGTCTATTTTACAGTTGATTTTGATTTTACATCAAGTTTTGTTTTATACGAAGATGTAGTATTTTGAATAGAATTAGCAAAATAAGCAACATCCGAATAGAAAGAAAAAATTAAATAAGTCTTGTCAATACAATTAGTTTTTTTTATTAGTTTTCTTACATTTTAATTTCATTTGCTTCCCATAAAGTAGTTACGATAAAAGTTCTTCGATAAAACATTCAACATTTCAAGCAAAAAGAATTCAGACATGTCTCCACTGTTCGGATCTCATGTTCTTAACATTTACGTGCATGCATCTTCGTGTATACTTGTGTCTTCGAGTATCTACATATAATCATGTGTAAATCGTGTGGTTTATGCACAGTTTTTTCCGGGTCAACATGTAACCTGATAAGGAGGCACCTGTTGTCTCTTGGCAGCAGCAGCGTCAGCACTATAATGAAGCAGCAGGAGCCCCAGAGCCACTATTCCTTTTGTCAGTAGCAGCAGCAGCAGCAGCAGCAGCAGCATCGTTTGGTCGCACCCATCTTCTTCGAAAACGTGACTGTTCTTAAAGTAAATTTGTGATTATTACCATTAGCTAGACTCAGCTAATAAAATAAATAACCCTCAAAATTTTCATTTGAATTCCGGATATCGGTATATTGCTTGGTTTCAGCCGAGTAAACTTCAAGAAACAGAAATATCAGTATACGATGTAAACAGTAATTAAAATTTGTATTGGCAGTTAAACTATATAGAATGTGAATTTCTTGACTAAATTTTGTTAGATGGGGTGTTATAATCCTTACATGAGGTTTTTGTCGAACTAATGTTTCCGTCTTTGTTACTGTTTTTGACAACGTTTTGACTATGTAGCCTTACACTTTCTCTGGATATGTGTTCTGTTCTAGTATTTTGACGAATTCTATTTTAGAGGAGCATACGCATTTCCTCCATGTAAAACACATTCGTTTCCGAGATCATCATCCCCAAACTCCGCACTGAGCTTCCAACGCGATACTATGTCTGTGGAATAATAAATTCAGTCTACTCCCTTTTGAATATCAGCTCCCTTACAGTACCAATATCAATACTCGCCTTGCTTATTGAGATATCCGAGCAGGGTATGTTGGAAGATTCCTTCAGTCTCCCTATCTGCTACTTTTTCTTCATTATTTTTATCTCATTTCACAAAGATTGGTGTGTCCCCATCTCAATCCATGCATAGTCAGCCATATTAAATTTTAAAGTATCTATGCGTGTTACAGTTTTTCAATGTTCTTCAAATTTTAGTGAAATTTAATCCACGTAAAGATTTTACTTGATTCGAGCTTAAATGTTTTCGTTTACGATAAAGCAACGTAGAATTACTCTTCTTAATATTGTTTCATAAAAGAACAAAAGAAGTAACAGATCAATTGAAGAGTGAAGAACGTAACTTTCTATTGAATTTCTTTTTAGTCTTTTGCTTTAAGTACATTAATGTATTGTAATCTTTTTAATATTACCAACATTTTGATTCCCATCTTACGAGTTAATATTCTACACAACAATTGGTGGGTCATCCAAGGGGTATGTATTTTCCTACAATTGGTTGCATTTTGAAAAAAAAAATGTCTTCGATTGCTTCTCATTATATGTCGTAGAATCAAAACGTGTTTTATGCACTGTTGTATGAGATTTGAGTGTATCTTATGTAAATGCAAATAGTACAGGCACATCTAATGATTAAAGGTATATACTTTGATATCAGTTGGTAAAAATTAAATATAGTAAAACATTAGTAAATTCTGAACAAGTATCACGAACAATTTGAATATTTAACATATTCCGTTACAAATAATTGAGGGTAAATAAAATTTGATTCTTGAAAAAGAAAAGAAAATGATTAAAGATGCATCTCGTAGGTTGTCTTGGTAATAATAACTAGCGTTGATTGTACTGTAATGAAAAACCCTTCTGGTCTAATTATATCTCACAGATTGATTAAATTAAAAAGGCACATTCAATGTGCAAACAGTAAAATAGAACTGACATGATTAAAAGATTCTCTGAAAAATGTTATCATAATGATAGCAGGAGTTCCTTAAAAATAATGTAAATACGTCCACGAGTATGTTAGAGATCAGAATTTTAGGGGTCAAAATAATTTTCATTAGCTATAAGGAAGGGAATAGTCAGTGTTTGTTAAAAATGATGCAACCGGTTACCTACAACCTTTTACTCTGTCACTCTCGACTCGACTCGACTCTTCGGTCTTGCACTTGTAGCGGCGGTGTTACCATTGTTGTTGTGAACGACGAACGTCGGGGTCATCATTATTGTAATGATAGTGTTACCAATATTTAACTTTGGCTAGGAAAGGTGGGATTAAGGACAATGCGAGGACGCAATGCAATTTATATTTGACGTAAATAGCACATAGTATAAAATACAAAACTGAACGGAATGGTTTCACAACATAACAATTGAATTTATTAATATTTGATATACATGCATGCGAACTGAAAAGGTAGGACAGAGTCGTGTCCCTTTGATTAGGTAATAGTTGTACCTGAGTTCATATTAAAAGGAAGTAATATTAAACTGTAATTTAGAAGAATAAAGTTTGGAATTGTGAGTTGTAAAGTTGGTAAAAGTTCAGAAGAGATTTCAGAGTTCGTACTTGCGTGAATGTTGATAATGGTCTTTAACGTCTGACCGCAATGGTTAAGACGGGAGTTCTTGAAGATTACATCTTGGCACTTGGTAGCAAGGAATGAGACGCGCGAGAGAGAGATGAATGAAAAGAAACTACTCTAGGGAGCTACACGTGTTCTGTTTATATAATGGTCGTGTACCACGTGGGAGGCTCCCAGCATATGAGCGGGAAAACAGATTGGTCGCGTGCAGGCGGTTTGATTGGTCGGAACTGACCAATCAGCAAGCTAAATTGAAGGTTATTGACCAATGAATACTTGTTATATTGTTGTTGTAAGATTGTGATGGTGAAAATTGTAACAGGAATAGTGCATTTCCTAGCAAGGGTTAATCGTTGTGGAAGAGTCCACTCTCTGTTCCTCGGGTATTCACTGGCAGTAGTATAAGTAAACACTAGGTGAGTCCATTTGTATAAAAAGGGGTTGACCCCTCAACACAGCCCTCCTTAGATCCCTTTTGTGGGGGAATTAGTATTTTTTTCTCTTATGGTCGATAATCAGAAGTTCGGTAAATTTTCTCTTCCTGTTTGACCTTCTAGTTTCTGTGTCTTCCTGTGGTCTTTGAATCTCAAAAGCTTCAAAGATTGCATCCATTGAATCGTCATTTTCAGCGGGCGACGAGCTTGGCTCTTTAACCCGTCTTTTTTGTATTTGGTCAATATGTCTTCTGTGGGTAAACTTTTCGCCTTGTACTTTGTACATCACATTTCCTAGTCTGTTAATTATTGTGCCAGGCTCCCAGTAAGCCATATTGTTCCTAAACATCCTAAAGTAAACCCGTTCTCCTGGCTTAAATGATCTCTTGGGTACTATAGGTATATGCTTGTTAGGCAATAACTTATCAAATGGCACGTTTCGCTTCTTTTTACATACTGGTAGGACATTTTCTTTTAATTCAATTCTAGCTGCACTCTTACAAAACGAACTGATAGGTAAATCCCATACGTCGAACTTTTGCATCCAGTCCGTTCACAACAGATTTTCTGTATCTTTCATTACGAATATTTTGAGTTTTCTTGTTTTCCCGTGAAATTTTACATTTAGGATTACTTCTCCTTCGAATTTTATACGCTTTCCTGTAACAGACTTAGCAATTTTTTGTGTATGTAACATGGTTGGTCTATTAAGCTTTCTCCATGTTTGTAGGTTAATTATCGTTATATCGGAATCTGAGTCAAGTTGCAATTTTACCTTTTATTTAAGATTTCAAGTTCCACATATTTCCTTATGTTAGTGTTGTCTTCGTTATGCATCCTAGTAGCTCTTATTCTACTAGTAGATTTTCTGTTCCTACATTGGGATGCCTCGTGACCCATTTTTCCACACGCAAGACAGTTTTTATATTTAAAACGAAAATCCTTATTCCAGTGTAGTCCTCCACATCGATAACATGCAGATGGCGGGGGGCTTATATTTACTTTGATTTTCGTCATTATTTGCCCTGTACGTTGTACTTTATTCATTATTATAGAATTTTCGTTTTCTTTCCGGGGAGGATGAAAATCTTTTTTCATTATTATAGAATTTTTGTTTTCTTTCCGGGGAGGGTGAAAAATGTAAACTTTTGTTTAACTTACGAATATGTGATACTCCTGACTCCTCAATATCCTTCGAGTCTTTCTTTATGCTCAGGCATTTTTGGCAGTCTTCCGATAGTTTTTGTAGTGTTAATCCAGATTCATTTTGCAGTTTTGAAAGCATTCTTTTGCGCATTTCGCTATCCTCTGCTGAGACTAACCCTTGTACAAAAATAAGACACTTGAATTTGTCTGGAGTTAATTCTGCCAATTTGAAATCGTCGCAATGTTTATTCACGATTTCGGCGAACGTAGAATAGTCCTCATTTTCATCCTTTACGAGGTTAAGACATTTCCACCTTTTGTGAAAGAGCGACGTCTTCGGGCTGAAATGCTCCGTCAGGCATGTAACCGCTTCATTAAACGTTAAATCATTTGTCTTCTTTGGCAAAATGTCATTCAAAAATGTTGTGTATTCTTCCGTTTCTAATTTTCTGAGTAATAGTCGTAGCTTTTTTTGTTTCTGTCCAGTTTTGACAATCGATATTGAAGATGTTTTCATGACGTCTGAAAAAGTCCCTGAAATTTTTATCCTCTTCTAGGCAATATTTGAATGTTTCTATCGTGTTCCATACTGCGTCTTGAGAAAAAGTCGCCTCTTTTTCAATATTTTGTTGTTGTGTATTACTCGCTACTTTTACAATTAGCTCCGGGTGTTGTAATTGTCTTTTTTCATTTTGCATTTGTCTTTCCTAATTTTCCTTCTGCGTTTGTAATAATATTTTTTCCATTTTTTCTTGGAATTGTAATTGCTGTTCATTTTGGAATTTTACAAGTTCTACTAAAATACTTTTAAAATCCTCCATGGTAAGAGTCTTACGAAAAAACTCGATTTTCTGTATGTTAATCCTCGTAACACAGTTGTTGTGGATACTGGCAAAACAGCAATTTTCTCTTTTGAGTCTCCGAGAAATGCAAATTCTTGTCGCCCAAGCTGTTGTGGTGAGAAGAGAGAAATTTTTTCTTTCCGTGTAGGTCCCAATTTCTCGACACCAAGTCGTTGTGGTCGGCAAGGGAGAATTTTTCTTTGTACTCTTCCTGTGTGAGTTTGAATTTCCTGGCCGCCAAAGTTGTTGTGGTCGACGAGAGAGAAAATTTTTTTTCTTCCGTGTGAGTTCGAAGTCCTCGTCGTCAAGTTGACGAGGCAGAATTTTGTCTTTTTTGTTCTTCCCGTGTGAGTTCGATATACTCGTCGCCAAGTTGTTGTGGACGAGGGAGGATTTTGTTGTTTGTTCTTCCCGTGTGAGTTCGAATATCCTCGTCGCCAAGTTGTTGTGGATTCCGGGTTGAAATCCGGTACCAATAAATAACAAACTCTAGGAATGAATATATGAAAATAATGTATTAACGTAATAATACGAACTGGTAAAACATGTTAGTAGTTCCAGGAATACGGGTTAGTAGCAAAATATATATATAGTCTTTTGTATTGAAGTATCGCTGTATGACTTCTTACTGAGTCTACGTGCTCGCTCACTGTGACTCCTACAACGCTGTTACCTCACCCTCACTTTTCCGTTTACTTACATCCTTTTACTCTGGACTCGACTCGACTCTTCGGTCTTGCTCTGTTCCTCGGGTATTCACTGGCAGTAGTATAAGTATACACTGGGTGAGTCCATTTGTATAAAAACAAATAGCAATCTAATATTTCGAGTAATAGAAACCTGATTGATTGACCAACTTTGATTCTTGTAATGAAGTTACATCATTTCGATCTATTCTTTGCTTCCCTGAATCTATTCTTTGCTTCGTGTTGAATCTAGTTAATTTCATTTTTTTGTATCTTTATAGATCTTTTGCTGTGTGTCAGAGAAAAGGAATCTATTCCGACAAAATATTTTAAATACATAAAAAGCTGTTCTTAATTGTTTTCTAATGATGTTTTTCAAAGCAATAGAAATCTGATGCATTGTTGCAGAATAATTCGCATACCACTGTTTATTGAAAGATTTTTACATCGTAAGTTGCTCCTGGTTTCAGTTGACGTCTACAGATATACTATATCTGATTTTATCGTGCATGTCCATGCATTCGCAATATAATTGGTATTAACCAACTGATGCTGGTAAAATATTCTGGATGTACTTATATGATAAATATATCATGGGAATATCATCTTATAATATTTGTTATATAAGTTATTGTAAATATTGCTAATAAATTATTTCTAGTAACCATTTCTAATAAATTATCTACAATAACTTATTTGGTAGCCTGAGATTTCACTATGTAACTCGGATGTTGTCCATCATATTGTAAATAAATACATATAATAGTATAGTTATTATTTATTTTTGAATTTCAGATATATGTAAAGATTGTTATAGGTCAGAAGAAAGATATAGTCTCAAAAGAGAAACAAATTTAGTGATGATAAAATAACATTGGAAATTGCGAAAAAAATTCGAACAGCGATAACAGAACAATTGTAAACGTTAGTATGATAACATGAACAATGATTTATTAATGTCGCAAAAAAGGTTTTTTCAGAAAAATTAAAACAGTAATAAGCAAGAAAAATTAATTGACAATCAAGAAAATATTTGAAACTGATGTTGTGAATGTATACAGAAAAGATGCAGAATATTAAGAACATAGACAAAAGGCATGAAAATAAATTACTATTTTAATTAAATATCACAAAGGGGAAACATGCAAGTTGAAAGAATAAGTACATGAAAACTGATTTCTCTTAGGTTGTGTTTAATAATGAATATAGTGCTACATTTGATGGACCTAATTACTGGACTCGGGGTTATTTTTGGAGCTAGTATTGGTGGTAAAATTATAGATCCTTTCAAATTTGAAAATAATGACAAATGCAGAGAATTATTGGAAGTTATTAGAGTAGACATATTTCGAATGATACAGGTTACCACGAACAAGTTTTAATCTAAAATTTATATTCATACAAGACAATGCTCTTTCACGTTCTGCAAAATTCTCTACTTACCCAAAAAGGTTTCAAAGAAACCAAAATAACGGAGAAGCAATAAAAACTTGCAAGTAATATAAAAGTCGAATCAGTATAAAGCTATAATGACTGAGTGACTGTTGAATTTTATAGAATCTCAATGATCCCATATTAAAATGTAAAACAATAAAATAATTTATTCAGGTATATGAGATATTGTGTTACTCAAATATATTTTCTGGGACCTCTGTCTTTGGATTTATAAATAAGATTTGATTTTGCGTTGGTCTGCCTAGTAAAATCTGACACAACGAAACAATATCTTGCCAATATTTTCAATAAAGATACATAGTTAAGCTGAAACCTATACGATATATTGTTCATATAAATATATCCTGAAAAAACTTTACTAAAGTCAGTTAGTTTGTACCAATTATAATGTGGAAACACTGACTTGAAAAATAAAATCTAACACGGTGTACTATATCCTCGAAGAATAAAAATGAACTCATAGAAGAAAAGTATACAGTCTTTTAGCACTTATCAACATTTAAACTATCATGACTTAATCTTGCCAGTGAATTTACGCATTTTTATTTTTATTACGACCATGAAGCTGTCACTAATTTTCATTTTCTTTTCTATTTGATTTGTATTAAGTAGCAGTTCAAGTTCTTTAAAACGTTATTGTTCTATTGAGGGCTAAAACAATGCAATTTTCCACCAAATCAATAGTGTCTAGATCGCAATTTAAGTTGAGAAAATGATGCCAGAAGAAGCTTTTATTAAACTGGAATAAATGGTCTTTACTCCTATAGATAAGTCGCGTACTTATAAAATCTGTGATAAGCATTACTTGTACTCATTTATATATGTATGCTCATAAATCTTTTCTCGATTAGGTTACTATAAACAACATGCTTTCTAAAGGCAGTTCAGAAGGAAGTGAATTATAAAGTGATTCATAATCTATTCTACGCAGCAGAAACAGATTTATCTAGTTATTTATTTTTGCTCTCCTCTCTCTCTTTTTTTTTTAAATAAATACAAGTGTGCATTTTATTTCCATATGCTTTTATTGTTCTATTCTTAATTTTTGCATTACTAAATAAAATAACTACATAATACAAAATATCACACCATTATCCACCATCAAACTGGCATAACTGTATCGCCACTTGAAAGAAGGCGTAAATTGTCAGTGCTGTGAACACAAAATGTGAATTAGTTACCGAAAATAGTTTTTCAAATTTTATTTAGCATCCTTCTTCTTTAGCCAAAAAACCAAAAGTAAAATGAACAAAAACGGTGCATATAAGTGAAATTAAAATAAATACTCATATGTAAAGTTTTTTATATTGAGGTTATGACGAATTTTGCAAGTTATACCCCCTATATAGATCAAGAATGTTTTTTACTCATTAAAGGGTTTTTGTATGGAAATACGTGAAAAAGACTATCATCGCTGCATACCCTAGTAAATTTTCAGACCGATTTGTTTGATGTTACATTCAAAGTTTTATGTCTTTAATTGTTTGTGTTTTGTCTATAGTTCATTTATGCAAGGTCAAAATTATTAACTTCGACAAAATGTTTCATTCTCTCTGTAATATAGCAACAACTCTAAGTAGAAGCTTATGAAGCTTTATTTTACTAATTCAGCTTTTAGCTAAAAACGTTTATTTTATCATAGTGGATAGTTACAAGCGAGAGGGGAGATGGAATGAGCCTATTTTATTACCACTCATTCTTTCTCTCTTTCTCTCACCTCGCCACACACAAATATACACATACTTTTCATTTTATAGTTTGCGTAAAATATGAGGTTAACAAATGAAAAAGAAAATCACTATGATGAATTAATATATTTTTGATGTCTGCAATTTTTATTTTTGGTTTTGTGAAAAAGTTTCTTTAGCCTTTGAATCTAAACATGTTGTCCCGTTGACGACAATCTTTGCAAGAAAAATTCTGTTGTCACCAAGTGGCCACTCTAACATTTGTCAAATTTCGTTTTTTCTAATATCGCATATATTCAAAGCTTATTCATTCAAGTATCAACAAGTAATTTAGACACTGCATCGGAAGAGTACAACAATCAAACTAAACTTATTCCCTCAAAACATTAATATAATTTATTCAAAGTTTGTAAAAATTAGAAAGAAAATGATTTTGATGTTCCAAATATTTATAATCAAGGCTTTGTAAAACTCTCCTTTTATACTGCTGTTCACCCAATATAAGATTAATGTAAAGTGTTACTGAATAAGGTATGGACGTACTGTGTGCGTTATCTTTGGTCATGGGGAGGTGAGGAACCGAGGTAGTGAGACAGCAACACACCAAGTGGTATATGTAAAAACCTACCTGGATTAATTACTACAAAGCAACAAAGCAACACCGCAACTGTAAACTTTATTATGACATCGAGAGGCCCACCGGCATAGATCCCTTTCACTACATGGCAATACATTAACCTCGATATTTACGACCTGTTGATGATAGGATAGCCTCCTTAGTATTTGCACCATGGTTTGGGTCGTTGACGAAGGGAAAACAATCCAGTACTACTGAGAAATTACTGGCATACCACACGAAGTGAAACAATGAATGAAGGCAGCAGAACTTTCCCTTGAGTTAAAAACATCATGTCTAGGCACCGAGATAAGCTCGCTCGATTGTGAGGACGGAAAGAACCATTAGGAGAAATGGAGTAAAATAGGCTGCTCGGAGATGAACTGACACCACTTCCCCGTCAATTTGTACAGAACAATACTATAATTAAAATTGTATATTACTCTTTGACACGAAACAATGCATATATAAACTACGGATATTTAAGTTTTGAATCTGTATAGAAAAATGAAAGGCTAATATATAAAAATAACTAATTTTGTTTGAGAAAAGTTTTTAAAAATTATGTTGCTTTTTATGTACTTTGCAAAAATCCACTGTGATATTTTCCAATGTAATAGCCTAGTTTAAGTGTGTGATAAAATGTACACAATTGAGTAATTTTATATGTGAACGTAGATCTTAACATAATGAAAATTATGTAATGACTGTTTATGTTCAATTTTCTAACAGATTGCAAATTAGTGCCTGTTGTCTCTGACGTAGAAGAAGCAAACATTTGTGCGGATGCACACAGAAAGGGTATAAGTTGTATTTAAATAGCTTATCAGATTTAAAACATGACAAGTTATAGATGCGTGGCAATTTAGACATACTAGAGAGCTCTTTTACAATTATAATACAATTATATACAATTTCCACAATTGGTTATGAATCGTTATACACTAGATATTCAAAGTTTTAACAGGTTTAAGTAAGATATCTCTGTATCTGCGTTCTTGTGTGTGTATTAGTGTTTGTTTGCATGTGTGTCTCTGTGTTTGCATGTGTGTCTCTGTGTTTGCATGTGTTTGCGTGTGTGTGTGATAATTGTTTATTGTATAAAAGACGTTCTGGGGAAAAAGTGATTTGGGAGTACCAAAACTTAATAAATATAATGACTAGTGCGAATGAACGTCTAGAAAGAAAAGCCATAGCGATCTTGTGAAGTAGTGCAAGAACAAGAAAGAGTTTTGAAAGTCCTTTCTAGTGTTTTCATCATGAATGTAATCTTGCTACAAATTTCATACTTTTGGGGAAAGATCTCAGAAATTATAAGGACTTCTAAAATTGTGTAAACTTCCTTGGCTATGCTACTTGGGTGTCAAAAATCAATACTATAGCTGAAATAACTTCAGAGTTATTACAAATATAAATACGTATTTTAAAGGACTATAATTGAGTACCAAAGAAATGAAAGTAAGAATTTTATTCGCTTTGTTATTATTACGTCTGCGCCTTCCTTATAAAATAAGTAGTCACAGTTTCTTGGGTCGCTCACAACCGCAGATAGACATCCGGCAACATGCTTTTGAAGTAATGAAAATTATCAATATATATTCAGTATGAATTTTCCTTTAGAAACACACGCAAACACACACACACACACACACACACATAGATTAACGCCTCCATTTTGGTGGTACCTAAATTCATTTTTCACATTAACTTGTTTTTTATATTATTGTAAACCATATTGTGACAGAAATTTACTCTAATTTCGCCAATTCAAGTTTCGACCTTCAGCAGATGTTTCTTTACCGACTCACTTTCCTGCCTAGGAACAATTTTTTCTCTTAGAAAATGCATATTTATTAAAAATTTAAAGAATGAGTATGAGTAGTCAAAAGCTTTCATAGCTGTTTCATATATACCAGTTTAGATCAAACCCACTAATCCATTTCACTATTGACTATTATCAATATAGTAGGTAAGAGTAAGTAATGTGCTAAATGATAAACTATGAAATAGAACGTTTAACATCTGTTTTATTGACATCAGTTTGAAAAAGAATAACTGATACTACAAGAACCCTTCAGCTAACATAAGATCAAATTTAACCATATACACTCATTCCTTGTTTTCCTCTGATTGACCAGCACTATATCCGCTGTCATTTTGTTTTTACCTATACTAGTAGTAGTATTAATAGCATCTTGAATTATCTCGTAGTGCAATCACTAAGAGCAGATCTTACAGTAAAAGAGGCGCGAGTTTGAAACTTGCCGATAACTTATTCATTGCTTGTGATTTGTGATGAAAAGCAACTGAAATTTGAATGAAAGAAATATTAGTCTAAAATTATTGTTTTATAATATGTTTCTAATAAAATTCAAGATAATATTATAAGCTGATAATATTTGGTAAAGGAGACAAAAATGTGTTTGAATGAAAACAGGGTTTTCGTGCTACATTAACTATAAATATTTATTCTTTGTCTGTTTACATTTTCGGAACGATATACATAATTTAGATACTCACACATATAATGACCTAGACATGAATATTCAGATACTCAGCTGTACATACTGATTAGGACATAAAAAATAGGTATGCTCTAATATCGCATATCTAAATCATCATATAAATAAGTCTCAAATATAGTGATATTTCAATAAATATTTCAAATTGACTACTTCCATCACGTGTATGTGCAAAGTAATTGAACAAATTATACTTACTAGAATAAAAAAGACGATTTTGTTACTTTCGATTACAGATAAGTGATTAATAAAGAACCTAATGTATTAATATTGATAACAAATATAAGGCGCCTGTTCATAGTTATTTTATAATGGTAGTACGCCACAAAAATCAGTTAGAGTTGCTCAGCAACCTTCACATATTCGGGAAAGACATTAGAATAATCAAGAATCTATCCCGATCGTAGCAAGCTGGCAGTAAACCACCTGCTTATAGACAGAAAATGAGTTCAGCAGATATACAAAAATAGAAAGGGGTTAAGGAAAGGATGTGTCTTCTCACCGGATTTATTCAACCTATACAGCGAGACAATTTTGAGAGAATTAGAAGTCCTACCAGGATTCATTATTAACGGCCACAATTTTAACAATATAAGATATACAGATGACACAGTGTTGATAGCAGACACAGAAAGGAAACTACAAAACATCCTACAGAAGGAAAGTGAGAAGAAAGGAATAATCATAAGCTACAAGATAAAATGCATGGTTATCAGCAAAAAGGTGAACCTGAAATGCAAATTATAGGTCGAGGACACTAAAATCAAACAGGTACAGAAATTAAAATATCTGGGAAGTGTACTAACAGAGAACGGAAAGTGCGACACTGAGATCCAAAGACGTATTGGGATGCCCAAAGATGCATTCCAAAAGCTAAGCAGAGTATTAAAAGACATAAAAATGTCATTAGAAAGAAAGAAAAGAGTACTAAACTGTTCCGTGATATCTGTCCTTCTGTATGTCAGCGAATATGGCAGACAATATCCTCAAAGATGAAGAAGAAATTTGAAGCAACAGAAATATGGTTCTACAGAAGGATGCTGAAGATACCATGGGCCGAACATGTGAGCAACGACGAGATTTTGGAGAGAATGGAAACAAAGAGGAAACTTATACTTAACATCAGGAAGGCAGTTGAAATTTCTGGGGCGTGTAATGAGGATCGAGGATTTGGAAAATCCGATACTCACAGGACATATTGAGAGAAAGAGAGACAGAGGAAATCAGCGCGTAACATACTTAATGGGCTTGCGCAAATGGATGGTGGAACAGGGTTTGTGAGAAATAACTAAAAGACAAAACTTGTTGAGAGCTACAAGGGACAGGAAGATGTGAACGGCATGGTCGCTTAGGTCCTGAAGGAACACGGCACAAAAAAGATTTTAATAAATATGATTTTAAAAGAATAGAGATTTAACTACAAATGGGTACAATCAAATTTTAAATTTGATTCTATGCGGATATTTAACAACTCAAATACTAATGCATGATTAAAATATGTCATGTGTATATTCACTTTTTTTATGAAATGGGCGTAATTTTCGAAGTTGTAGGAAAAGCATTTCGAGTTGTAGTGTTTTGTTTATCTTTTACTATTGGCGATTTCTTTCCCTATCATTTATCATTCAAACATTTTTAGCAACATTGGTTGGTAATTTCATTCTTTTGTCCTTTGCTTATTTATTGATTATAGTAACGTAACATTTTTATAAATGATGACGTATTTGCAAATTTGTAAGGAAAGCATTTCAAGGTCATAATGCCATTTTGTTTTTCTTACGTTTTTACTATTGGTTCAGATCACAATAGTCAGTTTCTTTCTATATTATTTAGCTTTCAAATATTTTAAAAGCAGCAATAACAAAAAAATGTTCTTATATATTTCATAATAATTTTATACCTTTATTATTTTTGTATTTATTGTTAGGTTTCTAAAGTAAATAATAATGTAATAAATTTGATGTCGAACTGTTCACTCCGATATCCAAAATAAAATATATATGTGTGTTTATGTCTGCAAGTTTCTATGTGCGTACCTCTGATGGTCGCTCCTCGTCGTGGTGGAGGGACTTGCGTGGTCCAATAACTCTGAGAGCGATGTCATCGGCAGTTCTAAATTCCTGTAGGGCTGCCCTTGGCGGCAATGTTAAAGACGAGGACCCAGACAAAGCACGACCAACCCAACAGTTACAACAGATCTCAACGGTTGAAGAGGGTTACGCATGGCGAACATACTACAGGTGACGCCACTCGAAATTATAACAGAGTTAGCGGCAGTCCGTGGCAGTTTCATAACTGGATTCTGCATGTCTCATTCTATATGTGCCGCAGAGGAAGGTCATGAAATCAAGTGTGTGGGTCACTTCCTGGCAAGTTGAGGTTCACTTTAAACAAATTCACATCATTGGCACTTTCTTCTAATCTGATTTTCTTTAATCTCCAATCAACTATTGCAAAGCCAATCGGCGATAGGGAATAGATGACAGGAGCAGATTTTGGTGAAACGGGAAACTTCTAGTTGGCGGCGAGTTTAGTCATCAACGCCATCATCATAAAAGAAGGGATTAGCAAATGAGAAATTAAATTTCTGGATACGAAATAAAGCCGCCGCTACCACCGACGACGACCTGTATATTTATAAAATGGATATATGTGTTTTTCTAACTGTAAAAATATAAATGCTATGTTCTGCTTTTTGCTCGAAAAAGTTTAGCGTTTGATTTTTTAAGCAGTTCTTGTTTATTTTATGAATCAATAAATAATTTAAATTGTCAGCAAAGAATCATCATAGATAGGGAAAGAGATAAATCATGACGTTAAAGAGCAAAGTGACTTCGAACAACAAAAAAACAGACAAACTGGTGACACAAAACTAAAAATGGAATGAATTAGGACAACAAAGATATGTTGACACATATCTCTCTCTCTCTCTCTCTCTCTCTCTCTCTATATATATATATATACATATATATATTTGGATAAAATTGTACGCACAAACGTATTTCCACGCATATGAGTAGTGAATACATAGACAAGCCTCTCCCACACACATATATATATATATATATATATATATATATATATATAGATAGATAGATAGATAGATAGATAGATAGAATATCAACGAGTACAGTGTTATGGTCTATATGAGTGTATTATAATTTGTCTTTAGTTTCGCTTATTTATTTAGCGTAGCTTTGGTTTCTCAATTTTATTTCGGTTCACTTATTTTTTGTTATATATTTGATTTTTTTGTTAATTTATCCTTTAGCTTCTTTTCGTGTTATTGGTATGCTCTGCTTCTTTACTTTTTAGTTAACTTTCTGAAAAAGTTCGACGATCGAAAATTTAATGTTAAGCCTTTGATGATGTCAGATGGCTTCTTTGAAAGCCTTAATCTCCCCACAAATTTTTTTGTGTTTACTTGCCGTTCGCACATTAGCTATAGAAAAGATTTAACTTATAAAAGACTTACAAAGGGCATATTGTGTGTTTATTACGTCTGCCTTTCTGCAAAAGGAATTTTGCAGAAACATACATATATACGCATAAGTGAAACAGAAATTTATATATATCAAATATAAACAGTAGTTATTTGCTCATATATACGTTATTAGATTTTTTGATTGCGTGCAGCTGTATGTAATCACACACACATTATACACACCTATATATGTATTAGCGCGTGTAAGTATATATGTTTTATTCGTCTTTATGGGTGTAGGTAAGCTTATCAGAACGTTGAAATTAAAACCAATAGGAATTTTTCTGTGTTTGCTGTGAGCAAGGAAGTTCATGTTGGTAGTCTAAGGAAGGTAAATTCCCAAAAGAAAAAAAATCTGAAAATATAATGACAATACTTATGCTTCGAAAGAGAAAGTATTTGATTTCTCTCTGTAGAAAAATGGGCTAGTGAAATTTAAACGGAGACGGTTAAGATATTTGAAAATGGAGAGAACGATACACCGAGTCACTAGGCAGGTCCCGAAAAGAAAAGAAAAGAAAAGAAAAGAAAAGATTCATAGGGAGTGGATGAAAAAAGACCAACAGAAATTTTTCTATTTGAGTAAAAAAAAATATCCTTCTAACGTTTTCTAGTTGACAAATTATTTTTCCACGTTCTCATACAAAAGCAGACCTCGCTGAAGATTTGAAAACCGAAAAATAAATAAATAAAAGCTTCTGATAAAATTGTAACATTATCTCTTCAATTCGATATTAAATAAATGTCACATTGTATAAAAAAAGCTCTGTTAAGAATATCTGAGCTTAAGTATTTATTTTCTATTATAATATTAAACTTGAAGTTAGAGATTTCTTCAGAACACACACACGTGGGCGCGCACGCACCCACATACATACAGAGACACATACAGAGACACTTGCATGCATGAATACGAAATACAAAAGTGCATACCCACATGACATCTATTTCTGATAAAGTTTCTGATCAAAATAATAGATAAAACACTAAATTTCACTATATATGTGTGTGTGTGTGTATGCGCATGTGTATGCACATGTGTATGCACATGTGTGTATGTGTGAGAGAGAGAGAGTGCGTACGCGTATACGTGTGTGTATGTGGAAAGAAAGAGGCAAGCAGGTGAAACTTACGATAATTTTTTATATTCTGAAGCAAGTATTTGAGTTGACATTGTAAAGCACATTAATTTTCACGTGAAAAAGAAAAGTTATTTTGGAACTAAAAAATTATATTGAGGTGACTTTAAATAACCAACCATCGTATGCTCATGCAGACGTCCATCTATTCTAAATTATCGTTAAAAGTTAGAATAATTTTATGAATAAAAATTGTTGAATGTAAGCCAATATCATTCTAAAAAGAAATAACAGCGCGTAAAATGAAATTGTATTCATCCAGTCCTTTTTAATGTTGTCTTACATTCAGACACATCATTTCAATAAAGTTGATTAATCAATAATCAGTTGAATATTATTTATTTTCGTCGGAGGTATTTATGGCTTTCTGAATGAAAAATAATAAAGGAAATTGAAAGTTTTATAGTTCAGGATCATGTTCGTCGTTTTCAGGAACACTAACAACAACGTTCCACAATCAATTACAATAATCCTTTTCAAATGCAATTACTCTTTTCTCAAATAAAATTACTATTTTCTCATCTGTATTTATAAAATTTTCTTCAACTTGTCAGCAATCAATACCCAATAAAGCATGTAAATCATATATATACTAGGCAAATGCAAATTTTATTCTAGAAGTGGTTGCACTTCTCATTACAAGGTATGCCGCACTACCAAAAATCCAGCTTATTTTTCATTTTAACTACAGAAGACCATACGCATAGGTATCTGCTTTAGAAATGGGTAAAAGTTAATTATTTTCCCTTGATGTATTTTCTATAATTAAAAATTAAAGTCTATTGCGAGTCTGAAGTTTTTAGATGTGTTGTAAGGATGATTTGACAAATAAATAGAAATGTTTAATAATTTTACAGTTTGCAAAGCCATAAATTTAAAAAATGATCGAACGATACTACGAAAGTGAAAAAATTCATTAAAAATCCTAAACGAATCCCATGCGTATCTAATAAGGACACATTATGACCTTATCTCGCAGATCTATGTTCACAATCAAGAGAGATATTATTTAAAAATCCATATTTGTAAAGCTATGAAATTTTTAGGCGTTGTAGCAACGTGGAAGTGTCGAAAAACAAGTGATGTCATCTTAAATCAAATGGAAAACATGTGAGACCGCTTACTACGCCTTATTTAAAAAAACATCCAAAAGAAAAATCAAATGAAATAAGCGACAGAATACATAAAAAGCGATGTTGCAAACGTTCTTTTCACCAATGAATGATGTTTTACTCTTGATGGTCCAGGCGGATAGAGAAAAGACAGGATAGCTACTGTAGGAAAACCCCTTTATAGTTTGAGACGTTAACAAGGCGGAGGTGGTGTGATGTTTTGGGGTGGGATTATAGGTATTGAAGTGATGGGCTCTTAGCGAGTTCCAGGCAGTGTCAAGATGGCAGCTCAGCAGATATTTTTGGAAGACACGAATGGCGAATTCAATTTTTATACTATTATCGACCCAATAAAAGACCCAAGAACCACTCAAGGTAGAGGGATAGGTTGTTATCAGGGCGTACGAGGAGAAAGTAAGAAGTTAATATTATGCGGAAATGTATAATAGATAATGGTTAACCTTAGAATTGAAGGGGTCAAAATCTTAATAATCGAGAAGCATCTTCCCGTGAGTTACACAAAGTAACAGTTCTTGGGAAGAAGCTGTCTGAGTGGAAATTCCGCCTGACCAATGCAATAGGAAGAGAATGTGAATAATTAAATTCTGTGTACATGGAATAGCTGGTCCCATCTGTAAATGTTTGAACTGGAAGAATTAAGGAATGTAGCTCGTTTGAATATTTGCAATGAAAATAGCGATCGATTAGCGAGAGTCTATCGACATTTCGTCTGTAGAAATGGGGTTGTAGAGTGGAAAATTATCACCCACAAGTCCATGTAAATGCTTTTTACCTCTTTCAAGGTTGGAATGTGAAGACTGGATAAACCCAGGGCAAATAACAGCAATGAAAGTTTTTTGGTTTGACCTGACACTTGTAAAGGTATAGCATGGCAAGAGGAGTCAGGTACTTTCTATGACGGTAAAAGAACCTACTATTTTTTTTTCATAATCTTTTCTGATAGATTGTATATATGTGTTTCACTTGAAGTTCGAGGTGAACTTGTCCCAATAAGCGTTCAGAGCAAGGAGCTTAACTGAGAGTATAACTGTTCATTATGAACGGAGAAGATTTAGGGTCTGCTTGGTGGTGGTGAGACGTTACTAGTTTGGTTTTGAGGGTATTGAATGTTACAAGCCAGTTTCCTCCAAATAAGCTGTTAAAGCTTGGTCAAAGGAGAAATCAGCTGTTAGGATCTGGTCATCTACAGTTTTGGAGGTGCAACCCATAAACCGTGGTATCGACAGCATATTTATTTAATAATTATCTGAGAATATTCTTAGGCAGATCGTTATTATAAAGCAGAAAGAGGGTACACCTGCATTAGTTTCATGGGCGTCAAAGGACTGTCAACGAACTTAATGAACTTCCCTGATAGAAGATTCTTCCAGAGATGCCATAGCTGGAAAATAGCAACTCCCTATGCCAAACCTTGTCAAAGGCCATTGCAGTATCTAAGGTAATCGCTCTCGTGATGAATGCATACTTTCACAACAATGTATCTTCATATTCGTTGAAAAAAAACTAATGAAAATCTGAATAAAACAGGCTTCAAATTGTGGCGTATTCTAAAGAGAACGGTTTAGATTGACAGGACATTTGCCAGTAAGCACGAATTTGTAATATTATTCTGTATGTTGCGCTGTCTGTTTATATGAAGATATACAGTAGTGCACAAAATCAATGGATTAAATGTAACGATATCTCAAATTACTTTCAAAATACGGGGAATACATTTCACATTAATGTCGTCTTTATACAAGGGCCGATTAAAATGTAATGCCTGTTCTTTTTTCATTACACTATATTTAATAGAATATTAACAAACTACCAAAATTTACACAAAAGGCATAGGATTCCAAATCTAGTCCTCAAAACAGTTTCCTTACTTCTCAATGGTGGTATCCATCTTTGAATGAAGGCATGTGTACTTGCTTCGTAGAAACTTCTTGGGTTTTTTCTTAGTCATGTTCGAATTGTTTCTTTACCTCTTCATCATTGGAGAACAGTTGGACCAAAGAAATGAAAGTTTGAAGGTGCCAAGTATGGTCGATGAGGCAAGGTTATCCAACCATGTAAAGTGTTTACTTGTTTAGTTTTCAAATTGCCATGAAAACTTGCATTGTTATATTGGAAAGGTACATCGCTCATTTTCGAAAGTAACTTAACTCGAAGAAGTTTTACTCTGAGTTTTAACAATGTTCACACATTGATAGTGGTGCCCCTGAGCATAGACTCTAAAAGCACGACTCTCTTCTCGTCTTAGAACACAATTTGTTAGATGTGTAAAGAAACAGTTTTTTAATGGTCGTTGAAGTTTCTGACTCTTCGTAAGATTCCGAATTTTACAGGCAAAATCAACCCGAGCGTGGTCGATCAGGAAAGAAGTATGGATAGCAAGAATAGGTAAAAGATTAAGTATTGGTTTGGCTTTTGCTAGCAGTGGGAACACTTTGTGTTTATTTGTAATATTCCTGTATTTTTTATATTATCTGTTTGATAACTATTTTATTTTTTTTTTTTTTATCTCTCTTTATTATTTATTATTTTTATTTTATTTAATACCATGTCATAAAAGCATGATGTGGTATCCTCATATGGATAGACCAGTGTACATATTCTTTTTGTTATTGTGTTTAACATCATGAAAATGAAATTTAAAAAGCTCAGGATATTACGCTTGATTAAAAGAATATTATCTTTGCAAGTGTATCTAGTATTAGAAAGTAAGTTGCTCTAATCAAAACGATATATTTTTCCTAAAATTAATTCTATATTAATTTATTTTTCTTATCATTATGTTGCATTTTCTCTTCGTTAGTTTTTATTTTCATTTTGGAAAATTCCTTTAAAATATCACCAAAACTTTATTCTCTATTGTGATTTACAATTTAGATGTTTTTTCGCAAAACAATGTTTGTTTGGAAATTAATACTAATTTCTCTTTTGGCATTTCTGTCCAATATCATTCTATTATGTGAAATGAATTACCTCATTATTAGCTTGTGGTTACCAATATTCTAATACATCATTTTAAAAGCACCACATTTAAGCCTGAAAACCGTGTTATCTTGGCATATATAAAAAATAAACATTTTACAATCATAATACCTGACCTGGTTTCTTATTTAGTAACAAATGGAATCTAAGGGTAGCAAGTGAATTATTAGCAAGAACATCATTATAGCGATAAAAGGAGAAAAAGACAAAGAAAGAGAAAGAAGAAGAGAATAACTAATTACTGAAATTACTCATTAAACGTATCTTGTTTTTACTAGAGAAATTCAGGATAATTTTGCCGAATGCTGCTCAAGAAACAGAATGAAAAGAAAAGCGAAACACATTTGGAAATTTTACATTTTCCTCGCGACTGGACAGAAACAATTATTAGTATTCACTGTGATGAAATTATTCTGCTTGGTTTGCTCAGCTAAACAATAAAAAGTGTTATCTCTTTTTAAAATATTTTTTAACGTATTGTTAAAATATATTGTGAGCATGAGACAATTATCACGATGACATTTAAACAACTTGATAACATTTAGGTTTACAGACTTAAAGTTAAGTACACAGGCGCATGCAGATGCAAGTAAAGCACCGAACATAATGATTAATATTCCATTTGTGAAAGTGGTCTATTTGCACAAATTATAGAAACTGTATTCAAACAGTTAAAAAAGAAATATATGATAAACTTAGTGCGTAGTGTTGAATATATTTGGAATAAAAGTATTGAGTATACGCAGATGTATGATGTCCGAGACTTGGAATGAAAAATAAACAAAAGTTGGGAATACGAAAGCTTATCGGAGAGATAAAATGTAGGCTGATGGCGACCGTTCGCACTTGATTGGCCCATGTGTTTAGCAGATGTAATAACTTGGCCTGTTTCAGAATATTTTCTAATTAGGAACATTCTGAACTTAACGCTTCATTAATCGCTTCCAGCTGTTATGTATTCATAGTTCTTCCATCAAATCTGAATTGCGTATATAAAGCTCTTAGACATTTTTTTATTGATCATATGATTAATCGGTAGAAACTTGGAGTTGATGGGAAACATATTATATAAAAATAACTCAAATTAACGACAAGAAATCTACAGAAAAATTCAGTTTTCTGTTTTCAAATACATCGTAATGATACATGACGAATATTTCAGGGATTCAAGCTCTGATTTCACTACATCTGTCAAATTGTCCGAAACTGATTTTCTGTATCTGTCTTTCAATGAGAACAAATCTTTAACATTACAGTGGTATTTTATAAAACTATATATAATTAGACAATGAAGGAATATAAAAGTGTAACACCATGTATATGTTTAAATTTACTCAAAATTAAACAGTTTAATTTAAGATGTACCGTTAATATAGCAGGATTGCAGTAAATTATCATATTAGTTTAAGTCATAAATAATTTTCGTTTGGAAGGAACCAAATGTAAAAACGAATGTATCATCTTAACTACTAATCATACATTTATTAATCAACCTAATATATACAGATCAGTATTCCAAAATAAGAGGTGAATCAACAGTATTCAAACCCCATATTAATACACAGTGTATCCTCTTTAGGTTTTGGTAGAGGCCTGTATTCCCGTATAAAGTACAATTGTACAGCGGTCAATCACCATCAGGTGATACCTTATTTCACGACTCTTACACCTGTTGATGTAATACCTGATGGGCTTACTGAGTGAGGTGTAATGTCTACCAGAACTAAATGTCATCAAAATGACCATTCAATCACTCTAGGGCTCACAGTTCGACTCTTCTCAAACGGCTCAAATTGAACAAAAGAAGAGTGTCGCCGTTGCATTACATCTGCTTGCCAAATTTAACATTAAGACGTAGGCCAATCAAAAAGTCTTTAGTCTAATTATAAAAAAAGTATTCTTTTAAATAATCAATATTTATATTTATGCATTATCTCATTTCTTCTCAACACACTTAATTAACTGGTGAATGTTAATCAGATACAGGGTGCGATGGATAAATTGTCGTCTGAATTACACAAAAATGAAAATAACAGTCACATCTCATTTTAACAGGAATATTTACCAAAATTACACAAAAATATCTTGAAATACTAAAGTGTAAATTCATTCAATAAAATCGCTATTGGCTTCATCCACGGCCTCCAGATGATTTTGGAATCTCTTGCTTCTCTTCTGGACGATCTCCTTGTTTAAGTTGGTAAATGATGCCATAATCCTTTCTTTCAGTTCATCTTTGGTGTTACAAGGAGTTTTTTTTGGTCTATCGCTCAACTGCGCCCCACATAATAATCAAGGGGGTTAAAGACTGGGGAGTTAGATGGCTAGACGTAAGGGGTGATGTGGTCTCAGAAATTGTCTGAGAGCCATGACTGGATTCTTCTTCTTGTGTGGTATGGTACAGAGTCCTGTTATTAGACATAGGGACTTCCACCAGCCACCCTCTTGACTCAGGTCAGCAATATCTAGCAGCGAAATTAAAATATAAAATGGCGACAATTTACCCTTCACACAATGCAGAGTGAACAACGTGGGTATTTTACGTCTCATGCTGTGATTTTATTGATACGCCTTCATATATATATATATATATATATATATATATATATATATATATATATATATATATATATATATATATAACCTTTCATTTAGCATTGTCTTAAGTAAGCTCTAACTCCCAACGATTTGTATTAAAAGTAACATCAATGCACTAAAAATATCCCAGCTTATTAAACTCCAACACCATAACATATACCAGATCATAATCTGACTTTGTGAAGTTATGTCATATCTATATCTATATATATCTATCTATATATCTATCTATCTATATATATCTAAATATATCTATATATGTCTATCTATCTATCTCTCTCTCTCTCTCTCTCTCTATATATATATATATATATATATATATATATATATATATATATATATATATATATATATACTCATTTCACCCAAAGCAAGGAGATAAAGACACTAAGATACAATGGATTATTGAGTGTCAAATAATGAGACAGAGAAAAACATTAAGGTGGGAGAACAATAAAAGAACAGGTATTAACAAGACAGAAGATAACGATTGACGTTGTATTTAAATTTTTGAAGATCAAAGTTGACTGGAAAGCAAGAAACTGGAAGAGATTTTCACAAGCGATAAGCGCGATAGAAGAAACTATTATAATAAAAATCATGGTTACATATAGTCATTTTAGCAGTTAAATGATACATACTACAACAAACTAAAGTATTGACCAAACTAGCACAAAGTTTGCCAAGTTAGTAAAGAAAATAAAAAACCAAAATCTAAAAATCAAGATAAAACCAATAAAAATGGAAAATGAAACAGACTTAGAAGAAAAATCAGAAGACAGACACCTCAGTAAATAGTAGACTGTGCTTTATATCAAAATTACCAAAACAGCAATTATGCTACCTAGCAATACTATACAACAGAGGGGTGTTGGGAATTTTAGATCTTTTTTTTTTTATATCTAAATGAATTCATTTACAAAAGCTTTGGAAAGAAAACGAAAAAAAGTTTCTAAATAAATTCGGTGAGATAAAAAAAAAAATTTATAATATTCCCACCCCTCTGTCGTGCGCTTTTGTAGTTCTACCAACATAACAAAATTTAGTCCGATGAAGTCCTGAAGGCGCCAAGTAAAACTTCTTACACTTTGTCATACAATTTACCTAATACTATTCTTGATATATAAAATATGTATATATCGTTATATTATATATATATATACATATATATATATATATATATATATATGTGTGTGTGTGTGTATGCGTGCGCGCGTGCGCGCGTGCGAATGATGGAGGAAAATATGATATATAAATTTCCATATATCAGAACAATGTTACTTATTTGTATGACAGTGGAAAAGTTCTATGCAATGCGATTCGTCCTCTAAAAAGACATGATTGGATTAAAGTATTGTTCTCATTGATATATATATATATATATATATATATATATATATATATATACGTTCGATGGTGAGATATAAACATAAATTTCAGTTATAATTATGCACCGAGAGGAAAGGTTGAAGATGCAGGAAGGCTAATAATAATTTTCAGTTTTAAAAGTTCTGGCGTTCAGCGGAGCTCAGTTGATCTCATACGGTTTTTCAACATTTTATCAAAGCGAAAACGGATAGAAATTTCACTTCTTTCAAAATCATCCATGGTAAATTTGCGTCCAAGTTATTGTAACAAATCTTCTGTTGGGCTATCTAATAACAACAGTGATGAAAACAATAAAAAAGCGTTAGGAAATCGAATGAGATCGGCTGAGTTGTGCGCCTGGACACGATGGTCGCCAGAAATTTAAAATTTGAGCATTTAAAAATTTTGCGTTCCTATATCTTCAGCGTTTCCCCTCGTGCATAATTATAATTGACGTTTACGTTTATATATCTATCTCCATACACATACATATTATTCCATCAATAAGAACATTACTTTAGTCCAATATAGTTTTTTTAGAGGACGAAACGCGTTACACGGAATTTTTTCCACTTTGTCATTCAAATGCCTAATATATATATATATTATGGAACCCTAAATTATTATAGGAAATTTTAACGTCTTTTTTACGATGATAAACACATTGATTTGGAAATTCTTGCAAAAATCAAATAATTATCGGATTTTAATGAAATTTTCAGAGCTTATTATCAAATGAATGAAATTATTTTAGAAATGTTTCTTTTTTTTAGAAAATCTTAATAAAAACATTTTTTTACATCTGTTACTCCCCCGCCCTATTGTTATGGTGGAACACACCTATTCTATAGTTAATTGACTCTCCAACCTATAATAACTAGGAGTAGTAAGAGTAACGTGGGGTCGTTCAGTCAGTCGATGTCGGACGATAGTTAGTTGAATACGAAAGTATCAGCGACCACCCCAAGATTGCTCTGCGTAATGCCTATTATATCAAGTTCCTAACGTTTTGTACGTCGAACCTATTTTAGGACCGACTTAGTACAATTACAAGCCTCTAATGCGAAATCACTTCACAACACCTATTTAATTCATTTCATGAAATTTTGAGAAATTCATTTTTGTATGGCTTAATGTTCATATTAGTTATAGGCTGAACTCCTGGAGAATTTAAATAATCATTTGTTTTATAAAACAGGACCCAGTTACCAAAAATATGTACTGAATCAAAGTAAAAAAAAAATCAATAAAACTAAGACATTAACTGTTTAGAAAAGCTTTTAATTGCTTTTACGAAAAACATCTATTATAGACACTATTCTCTTAAGAAAAAAATTCGATGAATAATGAATTTTTACAACAATTGTTTTTATTTTTTTAAATTTTAATTAGAATAATTTTAAAATTTAAAATCTTTTAAAATTGTGTACTAATTTTTAGCGAGTGGGTGATATTATTCTTATGTAAAACCAATATTTAATAATCATAAATGGAAAAGCTTACTATAATTTCGCTTCCCCAGTATTTTAAAACGAATTTTGAATTTATTCTTTGTGTGTGCATAAACGTGCCGATTTTTGTAAATATGAACGTCCAGACACGACATTATCGGAAAATAAGAGCGATAACTATAGTAAATTTGAAACCAAAATGCCTAAAATTCAATAATACATTAGATTACGGAGAATATTTTTCTAATTTTTAAGATTACTGTGTAATTAAAAATTATATAAAATAAGGAGCTCACGTTATATTCAAGTAATCTTTAGAGATATCTTTGCGTAGAAAAATTAGTTAAATTTCCACCTGTCAATAGAGCTGTCAACACTTAATAAGAACATCTACCTCTGCGATATTTTAAACTAAAAGTAATAGTTGTTTCAAATCAGATAAATTAAACCTTAAACCTTTAATATTCCTCATATTTTATATGTGAAAGATTTTCTTAACAAAGAGAATTACTTTGTGCTGTCAGATGGTTAAAAATAGCTAAAATTAGCGAAAAAATTCCTTCCAGTCCCTTTTAAATTAGTTTTGAAATATAGCAAAGTATTTTAATTGTTGGAAATATAAGTGGGGAAATGATATGTGTGTGTGTGTGTGTGTGTGAGCGGGCACGCGTGAGCTTTAAATCTCTATCTACTGCATTAAGAGTTGACACGACAAGATTAAATCCTCAAGAAAGTAAATAAATAAATTTACTAACTCGTTATATTTTTCCGAGTTTCTCTAATCGGTGTAATCATATAACATTACTTTGTCAATATTAAAAATGTATCGAGCTGTCTTCTTTTGTCGAAGTAAAAATCTACTTTTTGTAAAAATGCCCACATAAAAAATAAAGTACACTTTTCCTAAGTGAAATTCAAAAGAAAAAATGTTTCTGACAAATATTCCCCAGAGACAAAAATGTCTAAATACCAAGAATATATATATATATATCTATATATATATATATATATGTATATATATATATATATGTATGTATGCCACTTGGGGTTGCAAATGTTATTGGACACAAATAGACTGCGATAAGTAAATATTATAGAAGGTTTGAGAAATTGTAATCATTTAATTTTAGAACATGAACTTTAAGAGAAATGTTTTAGTTTCATGCTTAGTGTTAGTGAGTGTGATAAAACATTTGGATTTTCCAACGTTTCATTATCTAATTTATTTAAAATTTCGCAAAAAACATCTATGCACTGGCTCATGAATTTATAGCTGCTACGACATAAGTAAAAGTTTTAAGCAATAACATATTTGAACCTCGAATTAATCTAGAGTTTATTTGTATAATGCAGTAAGATCCAATAATACCTGTCGCTGGACCACTGCTAGTGAATAAGTTTGCATCTCCGGCACGGATCTTGTATTTCGCTATCCATTCCAGACAGCTAGATTTGCGAAAAGACGACCAGCGACAAAGAAAACATTTATGACCATAAAAAATTCAAAACTAAATTTCGGCTAAGTAGGCAGGTAAAAAAAAGAAAGAGTTTCTGACTTTATGTGAACAGCTCATAAAATATCAACACAAATTGATCTTCTACTAGAATAGAATCAACGTAAGTTGCTGTATTTCTCCACCGTAACCTACTAATATAAACCTAAATTTCATGTTTCTGAAAGCAATTTTCCTCAAAAGAAGCTTGTGGGTCAGAAATTATTTGTTAAAACTAAACCACATTCCTCCATATACTATTGTTATATTTGGCAATAAACCTTCTTAGACGTAAATGAGAAGTATTAGAGATTCCTTCTAGCTTAACATTTTGTGGTCAAATGACCAATTCGATATATAAAATACACTGTACGATGACAACGAAGAAAAGCGATACTCACCTTTCCGTTGTGCTATAAGGATTTTTCAGACTTCAGAACACTATGTACCGCATCTCTTCCGACTTGAAAAAAATGAAATGATAAATTTCAATAAGAAATTATTCGATATTGTTTAAAACATCTTTTCAAGTTCGAACTTGAATTTCACTAAACTAAATTTCAACTGAAATTGCCTTAAAACAGTTAAGGCTGCGAAAGCGGAAAAGATGCGTACATAGCAAAATACGCCAATGGATGAAATGTCGAACAATTGATCTCATTAATCAACAAAAAATGCACAGAAGGTCCAAAGAATTATTTTGTTTTGTAAAATTTCTGACTCCCTCAAGTATTATCTTGAGAAAAAATAGTGTCATCTTTACTGAGTTGGTGAAAAGAATAGTCATTGTTTGATGTCGATGTGTTTGCCTAAAAAGAATAGTAAAACATTGGATGAGATGCCTTATACCACGAAGTATATTATTTTTAATAAAAAAATTGCCATTTCAGGAACAAATAAGAAACGTCATGAATTCGTAGAAGATTGTGTAGATTTTTTTGATAAGCGTACCGCTTTTATCTAAACTGGCTAAATGAATAATAATATCCACTACAATGGTAGATCAATTAAATCACTTGGACAATTAATAAAGTAGCTACCTCAAAATATCCTAACCTACGTATATGACCAATGCATTGTCAGTTATAAAAGAATTTTTTTATTGTATATATTAATGCTAGAGTTCATTCGCAAGCCTAGACTGCACTTGGAGCGGCAATAATTTTGTCATTTGGTTCTGACAAACATTTATCGGCATAGATATTATGTCTTGATTCTTATTCGCCCATACTCAATACCAATGAAATCATTACCAGCCATCGTCTCAAGATTTTAGACACTTTATTTCTCTTACTTAAAAGAAACAAAAAAACAGAATTTAAAAAAAATATGCATTGTCCACATTAATTTTTTTATAGATTTTATTTTTGAAATTTTGTTAGTATTTACACGCGACTTCGCTATGACTCAAATGAGATTACTTCACTGATCATTTTTTTTATCAATTTTATTATTTGGCGTTAATTCTATTTTAATATATTGCTTCGGAAAATAAACAAGCGGCATTTCAATCAGTTATTACTTGTATTAATTTTGCATCATTTGAACGGAAATGAAGACGTGAATAAAAAATTGAGTAAGGGTACGAAAGTTAGATGAAGTAATATTTTAATGGTTACTGTTGGAAGATGGTGAACTGGTACAAAAGATGGAAAATAAGTACAAGAAATAAAAGGTTAATATATGCAAGAACAAGTAAAAAGAGGAAGAAGAAAAAGTGAATAACAGATATAGAAAATAAAAACCTGGAAAGAAAAGATTTAAAAAAGCAAAGAAAATAATTAAAAGGAGATTGATTAATAAAATGAAATATAAGACAGATGGGTAGAAGTGAAAGTAATAAAAAAGTCTGAGAAATAAGAGAATGGAAAGGAGAGGAGATTAGGAAAAGAAAGCGAAGGGAAAGTGAGAAGATCAGCATGTTAAGTGAAAGCTAACAGGAAAAAGAGAGATATGGAATTTAAATACAGAATGAAAAAGATAGAAAAGAGTCAATCATAAGATGCTGTGTCTGTAAAAATTGAAACAAACAGTTATATAAGAGCACGTGACACTTGTGTTGTAACTCGGAGACCGGCTTTGCTTTTGATTTTTTCGCTTAAAAACCCTGAAAACTAAAACCAGAAGAAAAAAAAATTGTCTGGCATTAGACCAACTAACAAAGAAAAATAATTCGCATTGCTCTCGCTACCATTGTTTCAGGATTAGGCAAAACTGCACAACTAAGGTCTTATACTAGATTTCATATTGTTTCTTATTTCATTGCATTCCAGTATTCTTTTCTTTTTCTTTTATTTAGAAACCCTATTATGGTAACAAGAAAATGTAGGCCGTGCAACTGTTTTCTGATGTGATCTGGAAATTTTAAGCTATATTGTTTTTCTTTCTTTCTTTCTTTTTTCTTTCTTTCTTTCTTTCTTTAAAAAGTAGAAAAATAATAAAAACAAATTTAATTCTACTTTTTGGTGAAAACTAATTATCTTACACTAGGCTTAACTCACTTGAACTATTGAACTTTGTTTTTCGATAGAAATTTAACATGCTATAAAACAATATGTAATCTATTTTGGATAGCAACTATAAGCCGTTCTAATTTTTAATGTGACTTTATTTTTACTAAAAATTCAAACATGTTATTTCTATACAGTTCTTTTAACTTCCGTTAATTCGAGATGTACACCATATTGGAATAGCTCATGATCCAAAATTGATAAATTGCTATTACATTAATAAATTAAAATGGAGGATCATTACTTGTCACAAACCAACTGAATTGGTAGGGATTTAATATTTTATTTAGACTCTGCGAGGATTACCAAAGTTCCCAACAGATAGCAAATTAAATAATTGGATTCAAATTATTGTTTCTACTTTCATGTTAATATTTTTTTGACATTGTAAGCTGTATCATTTCACCCCACATTATTAAAACATTATTAAAGTACGAGAACAATAAAAGAACAGGAATTAAGAAAACAGAAGATAACGATTGATATTGCATTTAAATTTTTGAAGATCAAACTTGACGGGAGAGTAAGAAACAAGCGAGAAGTGCGATAGAAATTAATGTTAGAAAAGAACTTGTTATATTTAGCCAATTCGACTGTAAGAGATATTGCCACCGATTTAGTTAATCCATAGAGTCTAGGTGCCATAGCGGAGAGTTCATCAGAACAATTAACATGAGAGTATTTATAGAAAAGGCAAAAGGAAGCTACATTAACTCTATTTATACTGTTGATTTTGTTTACTGGATGGGATCTGAAAAAACAAAGTTCAATGCTGAAGTTGTTCATGTAAAAATATAATGGTTTGGTCATTTGAAACGAGTTTGACCGTTAATCATTCAATGTTAGAAATTTAATAGAAACCGATTATTTTGACGTGGTTTATAATCTAATGTTATATAAATTGTATACAAAACACGTGTATTTATAAATTCGATTCTAGTTTGCATACTTTTCTTTATATACTTTTATGTATTGATATATCTGAAATCGTCTGCTTGTATAAGGAGTGGCTGAAAAACAAGAAACTCCAACCCTAATCAGATGATAGATCATTTGGATAGATTTTGGCAAGTGGATTGGACCGCAAACACTTCAGTACACACTCATAAATATGGGGATAATAGTTTTTGCATGTTATGGACAGGAATTAGAGTGTATTTTACATGATATGAAATCCTTCACTGATTAATTTAATGAGGATTGTGAATGTCAATAATCTGTACAAATGTATACTTAGTTAATCAACCGCTATAAACCAATATTCTTGAGTAGAATAAAAGATATTCATAGATACCGTTTCATGGTTAATACTGAATTCAGAATCAATTCTAAATTGATATTCCAGATGTTTCTAGTTTTATTCATATATACCGTATCTTCAGGCCAGAACGGTGTTAATACAAAACTCTAAAATGCTTATAGTTTTAAAATTGAGAGTTAATATATTGTTGAACAATCACGAATATATTTAGTGTTTGATAAAGTAAATCTATTGGAGATTATTAATTATTTGTTAATTATTATAAAGGTAACTAAAATATTCAGAATAATATTACAGAATATATTTCATGATGGTTACGTATGAGGAGAGAATAACTTAATCACTACACGAAGAAACATTATGGAATTACCACGATTAGAGTATGGCCACTTGAAATACTTTAAATTGAAAATAGACACCTAACAACAGAACTGTAAATTAAAACAAAAGAAAAGATTATAAAACTCTTTTGAGAAGGGACTTTAACACGAAGTGTGACAAAAGATGTTGGCTATTTCCAGTTAGTTGTTTCTAAAATTTAATGCAATTAAATCAAATTAGGAAGTTTATAAAATGAAAACATACCGGTAGGCCAAAGAAAATGTCAAAACTTTAGAGTAGAGAACAAAGTCAGATACCTTGAAAATAGAAAATGAGTAATAAAATAAATGAAAAAACAAATAGACGTTAGTATTTGTGATAGAACTGTAAGTAACTGATCGAACGAAATGTGATTAACTGAAAAACTGAAAGAAAATCAACATTAATATATAAACAAAAGAAAACAAAGTTACATTGGACTACTAAAAAGCAGTCATCAACGGTGGATGATTAGACTGAAGTGATATTTGAATCATATAAATCCGCATTGGCTAAGGCTAGGATTTTGGTTATACTCTAATGAATAGGAAAAAGATGTCTGTCTGAAAATAGAAAACAAATTTGCCTACTCATTTATAATATGAAATTACATTTAAAATATGTAATTTCACATCAAATAGTTTATCAGAGAAGATATCAGTTATTACCTCAACACAGATGTACAATGAAACTTTGGACATTTTCTCATTTTATCAATAAAATTAAGCTTACGAAGAAGACTGGCATGCCAAACCCTACCGAACGCTTTAGAGATGTCAAGAGCCAAGCTCGAGCTCTGGCTCTTGATATCTCTAAAGCGTTCGATAGGGTTTGGCAGGTCGGCCTTCTTCGTAAGAAGCAGGATATGACATTACAGAACAATTATTTGACTTAATACAATCATTCCTGTCAAACCGTGAAATGAGGGTCGTCCTAAACAGATTCTCCTACAGTTCCTTTCATACGAACGCTGGTGTTCCCCAAGGCTCTATCCTGGGTTCTACATTGTTTCTGATCTTCATCAACGATCTTCCTGATGTCATTAGTTCCCAAGTAAGCATATACGCAGACAACACTACTATTTACTCTTGCCTCAATAGTAAATCCAACATAGCTGTCAAAACTAACCTGGCAGTTGGTTTCGAAAAAAACCTCCAATCTCTGGTTGACTGGGGCAGGAAATGGCTTGTAAACTTTAATGCCTCCAAAACGAAACTGCTCTCATATACCCACCATAGAGAACCCTCTCTGCCTCCCATCAGAATTGCTAATACCCAACTCCACGAGAGCGCCTCCATGGTCTCATACTTTCCACTGACCTGAGGTGGAACAACTACATTAAATCAATAGCTTTGTCTACCGCAAAGAAAGTTGGTTCTGTGTCGCGCCAGAAGGTTTTTCTCGCCTTAGTCCATCCTTAAAATCTACAAATCAACCATTCGTCCTTGCATTGAATACTGCTACCATATATGGTCTGGTGTCCCTGCTGTTCATCTCTAGGTCCTCGACAAAATCCAGAGACGGATATGCAATGTGATAGGTCTTAATCTGGCATCTCGTCTACAGACACTCTCTCACAGACCTGCTGTGGCCTCCCTCTGTCTTTTCCACAAGTATTTTCATGACAACTGCTCTGACGAACTACTTTCACTGGTTCTCAAACTGCATGAATTTAAGTGTGCCACTAGTTTGGCATCTCGGTCCCACCCTTTCACTGTCGAAACGTTTAAATGTAGTCGTCTCTTCTACTCGAACAGCTTATTATCTCGCACTTCTCGTCGGTGGAACTCCCTTCATCTTACTTGCTTCCTTGATAGCTATAATCTTCAAATATTCAAATGTAATGTCAATCGAATGTAAGGATGATAATGTATCTTGCCACATGGGAAAGATTATTAAAGCTTTTTTTTGTCAGATAAGGTATTTCAACTTTGATCGTAATCCTATTGCAAATTTATGCTAAAAAGCTAATTTTGTTAACTGCTCTTCGAAAAATTTGTAACCAATTTGATGGAGAATACTATTTTTACTAGTGAAATGAGTTATAATATTTCATAAAGACCTTATTGGTACAATAAATTGCCGCACGTCTAACTTTAATCATGTAAAATGGTGTATTGTAATTTTTAAATTTTCTAATCTAAAACAGTGGAGTTATATTACCTTGACAGCAATTATTTTTAATAGGTTATACATTGTTATTCAGGTTGATACTTGAGATTTTCAATCCTATACCAAATGTTCACTGAAACTTTGATCCATATCGCCTTACAGTCATTATAAGCATTAATGAAAATATAACACTTTTCAAATTTTTATTCAATACATTATAGTATCCTTTAGAAAAATCAAATGCGAATTTTATTAATTTACATAACTACAAAATTACGTATATCTCGTACCAAATACATCCAAGTACGTATGTATGTGTGTCTGTATGTTTGTATTAGGATATACTTAAATGTGTGTTATTTTCACTGTATATAAGAGTGTGCATGTACACGAGCGTGTAGGCAGGTATTTGTAAATTTGTGCTAATACAATACTGTGCTTGTGTGCTTTGCCAACTTTTCATCAGATTGAGATTTGTATGAGTATTAAGATATATATACACGTATAAAATAGTAGGGCGACATTAATTATGTGTGAGCGAATGTGTACGTGCGTATCTCTGTATTAAAATACGTCACGTGATATTAAATTGGATTGTTCATAAGCTGCTTAGCTCAGTATATTTTAACAGGAACTCTGTTTATGTTATTTCTGATGTGCTACTCTATATCCTTCTCTCTCACTCATAATTTCTCTCTGTATGTTTCGTAAGTTTTCCATTTATGAATATCAGCTGTTGTGATGTCTTTAAACGAGGGACGTAGAGCTACAGCCCATTTCCTAGTTAATGACTAAGTTGAGCAATGTTCAGTAATAGTAACATTTATTCATGCACTGGAAAAAAATTTAAGGATTTAAACTAAAGAATTCGCATTTCTTAATGAATATGTAGCAACATATTACTAAGTTCTGCACTTGACCAAAAGAATTCTTCTTTCATGTGTCGTGTCCCTTCAAAACGTGGATAATAATGGCTTTTCACAACTTCCTCTCTTTTGTAGCTCTTGTCAATGTTTGCTTATTAACTATCCTTACTACTCTTTGATCTGCTATCCATTTACACAAGCTTGTTAGGTTACTCGCTGTTTCCCTCTGTTTCGCTGTCCTTCTCCAAACCCCCTTGACTTATTATGTTTCCTAAAATTACAACTGTATCTTTCTGTCTTTTTTGCTTCCATTTTCCTTAAATTTTCCTCGTTGCACACATACTCCATCCATAGTATTCTCCCAATTCTTCTCTGGAACTATATCTCAGTTGCCTGAAGTCTCGTTTTCATCTGTGAGGAAATTGTCTCGAAGTCACTGCCATGTAGGAGGATTGATATTACATAGCAGTTCAGTGCTCTTTTCTTTGTTTTTCACGAAATTTTTCCGTTTCTTAATAATTTGTTTAGCTTTTGGAAGGTATCTTTCGTTATTCGAATACACTTTCGGATTTCCGTGTCAGGTTTTTTGTTGTTGGTTAAAATACTTCCAAGTCAAATTTCTGTACTTATTTATTTTAACATTTCCAATTTTAGCTCACATCTTCGGTTGTTCCTCTTGCTGACGACAACACATTCTGTCTTCTTACAATTGCTGGTTAGTCCTTTCTTATTGTTTTCCTTTACTACATTGGTTCATTTTACTTTCTGTGCTTGTCTTCAACGCGGGGTTGTCTGCGTATCTTATGCTGTTAAGATTGTACCCAACAATACTAAAAACTGGAAGGACGTCTATTTAATTTAAGATTGTCTCACTATATAGGTTAAATAATTCTGGTGGTAAGATGCATCCCTGTCTTTGTGGATTTACTCAATTAATTTTCTATCCGTATGCAGGTGGTATATTCCTAGTATATACTCTGGATTATTCTAATGACATTCGCAAATAAATCAAGTTTTTCTAGCAGTTCAAATAGATTTTATCAAATACTTTTGCGTAGTCCATGAAACATTATTATATTTATTTCTGCATTTATATTTCCCTCTCTCTGATATCATTATGCGCATATGTATTGCATCTCTTATTTCAGTGTCTTTAATGAAACCACACTGTTCTTGTCCTATTTCTGGTCTAATTCTACTACATGCTCTATCAGAATCCGGACGATAAACTTAGCTATGTGATTCATTAACATGATGATCTGATGGAACATACATTCATTTTCATATGGCTTTTTAGAAAACGCTAAGAAGATGTATCTTCTAATGTCTTCCGGTATGTATGTCGTAAAATTAATTTATTATTTCCGTAATCCTGACGATGCCGAAATCGTCTAAGGCTGTGAGCATTTCTATTACAATCCCATTGATTTTTGCTGCTTTGTTCCTGTTCATCTTGTCCAGTGCGGATATTACCCCAGATTTTAATATTTCTGGCCCTTCCATATTTTTGTGTATTGTAGGTTTTCCTTTTTCGTCATGAAAGCGTTCTCCAATATATTTGTTCCATTTTTAAGTATGTTTTTCTTTTTCTATCATAAGCTTTCTCCTTTTTGATATTATGCAGCCTGTCGATAAGCAAGTCTTTTATCCTGTTATTTCTTAAATTCTTTTATGCATACCTGCCGTATCTATGATCCTCGATCTTTTTATCTCTGCGATTCCATTACAAATAAGAAAAAAATAAAGTTTCTCTTAAAGCAATACATATTTTTAAATGTACTAATCGTATATTCTAATAAATTTCCGAAAAACAGAGTGACAAAACACAAATAAAAATTTTCTGCTCGCATGCCACTGCCTCTCGTTGGAACGAGATAACCAATTTAGTATATTAGGATAACCAAAGTAATAAAACTACATTCTGGGAAATGTTAATGTCATAGTCAAATAAACATGAAGTCTGGTATGTTGGTGCATCCGCTTTTTATTTACACTAACATTATTTTAGTGCAATTTTAGAAGAAAAGCAATAAAACCGCTAATATGTATCAGTAACATAATTTGTATTATCCACCGACTAATGCTATTTTGAAGAGTTTTTTTACAGTTAGCTTTATGGTCGTTTTTGCTTGATGACTGAACATGTAAATGCCATTTGATGTTCACAAGGATGTTGAATAAGGTTAAAAATAACGGTGCCTGTATAAATAGTTTAAAAAATAAATATCAGCTAATTATAAATCGATTAACGATTTGTCTTTTTTTTGATAATTTCTCTTCTTTCTTTGTTAATTTTAATTTTTATAAAAGTACACGAGATGAACCAGCACATTAATAAGAAATTATCAAAGTTATCAAGTAAATTATCAAATTATTAATGAAGAGTTTAAATTATTAAAAATGACGATATATATTATATGTATTAAAAAAACTTAACTGGTTTCTGTTTAGTCCTCTTTTTACTTTTTAATGTTATATGAGTTTTACATATCCACACACACCAAGTAAAAAGGATACCTTGACGAATGATTAAAAGATTACTTTTTTCTCATTTGGAGAAATCCAAGTCGATCACTTTACCACGTTTTAATTATTTGTTTTGAAATCAAAAGAAAACTTGTATATAATGATAAATTATAGAGAAGTAAAACACAAATACAAATGCATTTAAAATTATGTAAAACTTTTATTTGTTTATTTTAAGAAAATACAAACAGACGTAGGTAATGAAACTTACATGCTGAAGACGTTTCACACAGTCACTTTAGCTATGAATACAATATATTTGAGTCCAGGAAGAAGTCCCAAACTAGGGTGGTGTCATTATCAAATGCTATAAATAGGACAGAAAGAAATATTGCTAACAGACTGAAAAAGATTATCTGAAAATATTGCCTTATTAGTGAATCATTTTTCTCTCAAGGCAACTCAGTAATTGTGAATTTAAGAATCTCTTAATATTACAATCTCTTAAGCAATATTACATGTATAACTATAGAGAGCAAGTAATCTTTAAAATGTTATTCTGTTGCATTGACAAAACCTAAAATCTTTTGCAAAAAGTCTGAAAATCATTTGAAGACTTTCGTGTATTCTCAATAGTGCTTTTTCACTGTTTCATAAGGTATAACTAATAAGCGTTCAGGTGTCTGTTAACAAGCGAAAATTCTTTTATCCTGAGGAATCATTCACTCTTAAAGTTTTTACAATGTTAAATATCTTTGAAATTTTTATGTTATAATGTACGTATCTGAGAATTTGTGTGAAAGAATATGAATCTTGGCGGAGAAGTGGTAAAGAAAAATCACTGGCAAATTAAAAACAACGATAAAACAAGATAATATTTTGTTAAATCGAAAATAGATATTTTAGAAAAGGAAATAAAGAAATGATTTTTTAAATATGAAAATAAATCAGGTAGCGAGAGATTAATAAACGTAAAGTAAGAAAGTACAAACAGAGTAACAGAAGAAATAAAGCAATTAGAAAAAAGAAAAAATGTCAAAAGAATGTAGAAAGTCTTTGGTTCTTTGGTTACATAGAGTTTGGTTTCCTACTTTCAACTCTGGCAAGCAGCTCATTTTTCACGAGGAAAAAAATGTTTCTTCTCGCTGTGCCATGTGATTATTGACTTTCCATGTTGCTCCTCACTGCTTGTGTACAGGCAGACATGTTACTTTGTTGTGTTCAAATTTGATCCTTTTTCCATTACCAATTACTATAAAATCGGAATAAACGATTTTCTGTATAATTCATACCAATGACACTCAATTTATCTAAAACTGGGAAGATATTTTGCATTTTAGGAGAAATATCTTTATTCTGTTAAAACGAAGTTTTTTTGGTGGAGAGACAAAATTATTTTTATTATTTTCCTGTTAATTTACAGAATATAAACAAAAGTGAATGCGAAAATCATTCCTTACTTTAACAGTTGAATAAAGATTATTACTAGTCAGTCATCGCTAGATAATTTGACTTACAAAAAATTATTTTTCTGAGAATCGACGAGAATCTTGGATTTTATTTTATTTACTTATTTTATTAAAGTACAGATTCACTAACCTGCTCACTCAGGTTAGATAGAATTTTCATTAAATAGAAGATAGATATTTTGCATCTACTGCACACTATGACATTGTAAAATACTCTGTAAGTGTAAACGTAAATAACATTTGTTTTTATGTAGTATTAGTCGATATTGATCAAGAATTTTCTCATTTTCCGTGTCTTTCAAGCGTAAATAACTTTTATCACAGTTTTATTTTGCCTAATCAAATTTCAATATGTGTAGTGATGCTAACTCCAATTTACCTCTCTTATTCGCCATTTCACAATATTCTTCGGCATTTCTCTCGAACATTTTCTGTTTCTCTTATATTTCCTTATTTTATGGTTATAATATAAAAGCATTATTTAATTTTTTTCGAAGATGTACATGTTAGAAAAATACCGGGTGTTTAATATGTTTGTTCACGTGTTCATTACCAGAAACAAAAAATAGATTAATAAATTATTAACGCAAGAGTATATTACTGATATTTTTTCTTAGCATCGAAAGAAGTTACTACGGTGAATAACAGAAAAGTTATTAACAATAAAAATTAATGTTTTAACATGATGCAATATAATTTTGCTTTGCAATTTCCTGCAAAAATATGTTGGCAGATATTCAGAATATTTTACTTTCATTCAGTTTATGAATGTGGTGTCAACATTTTTGCCAAACAAATATCAACATTCATGAATGTCCAGCATTGACAAAAGAATTTTATGATAGGTTTATGTTATAAACTCAAGCATAACATGCTTATAGCAGCATAATACATTCTTTTGTGATTTTTGTTTAGATATTATTATGTGTATGAGATATTCTTTTAATCACACGTATATATACAAATATGTACACACTTACACGAACAGAAAGAAGAAAATTTCAACGACAGAAATCAATCGACGCAGTTACTCGTTACTCAATGAAAACTATGCTGCGTTCACAATGCACTGAACGTAAGTTTTCTCCAAATGTGATCTTATATTGTGCTTAAAGAGAACATAAATAAACATAATTATTCCTAATTGATCGTTGTGCAAAATTTAACCAAATACTTTAAGTACTTTGAATTATTTGTGAAGTATTGACCGGAAATCGGCTTTTATTTACATACTAGCGTAAAAGCGGGCCGATACAGGCTTTTAAGCTAGCTCTTGCCCTGAATTCTGAAAGTTGTTTTCCATCTTAGTAAGATAGCATGTTTGGCTCCAAATGAGGTTATTTCAATTTACAACAGTCATTGTAGCTTCTGATGTGCTGGAAGAAGTGTTTTGATTCAGCTGAATTCTCATTCAGAAGTGATGGCTATGGCTCTGGAGGAACTTGTAGATCTTCCAGCTGTGTTTTTCCTTTGTTACAACACATCTCATCTGGTTTATCCTTGGATCTAAGAGTATTGCAATGCTTACACTGAATGATCATTGATTTAGTAGATATATTTGGATGATTTCAATAGTCACAGTCATAGTTGTATTTAAAAGCCAGCTTGGACAGGCTCAAAATAGAAGCTGCACTCCTTTTAGTATGATTGCGATTATCACTAAACCTGTCTTACATATCTTTCATCAGGTGTTTCCAAAATCTTGCTCTTTTATGGTTTGCAGCCTCTATTACTCTCCTTGATAAAATCTGAATGTCATCCTCTGCAGCTCTTGATCTACTCTTCCTTGTTGTATCTGCTTCTCTCTTTGACGAAGTTTCACTGTCATCTGCAGCTCTTGACCTCTTACATTATTTGCTTCGTTTCTCTTATTGCTTGCTCCTCCCTGATGTTTGAAATGCTCTTAATCTTATATATATTACTGCATTTGCATCCCTACTGGCTGGTACCTCTTCTGATGTTTCAGATGCTCTAGATCTTCTATGGTTTGCAGCATCTGCTTGTCTCCTAGCTTTTGCATCCTCTAGTGTTTCTTCTGCTCTTTTCTTCCTTTGCTTTTGAGATCTGGTCTTTTCATTTTTTCTATAGCATTTTAAAGAAATAGATTTGAATTCCTTAATTCACTTCATGGAACTTCAAAACCTCACTTTAACTCTGATTCGGGATATAATTGCAATTCCGGCCAAAAGGCTTATTTGGGCCGAAAGTCCGATTTGGCCCGAAACTTCGATTTCGGCCAGTAAATTGATTTTTTCGAATCAAAACTCTGTGAAACTTCAATTGAGTTTTCTTCAAATCATAAACTCTGTGGAACTTCAAAACTTTACGTTGCGAAAGCACTCACGTTAATTCTGATTACTTGACATTTTAAAGAAATAATATTCATTTTCTTAATTCTCAAAGTTTTTGATATATTTTAAGCTGAATTTAAAATAATTTGTTTTTAAATTCACAAAGTTTTTGTGTTACTTTAAACTCAATATAAATTTAAAAAAAAACCTTTTAGAATAAATATTTTTCAGTTATTTTAAAATTTGAATTTTTAACTGTTCCTTTCTTGTCTGGACACACATCTCAATGTTCGATGTTCAAGCATCAAATGACCAAGCATCAAATGACCAAGCACACGGGATCATCCTAATTCCAAAAAGTTATAATATATCTATGTAGAGCCAGTATGGCCAGAGTTAGAGGGGTTTAAGACACAAGGACGGACAGGCAGATTTTGGCGTTTATTTATTTAAAAAATATATAAAACGTTTTTCTTTATTTATATATAAAAAATTAAAATAATATTTAGAAGTCATAGTCAATAATTAATCATTATAAAATGATATTTTACTTTAACACATGACAAATCTTATTCCCTGATTTTAGCATTATGTAGACAATATACGAATTTTTGTATTATTAGAGGTTCCACAAAGGCAAATTTGTGGCCACTATAATAATTCAAACATGCGCACACGCACATACGTGTATAATGAACACATTCCTAATGAATAATTTTGTGTTATAGATGCTGGCTGCATAAAAGTTCTTTTCTACCGTTTTGACGTCTGAACTATCATTCAAGATGAGTAATTGCTGCAAAGCCATAATTTATATAGAATCACATTTGTATGAGTGTGGAACTTCACTTGAATAATAATACTTGATCGAGGATATTACGGCAAAAAATAACAACCTTGAATAAGTTTTCTTGAGATTAATGCATTTCCTAATGCATTTGCATACATTTTTATATTTCGAGTTATATTTATTATAAAAATAACTTCAGGGAGTAATTTTTTCTGAATCTCTAAAACAAAGAGGAGGAAATTATGTATTAACGAAACTTCTAAAAACCATCGAATTTCATAAAATTCGTCCAGCTCAAACATCTTTAGGATGTAGGTATATTCTATTGTTGTGTTAAATGGCTGTATTCGAATATATTTTATCCTTCTTGGAATTTTTATTTTTAGAACAGAATAGTTCTTTTGTTTTATTTTAATCAGCCAAGACAGGACTGTGACCAAATTCCAAAAATCTGCTTCCCAACTTTACCACTGACTACTTCACTATACCAAGGACTGATATAGATTTGCATATATGAGTAACTAGCAGGTACTGAAAAAATATTATCAGACACATATCTACTTCTTTCTGACACTGATTCCAGTTTCTAAGCAATTTTGATAATGTGGCTACTTTCAGCAGTGCAATGGCTGAGTTTAAAATCAATAATGATGACATGAAAATAGCATTTATTCATCTTTACTTCGATACCCTATTAAAAATGTAAATAAATGTAAACAAAAGATTCACACAATACCTAAAAGAGATATGTAGAGCTGTAAAAACAGTAAAATGATGTATAAATGTCCGCATAAACAAGTAAAAAATGGAAAAAAGAGCGATTGCGCTAATTCAACATCAAAATGGCCTAATAACAATATTTCTATTATTTAAGTAGAATATTAAACGCATTTTCTGGTTTTAAATCTTCAGGACTAATATAAACGGATAATAGCGTGAATAAAATAATAAATGAACAATTAAAACGTTGCAGTAGCTCAGCATGTAAAAAACTAAATGATATTGGAAAGGTATTGAGGGCGACTTGAAGAATATGAAGTTAGTCTGTCTTGGTTGAAGATGTCTATATTAAAAACTAAATTGCAGAGATGCAGTGTTTTTGCAAACGATTGGAAAGCTAAACAAATTTAAGTAATATTTACAATGTTTATACCTCCAAATAATTTTGAGAATTTTCTACCAAACAAAATATTTTAAGTATTTTAGTTGCTATGAAAAATATGTTCAAAATTTAAGTTTTGCAAATAAAATTTATACCAATAACTTTAAATCCAATTCTTGGGGGGAACTTGTTGCCGACTATTGGGATTATTTACATTAGTCGGACTATCTTCATTGCCATATTTATCACAACGTTTGGCCGGTTGCAATGTCGAACTGAACCCTTTATTTCGCTCGTTGGGGTAGACTGTTCTAGTTCCACGTATCATGTCTAATGGATGTCAGTTATCAGTTATCTCCTGTTAATTCACCTCGCCAAGTTAATCAGGTATTGAACTGACAACTCTTTGGGTCCTGTCACTGGATCTAACCAACGTCTTTATCCACTGTGTCATGTGTCCTTAAGGACATCTGTGTATTAATTTCTGGGACTTATAAACTTAATGTCTTCAGTAACCGTTTTTTAACAGTGCTCATATTCCAATTTTTGTTGTTATCATTGCATGTTTTTACCAGTGCTTATATTGCAATTTTCTTTGTTATTATTGCTTTTCTCTGGCACTCCTTATTACTGGTATCGTATTTATTTCTATGCTTGGTCGGCTCAAGAGATTTTTGTGGCCTAGCATATGTGCTGATTCCTTAAGTTTATGAATTTTCAAATGATGTTCTTTGTCTATGATTTCAACCTGATCCTACAGAAGGCGGTGATCTTTCTTTTCTCTCCATATGTGGTTTTTTCTCTTCCCCTTGTGTTATAGCTTTGTACTGTTCTTGAAACCTTACCTTACGAACAAGGCAGAAGATTAGTTCAACTAGAACTGTCTTACAAAATTGCAACACTTGGCCTTCAAAGATACCTGAAAACTACAGAAGACTGGATGATGATCTGTGTCAAAGAAAATGGAAGAAATAAGAAACTTTCTTCAGTAATAATGGAAGCCAACAAGTTCAAAATGGAATTCCAAATTGTGTGAAGAAATGCAAGTAAATCATAATACACCGGCAGCACCTGAAAAATACTTAAAAAGTAAAAACAAATGTAACCGACCAGATACAAAAATGATGCCAAGATAAACCGCTTCAGGGTCAATACTTTGCTCGTACCAAACAAGCTGATGTAGACAGAGGCTACGTAGTGTAGGATTAAAATCTGAAACCGAAGGTTTTTTCCTTGCTGCACAGAACCAATGCTTGCTAACTAGAAATTACTAATGCTCCAAATGGCTCACGTGGGAAGTAACATACCTACTCCTCAAAAACAAAAGAAACACAGAACCTGAAAAACTAAAGACCCATCACCTGTCTATCAACAATGTACAAGATGTCTTTAATCATAACCTAGAGGAAATACAACTTCCTTGAGAAAAACAATTTATTCCCAGCAGAACAGAAGGGATGTAAACGAGGAAGTTGCGGATGCTAGGACCAACTGATTATCAATAAAACAACATTGTAAGAAGTGAAATCAAGAAACTTATCGATAGCATGGATCGACTACAGAAAGGCCTTCGACGCTGTACCACACTCATGGATAGAGAAGGGCCGAAAAATATACATAGTATGCCCCACAACGGTCAAATTCATAACGAAGAGCATGAAAAACTGGAAGACTACATTAATCTAAACTATACAAACGGGTCATTAACATTGAGACCAATCAGCGTCAAAAACGCGATCTTTCAAGGAGATTCATTATGACCACTACTCTTCTGCCTTGTATTAGCGCCACTCATCTGCCTACTTGACAAGCTACGATTACAAGTTATAGAATGGCAAACTAAATCACCTATCCTATATTCATCATATTAAATTTTTTGTCAAGGATGAAAACCAGGAGAAAAACCTACTCGCCATTGTCAAGACCATCAACAAAGACATTAAGATGGAGTTTGAAATCGACAAATGTGCCAAAGCCACCTTCAAAGGCGGTAAACTAACGAAAACTTTAGCCCTTGATTGACAACATGATTAAGGAACTAGATCAAGATGGTACATACAAATACTTAGGAATTAATGAAGGACACGGAATACAACATTCAGTTATGAAGGAAAAAGACCGGAAAAGAATATTACAGAAGAGTGCTTTTGATACTAGAAGCGAACTTCATGGGGTCAATAAAATGAAAGGTACCAGCACCTTAGCTATACCCGTAGTAACATACAACTTCAACATTATTAAATGGAAGTTAAATGACATTAAAAGATTGGATGCCAAGACCAGAAAAATGCTTACCCAAATGAGGATGCATCACCTGAAATCAAATGTTGATAGTCTGTGATTATTATCATTATTTGTGAATGATATATTTCCTGTTTTGTATCCTGTAGAGCCGGGTCCAAACTATGGCCCTTAGACCCTATAGGAGAATTGTCATTTAACTGATAGCACTTTTCTTAGTATATGGGATGTTCCTAGTAAGGCGATCTTCTAGGCAACTATGTTGATGTTACTGGGTCACTGTTAGTAAAATTGTCCATTCCTTTTCTCACGAGGTCCACTGATCCGATTACTATTGGTACAGTCTCAGTCTTCATTCCCCACATCCTGTTAATCTCAATCTCCAGGTCCTTGTATTTGGACAATTTCTCGATAATTTTCGAGGTGTTTCTCTTAGATGGTATTGCTATGTCAATAAGCGTACACTTCCTTAATTTCTGTCTTTTATGGTAATATCAGGTCTGATGGCTTTTATTTCACTGTCAGTTTGAATTGGCATGTCTCAGAGGATAGTTACATCGTTATTTTGGGTAACTGCATCTGGTTGGTGGCCATACCATCTTTCAGTCGTTTTGATTTTGTACTTCTTGCGTATCTTTCAGTGCACATATGTCTCTACCTTGTTATGTCTGTGGTATATTTTTTGTTAGTTTCGGACATCCTGAGATAATATGGTCGACAGTTTCATCATATTTCCCGCAGATCCCGAATTTCGGATTAGTTCCATTCTTGATTATGTGACAGTGATAGGATCTGGTTTGCGAGGCTTTGATCCTGAACTGCAATAATTAGGCCTTCGGTCTCACCTTTCAACGCGATGCTCCTCAGCCACTGATGCGTTTTCTGTTTGTCCACATCTGCTTATGTCGTTCTTTTTTGTTATTTGCCATGCAACGTCTTGTCATCCCAATTTTGTTATAATTTCATTTGGCCAAGTTGTTTTGCTTTCTGTTTTATATGTTTGACGTAGATGGTATTCACTTCGTTTTTTGTTGGTAGGATTTCAGGAATATTGAGCTGTTTTTTGAAGAGTGCAGCTTCTTTACTGATGGAGAAGATTTCGTGTTTTACTATTTGTAGAAAAGATCCGTTGATTTTTGTGATGTATGCTTCCAAACCAATTGTTGTAGTTTTTAGAGTTAGTTCAGACTGGATTAGATTTCGGTCTCCTAAAGTTATGCCACGAAGCCATTTTCAACCTTAAGTTTCTGGTTGGGACTCAGAAGGAAATGTTATACAACAAAAATCAAAGGAAATCATGACCATCATAATAATACTCCTTATAATTAACGGAAAAATGAATATGCTTATCTTACACCTCATAATCTTTTATTATACTTCCTTTATTTTCTTTCTAGCATATATTAAATATTAAAACATTTATGTTGAGAAGTTAATTTTTGCTAGCAATAAACAAAATATCACTTTTCGCAGGGTTTACTCATACTGATATTTCAGTGTCTGAGTGTAAATAATGAATAAAGTTACAGTGTCTAGCCTGAACGATATAATATGTTTTCACGGTTGTCAGAATATCGCTTGCTTAAACTCAATGTTGACCTCTAAAGAAGTTATTTCAGAAGAATAAAAGTAAAAAGAAAATTATTTTGCCAACGTTAGCATTTTATTTTCTCTACGACTTGAAACACCCAGTTAGTTAAAAGTAGCAAAAAGATACAGACGTTATTAGATATTTTTCACGCATACAAGGACGGTATTCATTTGTATTCTTCATATAGTAAAAGTTAAAAAAAACTGCAGAGCTTCATACAAAGATTTAAGCACGTTGCCCAAAAGCAAATGATTGAATCCTCTTATTGTAGTATCCATATATTTACGCTCAAGTGAGAATGTTTGAATTTATTTAAATAAATAAGTGATAAAATAAAAAGGAAACAAAAATATATTTATTTCATATATATTTTATATTTCAGTCGATTTAATGGCTTATATGCAGCAGAATAAAGTGCTGATAGTACTATAATGTTATATTATTTCGTAGTCTGATACAAGATCATTTATGCAGTTACAACGTAGTATTACATTTATTTATCATATTTATTTACTCACTGTGATACAATCTTTCTAAGCACCGTTCCAAAGTAGGCACCATCTATAACTGATTGATTACCTTCCCTATTCTCCTGATTTGACTATCATCTGCTCTCTAAACTGAAAAAAAAATCATTTGCTTAGGAATCAGTATCGCAGTGATAATGACACCATTAATTGCTGATGACAACTTTTTTGACAAGCAGGATGAACAGTCTTCTTTGGACAGTCAGATGTCAGTTTACCTGGAAAGAAACAACACAGTTATTAATAAGAAGAGTTAAAAAATTTCACAGCTCGAGCATCACTCCTTTATAGGCAGCCTATGAACTTTTCAGCCCACTCTCCTCTGGTGATTTTTTAAGCTTAGCTTAGATGTAACACACTACCGCACGTATAAGCACTCAGTGAGGATCGAACTCGCTATTCAGTCGTAAATGATCTATCGGGTCAAGCTTGCTAACAATTACAACACATCATATGAGCGTCTGTTGTAGTGCATGAATTATTGTACAAATCTTGTAAGCCTTGATTTTATAAATCTTCATAAAATATATTTTTTAAAGTTTTGTGTCATCACTTTGCAGAATTTAAAAAATCTTCTTGTACAAATGTGGATATGCAAACTTGCAACTTACTACTTTGGTGAATTGTAATATTTGATGAAGCATTGCCAACTTTTATTAATGTTAATGTTGGGGCGCACCCACCTTCTAACTAGTAATGGACTGGTCCCTCTTATATAAGTCAGCTCTGGGGAGAGAGTTAGCAGTCCAGATAAGCTTACCCGGTACATACCGTTGGACTATAGACTTTGGATATTGTTTCGTACTAACCAACCTTCGTTCTACTAATCACTCTATTGTTAATTGCTTTTATGAATATACCGGTATTTTCCTCTACAACTGTGTTTGTCTTGATTCATACACCGACACGCGGGAAACTCACAACATCTCAACAGTTAACGACCGTAGAATGACGGTATGAGTAGATAGGATAAAAAGCAACTGAAAATGAGATGTAATGAATACTAGTCGGGTAAATCACTAATATTATCTTCGCATTTTATCAAAATGAAAGCTCTAAATACACGAAGAATACTTTCAAGAAGTAACTTCTGTAAAAACAACTTACATGAGCAGAGAAAATTTGCAATTTCCAACAGTTTAGCCACAGTTTTTAGCGAAATTTTCTGTCATGCTTTAGAAGTTCCTAAGACGACAGATTTCCTTTCTTCACTTTCCTGTTTCTTTAAAGTGCAAAGTCTAGTCAGTAATGTCATTCTGCTGTGCTGACTCAATGCTGATTGGTGAGAATATTAAATATATTCTCTATTTGTCGGACCTTACTTTTAAAATCAAATATTGCGAAAATCCGAATGAATGAACATCATATATTACAAAAACAAGTATGTTTAGATTGTCGTATGCTAAGCAAATATTATTAGTGGTAATCTTTTGCTTTTGTGTAAATATCAACGGTCAAATGTTGGTTTGAGTTGATTAAATTGGCACAGATCAAGTGTCAAACTGTTTAAATAATTATATTTTTCCATTAACGAGTATACATTTTCAGGACGAATCGTAAAGTTCCCCACCAAGTTTTTCTTTCTTTCTTTCTTTCTTTCTTTCTTTCTTTCTTCAGTGTCTGTTTTATCCTGTTTCTTTTTATCTATCTATCTATCTATCTATCTATCTCCGCACCCATATCTTCTTATGTATGTATTATTACCTCTCTATCTCTCCGTCTTCCCATACTATTACTACTCTCATTTGTCATTTTCTGAAAGTAGTTTAATTTTTATTAATTTTTTCTGAGATGAGGAGTTATCATTATTTACATTATTTACACGTGGACTATTTTCCTCATCCTGTTTCTTGTTTAAACAATATAAATAAAAAAGTAACTCCTTGTTCGTTTCAAAATGTACAAATATTTTGAAATATATTGTAGTTGCATTATTCGTATTGTTGACATCATATGGTTTAATATTCTTCCAGATTTTAAGAGTATTTATTTTATCTATCTTTCGTGATTGCAATTTGACTTACAATAAATCGTTATTAGCAACATATGGTTTTCCTTATTAATTTTCCACTGATATTACTTTAATTTTACTTGCATTTTGTCTACTCAGACTGCAGGTCATTTTATGAATTGCTGTACTCTTTTTTTTATAATAGTCTCAGCAAGTAAATTAAAATAAAACAAATATTAATGAATAATGAATGACGGTTGCCAATGTTTCATCTAATAATTTAAGATAATATTACGAATATGATATTCTTAGTATAACAGATGCTTACTGTAGTGATACGTAAATGAGGTACTGTATAAAAGACAGTATCGTTATACCTACTGGAGTGTTAGATTCTGTTGGGTGAGTTATCTTTCCTTGGAGAGTTACTTTACTTCTCACAGTCAAGTCTACGTCCCGCTGAGAAGTCGAATTTCTTTCCGGACGAGTTGAATAATATTTGTCACAAAGAATTTTTTTGCAAGTAGAATTTTGGTTTAATTTGCCTTACATTTTGTTTTATTTTTGTTGAGTTTTGGATATTTTTTAATTTACTTTTTCAGTTTTTTTTTCTTATTATTTTTGTAATCCCCGTGTAGCTTGAAGCTAGTTTTCATTAGTTTTTGGTTAATCTTTTATTTTATTTTAGTTTGCTGTAATTGTTTTTGGTTTTATACATGTTTCTCTCCTCCTTTTTTGTATTAATTTGATTTTCTTTTCGTATTTTTTGTAAGCCCCGTCGAGCTTTTCATTTGAGTTAGGTTAGTCTTTTATTTTCTGTTTCTTTTAATTTGCTGTAAATAGTTTTGGTTTTACACGTGTTCCCCTCCTCTTTTTTGTTTTTAGCTTTATTGTTTTGTGCGTGTGTGTGCGCGCGGGTTTGTGTATCAAATACTGGTGTGCTAAATTATTTTGAACAAACTACACCTACTAAAAAACGGCCTGGACTGAAAACAGGACCAAAAAAGATACTAATTACTACACGCAACTTCAGGTAAAGTATGAGGATTATATAATAAGAAATGACTATTCCGGAAGTACTGGACGCTGTGAATACGAAAATAATCTCTCAGCTGACAACCAATGTAAATACTCGGAAATCAACGGGGGTCAGCAGGGGAACAATGGAGGGGGGCTCTAAATATCCTGAAAGTTGGGCTGAAGATACTGGCTAGAAGATTGAAGGCCATGTGTGACATTCTATTGACTACAGAGCAAGAGGTCAGGCAGCTGACTGGAAGTATATTAACGGCAAAAACAGTTCGTTTCCATACCAAATATATGGGAATCGAAAGACAAGGTTAACCGTACATGGGGTTCCCATGGATATTACTGAGGACAGGATGGGGGCCCTTTTCGCCCTATACAGACAAATAGAGGACGTCTCAGCAATAATAAGTAAAGCGGGTATTATTACCGGGGACTTTCTGCTCCGGGTAAAAATGACCTGTAAGAGCTTTTCAGAAATCACCAACATCCTGATGTGCCGTGAAAAAGGATGCCTGTGGTTGTAGAAATCCATCGACTTTACTGCTGGATCGTGTGGTGTCTCGGGGCACATGTCAAAAACGTACCCCGGTAGGAACACGACGCCACAACCTTGCCCAACAACAGCAATAGTGGAAACGGTGGAAGAATCTGGCATGGCTTGGAAGAGGTTACGAGGAGGAGGTCGGAAGATGGCAAACCCTTCTCCTGAGCAGGATGTCCCACGACAGCCCCAGGAACGGCAAGATGATTGGCAACAAAAAGAAGTGTGGTATCATGGATAAGCGATATGACGGAGAGAGATTTAAGATTATGGAATCACCTGTATGAGGCAAAAGATGCCTTCCCTGAAATTCGAATGGCCCAAGTGGGATCCCTGTGCAGCGAGGGTCCCGATAATTTTCCATTCCTCCTTATATAGGGTTCTTAAGCTAACATATTCCACGGACGTCGGTGGAATTTTCCTAGATGAATGGATGACGTCAGAGATGAGGACAGGGAGCCTAGGACAATCGTCTGGATCCTTGCCACAGTAGATTTACGCCCAGTCTGGATCTAGGGGATCCAACTTGAAAAATTTATCTCAAGATAGCCAGTTTGAATGCGAGGGGCTTAAGGGATCGGAATAAGGCTTCGTGATCTCTTGTCCTTCAGGTTAGATGTTGCTATGATTGAGGAGACACACTTTGTTTGCGAGGTCGCTGCTCGTGTGCTGTCTAGCGACTTTGTTGTCAATTCATCATACGGGGATCGACTAGTCACAGGTGTTTCCTTGCTAGGTAAACGTAACCTGAGGGTAAGGGTGGACCTTGTCCATGTCGGTACGGTGGATCGTCGCCGATATTGCCGTTAACAGCAATTTATGTACCCAACGACCAGACGGAGCTTGTCACTTTTTTCCGTCAGTTAGGACCGTTCCTGATCGATTCATTGCGTTTTGTCTTAATGGCATACTGAAATGCCATGCTGAACCCCGTCATAGACAGAGGGCTTGAAGCTAGCTTGAGATCGGGCTATCGTATCCGGGATCCAGCTGGAGAAAAAATGGTCAGAGGTACAGGGAAAAGATGCAGCGTTGGTCCAAACTTGGCTTTGAAAACGGTTGTTCTTGAAGGGTAGGGCTGAGGTGTGTGCCACTTATGTCTTTCCTCTCATCCTTTACCGGTTATCTGTACTTCTACTCTGTAAGGAGCATAAGAAGGCGACCGAACACTTCCTCTCCCTCCTATTGTGGGGTGGTCGCATGCATTATGTCAATAGAGATGTCTGTGACCAACGTCCGTGTCATGGGGGAGGGGCTGGGAATGTCCCACATGGTGAGTCATCGGCACGCTTCGAGGTTGGCTTTTCTACACCGCGTAGAAACTCGATTTTGGAGAGGAGTGTTAGGGACGCCTTCCCTATTTTTCTCTCTCTTCCCATTTCTAAGGCTGAATCAGTGAGTTTCCTCCGGGAGTGTCTAGCAACCTTGAAGGCCACTACTCGGTCCAGTGACCATTCATGACCGAGGAGACTCTTCTATCGAGAATTAGTGGAGAGGGTCGCGAAGAATCCTCTCTGTGGGCGGCCCAGTTTGTCGGCGGTCGAGTTGCGCTCTTTTTCCTCTTGGGCGCCAGCGACGGATTACATCAGCAACCCTGATTTTCTCATTGGTTCGAAATGGACTATCCCGTAATGACGTAGCCTTCAGATGGAGCATGGCGGACTTGCCTGACTGTCATCGGTATGACCTTAGCTTAGATGAAACGGTTTCTCACGCTTTTTACCATTGTCCTTGAGTACACCTCTTCTGGGACTATGTCAGCGAATTGATGGCTCGTATCGCTCGTATTGTTTCTGAATTCTTTTTTAAAAATGATCACAAATATTACATGTGCAAAAGATGAGTTTAAAATCTTGGACTAATTAAGAATACAGTAAGAAAAAGTTTTCTTTAAAAATATTGCATTACCTGATACATGATGTGTGGGGCATAGTTGTGAAGGCTATCATTAAGTTAACAAAATATTTCATCTTAAGTATATAACTATATTTGTATAATATATTTATGTATACATATGCATGCTTATGTTTCTTGTTTCAGTTATTTTAATATAACAGTAATTCCACTATTATTCAAAGTCCTGGTCTGCCACAGTAAATAAAATGCTTTCTACGTTTTTCGCAACACTCTATATATACGAGGGCGTACTGAAATGTACGGCCAAGAAATTTTAGATTCTAATATCTAATAGTGATTTGCTCAGATTCTTAGAAATGGGTTGGGCTTAAAACATTTCAGCACTCCATCGCATATATGTATGTATTCATTATTTGCATAATGAATATATTCAAAGCTAATCAATTCTTTAAAACATGATTAATTAATTACTGAAAAAATAGCATTCCCAGTAGAAAAGCATTATAGTCTATTTTCTAGATCTATATATACTATGGAAGCAAGTTCTATGCATTGTTTAATTATTCAAATGTTGCAAAAAGCTTATGTACATATAAATGGCTCTAATATTTTCAATTTAAATTTATGATATTCCAACATCAGTTATATAAAAATGATTTAAACATATCAAATGTGTGCATAAGGATATTAAAATCTATATCAAGAAACTGGCTTCAAATGATGTTTTACTTGTATGATATTGCTTTCTTTTTACATAAATACTTTTGAAGTCGGACAGAAGGTTTGCTGCGTAGCTAAGGCGTGTTTGTATATGCAGGTGGCTATTTAACGCTAACAATTAATGAAAACACATTTACGTCGTGTACGCAAAAGGATGAAGACCAACGTCTTACAAAATAAGATGCTATAACGATTTAGCAAATATAAACTAAATATAAGTTAATAATTCATCACCAGACACCTATGAACTTTTTAAATTCACAAAAATATATAATTATTCTTATATTAGGTATCCCAAGCAAAAAGTTTATTTTCAATATATCTAAAAACAAAATCTTTTAATACATGCATAGAGAACTTGAAAAGTATACAAAAAGACACCAAATTTATTTAATCTCAATTCACAACGAGGTATGATCATTCAAAGTTCATCAGTTTTCCATCTCGTGTGCTATTGAAGCAGAAGCCAATTTCACTAGTGTATAACTGAAGATGCAGGATTCAGACTAGTTAAAAATCATTATAAATCTAATGCCATATAGGCAGTCTTGAAGTAAAAGAAATATAATACTAATGGAATCAATAATTACTAGATCCAACAAGCTTAAACAATGAGAAATTTACCTTCTCAAACACGAAATAGTTAAAACATGACACAGAAGGACACGTTTTATTGTTCATATAAGTTTCATTTGAACAGATTCATAGCGCAACAGAGTTGAAGTTATTTTTTTTCAGTAGTACATCTATAAAAACCTCATATTTTCAGCATGTAAAAATAATCATAAGCGCAATTTGACAGTAGGTCAAAAACAGGTAAAAAGAAAAACATCCTGAACTTGACATAAAGTTTCCATTGGCAGTATATGTCTGAAAGTTTGAAAATTTACTCATTTTAATTCCTGGTGCGCAGACTACGTATGTTTAAGCGTGCTACTAGATTGGCATCTAGTCCCACCCTTTTACTGTTGAATTAGGTTAATGTAACCGCCACTTCTACTCCAACAGTTTCTTTTCTCGCACTCCCTGCCTGTGAAACTCCCTTTCCGTTTCTTTACTTCCCTGATAACTACAATCTTCAAAAATTTAAATGCAACGTCAATCGCCATCTTCTATTTTCTTGAACACCGTTCAGCTTTTATCCTTCCCTCGATCCCCTAAATACACAGTCTTTTCTCTCTCCTTCACTATCTGCACCCCCTACCCGCGTACTAGTGGCATTACCGCCTTGCTTGGCGTAAAAGGATTAAAAAATTTGAGATGAGGTATTCACAAAACAAAAATCGTTTCTTTGTTCTATGAATACCTTTTCTCTTACATGTATCTAATTTTGAAAATTTTGTGAAATTATGATATTTTAACTTGTTAAACAGGGACAGCAATGACTACAAAACTTGTTTCATGCAATGAATCATTTGTCAATCTATCAAATAAACGTGCAATACTTACTTTAAAGCTCTAAACTCATTTGTCTTCAAACTAAAAACACTGAAATGTATGAAAATATATTTATTGGAACTGATGAAAAAGAGTTTCTGGACATTTGGAATGATCCTCTTGCATTTCCTCTTCTAATAATGAACTGCAGTCTGAATTTGTTTATAAGTGTTGTGGATTCCGGGTTGAAATCCGGTACCAATAAATAGCAAACGCCAGGAATGAATATATGAAAATAATGTATTAACGTAATAATATAAACTGGTAAAGCAGGTTAGTAGTTCCAGGAATATGTGTTAGTAGCAAAAGATATATACAGTCTTGGTATTGAAGTATCGCTGTATAACTTCTTACTGAGTCTACGTGCTCGCTCACTGTGACTCCTACAACGCTGTTATCTCACGCTCACTATTCCGGTTACCTACAACCTTTTATTCTGTCACTCTGGACTCGACTCGACTTGACTCTTTGGTCTTGCTCTCTCTTACCCTCGTCTCGCTCTTGCAGTAGTATATGTATATACTGGGTGAGTTCATTTGTATAAAAAGGGGTGGACACCTCAACAGCCCCTCCTTAGATCCCTTTTGGTGGGGAAGTTAGTATTTTTTTCTCTTATGGTCGATAATCAGAGGTTCGGTAAATTTTCTCTTCCTGTTTGACCTTCTAGTTTCTGTGTCTTCCTGTGGTCTTTGAATCTCAAAAGCTTCAAAGATTGCATCCATTGAATCGTCATTTTCAGCGGGCGACGAGCTTGGCTATTTAACCCGTCTTTTTTGTATTTGGTCAATATGTCTTCTGTGGGTAAACTTTTCGCCTTGTACTTTGTACATCACATTTCCTAGTCTGTTAATTATTGTGCCAGGCTCCCAGTAAGCCATATGGTTCCTAAACATCCTAAAGTAAACCCGTTCTCCTGGCTTAAATGATCTCTTGGGTACTATAGGTGTATGCTGGTGTTTCTTCTTGTTAGGCAATAACTTATCAAATGGCACGTTTCGCTTCTTTTTACATACTGGTAGGACATTTTCTTTTAATTCAATTCTAGCTGCACTCTTACAAAACGAACTGATAGGTAAATCCCATACGTCGAACTTTTGCATCCAGTCCGTTCACAACAGATTTTCCGTATCTTTCATTACGAATATTTTGAGTTTTCTTGTTTTCCCGTGAAATTTTACATTTAGGATTACTTCTCCTTCGAATTTTATACGCTTTCCTGTAACAGACTTAGCAATTTTTTGTGTATGTAACATGGTTGGTCTATTAAGCTTTCTCCATGTCTGCAGATTAATTATCGTTATATCGGAATCTGAGTCAAGTTGAAATTTTACCTTTTATTTAAGATTTCAAGTTCCACATATTTCCTTATGTTAGTGTTGTCTTCGTTATGCATCCTAGTAGCTCTTATTCTACTAGTACATTTTCTGTTCCTACATTGGGATGCCTTGTGACCCATTTTTCTACACGCAAGACAGTTTTTATATTTAAAACGACAATCCTTATTCCAGTGTTGTCCTCCACATCGATAACATGCAGATGGGGGGGGGCTTATATTTACTTTCATTTTCGTCATTATTTGCCCTGTACGTTGTACTTTTTTCATTATTATAGAATTTTCGTTTTCTTTCCGGGGAGGATGAAAATCTTTTTCATTATTATAGAATTTTTTTTCTTTCCGGGGAGGGTGAAAAATGTAAACTTTTGTTTAACTTACGAATATGTGATACTCCTGACTCCTCAATATCCTTCGAGTCTTTCTTTATGCTCAGGCATTTTTGGCAGTCTTCCGATAGTTTTTGTAGTGTTAATCCAGATTCATTTTGCAGTTTTGAAAGCATTCTTTTGCGCATTTCGCTATCCTTTGCTGAGACTAACCCTTGTACAAAAATAAGACACTTGAATTTGTCTGGGGTTAATTCTGCCAATTTGAAATCGTCGCAATGTTTATTCACGATTGCGGCGAACGTAGAATAGTCCTCATTTTCATCCTTTACGAGGTTAAGACATGTCCACCTTTTGTGAAAGAGTGACGTCTTCGGGCGGAAATGCTCCGTCAGGCATGTAACCGCTTCATTAAACGTTAAATCATGTCTTCTTTGGCAAAATGTCATCCAAAAATGTTGTGTATTCTTCCGTTCCTAATTTTCTGAGTAATAGTCGTAGCTTTTTTTGTTTCTGTCCAGTTTTGACAATCGATGTTGAAGATGTTTTCATGACGTCTGAAAAAGTCCCTGAAATTTTTATCCTCTTCTAGGCAATATTTGAATGTTTCTATCGTGTTCCATACTGCGTCTTGAGAAAAAGTCGCCTCTTTTTCAATATTTTGTTGTTGTGTATTACTCGCTACTTTTACAATTAGCTCCGGGTGTTGTAATTGTCTTTTTTCATTTTGCATTTGTCTTTCCTAATTTTCCTTCTGCGTTTGTAATAATATTTTTTCCATTTTTTCTTGGAATTGTAATTGCTGTTCATTTTGGTATTTTACAAGTTCTACTAAAAAACTTTTAAAATCCTCCATGGTAAGAGTCTTACAAAAAAACTTGATTTTCCGTATTTTAATCCTCGTAACACTTTGTTACCCAGTTGTTGTGGATACTGGCAAAACGGCAATTTTCTTTTGAGTCTCCGAGAATGCAAATTCTTGTCGCCCAAGCTGTTGTGGTGAGAAGAGAGAAATTTTTTTATTTCCGTGTAGGTCCCAATTTCTCAACACCAAGTCGTTGTGGTCGGCAAGGAGAATTTTTTCATTGTACTCTTCCTGTGTGAGTTCGAATTTCCTCGTCGCCAAAGTTGTTGTGGTCGACGAGAGAGATTTTTTTTTTCTTTCCTTCCGTGTGAGTTTGGAGTCCTCGTCGCCAAGTTGACGAGGGAGAATTTTGTTGTTTGTTCTTCCCGTGTAAGTTCGATATCCTCGTCGCCAAGTTGTTGTCGACGAGGGAGGATTTTGTTGTTTGTTCTTTCCGTGTGAGTTCGATATCCTCGTCGCCAAGTTGTTGTGGATTCCGGGTTGAAATCCGGTACAAATAAATAGCAAACGCCAGGAATGAATATATGAAAATAATGTATTAACGTAATAATACAAACTTGTAAAACAGGTTAGTAGTTCCAGAAATACGTGTTAATAGCAAAAGATATATACAGTCTTTGGTATTGAAGTATCGCTGTATGACTTCTTACTGAGTCTACGTGCTCGCTCACTGTGACTCCTACAACGCTGTTACCTCACCCTCACCCTCACTCTTCCGGTTACCTACAACCTTTTACTCTGTCACTCTCGACTCGACTCGACTCGACTCGACTCGACTCTTCGGTCTTGCTCTCTCTTACCCTCGTCTCGCTCTTGCAGTAGTATATATATATATATATATATATACTGGGTGAGTTCATTTGTATAAAAAGGGGTGGACCCCTCAACAATAAGCCTCTGCGAATGTCAATATTCCTGGAACACTCCATATCCTATCATTTCTTGAAAGTGGTATTATATCTAAATGCAAATATTGATGCCACTTGTGCAATATCATCCAACAAAGGCCATCAAAATAATAATTTCTGTTTTTGTTTGGTTCTAAAATTTTGATTACAGCATTGGACGGAGATATAAATGATAAAGTTCAAGCTCGTTGATCCACCCCCGATGATATTTAAGACGGGTCAGCGGATAAACAACAGAAGGTTGTCAGATATGGCAGAAGGTAATGAGAAACGAAAGAATGTGGCTGAAAGGAAGAAGCCTATTGTCTGCAGTAGAATGATCCGCTACAAAGAATGGATTATACATCTCTAGCGATCAAAGCCGGCTGGTAGAAGGAAGACAGGAGCCAGATTTGATCTTCAGTTACAAATCTGACTATGGATGGGAAAAAAAGTCTTCCTTGTGAGAAAATCGCCAGCTGAACAAAGGACAGAAAGGTCTTAGCATTCTTAAAAACAACACCGACGTAAAGGAAGAACAAAAAAGAGCACCCTTAGGCCGTGCCCGAAAGGGAAACTTCAATAACAAAGAATTTGCAAAAGGTCGTTAAACCTACATGGGATTCTCGTCATGTCACGTATGTTTTTTCGCTTATATATTAAGTTGTTGCACCTTTTTTTTTCTAAGAGTAATTTCTTCTTTTTTCCAACAGGTTTCGCTTCTCTTCTCAAATTCTTTTTCTTTCTTGATTTGAAAAATTGTATTGTGAATCTTTTTTAGTCAATTGTTTCTATAATTTTGTAATGTTATCTTACCTTTTTCTTAATACGGCGCACGAAAGGAAATTTTTATACAAGCCTTTTTGTAAAATTTGTACTCTGTTATACTGTTTTGCATCAGTTTAATAAATGTTTGTAGCTCTCAAATTTCACGATGTAATTTCAAGTCTTTGTTATCATTTGTGCCTTTTTAATATACAGTCGCTCTTCTAATTCCACCCCACTAAAAAATATTTTAATATTCAGCTTCACTGAATGCCTTTTCTTTCTTCCATTTTAACTTTAGAGATGAAGATGAAGTTCCATTAAAACTGACACTTTTTCCATTTATCATAGTTTTTAAATTTATTAGCATACAATGCAAAATAAATGTGGTCTTCTTTGGCATACTTCTCCCACTTAGAAGAAACTACTTCTCAGGACACTGACTTATTCATCCACTGAACAAAAGATTAAATGTAAATTTTATTAATCACCCAGGTAAGGACCTCTATTGTGAAAAGAAAAAAAAGGATCAGATATCCGCTGAAAAATACATGTTATGATTATCTTCCGTAAAGTCGTTATGATAACAGCTTAAGCAAAAAAATTACGAAAAGACAACACATGTTTGCAAAGTTGAAGAAGTATAAAATGTATCCACTTTTTAAAGAAAATGTAACAATTTAATTTTAAACTCCGAAATAGAACTTAATCCCTAGAATTAGTAAACAAATAACCATAAAATAGAAACTGTTTACATTTTGAAAATTACCTATTACCTGCAATTTTTATGGATCCGTACACCAAAGTTAAGCTTAAACATATATTCAGTTCATTTTTCTTTTCTTTTCTTTTCTTTTTATAAAATGTATTCAATTTCCTTTTTTGAAAAATATTAAATAAATTTTCAATATAATCCCCAAATCTCGAGAATTAGAGAAAACATTGCCAGCCATGAATGTAAATGAAATGGATGACCATTAAAAGGAAAAAAAGAACACTTTTAAAAATATAATTTATACGGACAAACTTGAGGGTCAAACTTAAAGAATTAAGAGTATACCCAGTTTATATATATATATATATATATATATATATATATATATATATATATATATATATATATATATATATATATATATATATTTTTCTATATGAATTCTCTTTTTTTTAAGAAAATGCATAAATACAACAGCCGAGATGTACGTGATTTGAGCGTGACAGTTTAGACAAAATACAATGAATAAGTAACTTATATAGTTTTAAAATGCATCATCAAAGAAAATATAAGAAAAAGTTTTAACTTTAATATCCATCGATGAAACAAGTCTGATTTAAAATGGGTTTCAGCTGGCGATATTCATTCCCACGGATAGCAACACAAATTTTGATGCGTTAGACCCAATGATTTTGCACGAAATGAACACAGCATACCCTCTTTTTGAAATGCCTGCGCCTCGATTTGTATTAGTGCAGAGATATAAAACCAACTGATTATTAAAGATAAAACATTGCTCTATAGATGGTTTAATTTTCATTTTTTTAAGATTGGAATTTCTTTGATATTTCATCTACTAATTTTTTTAAGTAATAACTTTTTTGTAAAAAATAACTTCAAACTTTATGCTTATCCCACCAAATTGAGTTTACCTTTTTCTTCAAGATGGGACTCTTTGGATATGTGTATCGAGATACAGTTCGGAGCACAAGTTTGAAAATCACCACAATGAAATTAACTTCGAAAATGCCGAAAAACACGGTCATTGAAATGTGGCAAAACCCCCAAATTGAAGACCCTGATTTCTCATTCCTGTGCTTTTGCATTGTTCTTGTTCATAGTATGTCTTTCATTTTCACCCTATATTATCCTGAGAATTGTGATGTTTGACATAATACCTGAGAAATCTGACGTTATCCTCTCTGATCATCGATTAACTATCATTCATATATGAGGCAGTTTCAATAGCCACAATGAGAAATGGTTCATCCACTCAAATAAAAACAGATGAAGAAGGTAAATACTGTCAACTTCTTTATCGCATGCGAGATGACCTAGATCATGAATAAGTTCACTCATGGCCACGGTATAACTGGACACCATGCAAAACTATTAAACATTTTTCTTGCCTCCTGTCCCGACAGATGTTCCGCTACCTGTCCTGAAAAATGTTGCACACTCCCTTGGACTATTCAAACCACTCACTGATCACTGATGTCAAGGTTGATGCTAAACCAAGTCATTCGATATTCGAAAACTGATTAGCATAGCTTAAAATCTTAATTATTAGAAACTCCTCTCTAAGCATTCTTCAAAAATAATTTCCAGAAATGCCTCACACATATTTGAATGGATTCTTTCTGGTATGAGGAGTTTTATACCACACACAATGTATCAACAAAGACTGAAAAGCCAGCCTGGTTCACGCCTGAATATGCTGCTGCCATAGCTTACTGTAACCACAATTACCATGTCTATCACAGGAAACGGTATAGGAGAACTCTTACCGCATTCAGAAATGTCTGCGATCAGAACAGTTCAGGAAAATGGAAAGGGCAGCTATGCACAGTCAGTTCAGACCATAGTTGAAAACAAGACTTGGTTTGGTTTATTTTGTTTTACGGCATATCAACTTCAGTCGGTTATTTAATGCCAACAAGATTTTTAGGAAAGATTCGTATGAATAGAATATGTATTATTTTTTTTTCAAAAATGTTGAGGGGTTCTCCCCTTTTTACACAAATAAACTCACCCAGTATATACATATACTACGGCTACGTGAAGACCCGAGAGAGCAAGACAGAGGAGTCGAGTCGAGTCCAGAATAAAAGGTTGTAGGTAACCGGAAGAGTGAGGGTGTGGTAACAGCGTTGTAGGAGTCACATTGAGCGAGCACGTAGACTGAGTAAGAAGTCATACAGCGATACTTCAATACCAAAGGCTGTATATATATTTTGCTACTAACCCGTATTCCTGGAACTACTAACCTGCTTTACCAGTTTGTATTATTACGTTAATACATTATTTTCATATATTCATTCCTAGCGTTTGTTATTTATTGGTACCGGATTTCAACCCGGAATCCACAACAAAAAATGTATTGCTGGTAATATTTTTTTAATGTATTACTGGTAATATTTTTCCCAAAAAATGTATTGCTGATATTTTTACTATAAAAATCTTTTTTTTATACTTTCATAGTGTTTTAACCCCAGTTTGGGGGTTAATTATTTGCCCATAGCTAGGATGTAAACAGGTGCTACCAACCCGGGTCAGGGTGGACTTCGGAAAAACAGCAATTAAGAGTCGTTTCAATGCTTCTCATAACCTCCTGATTAGAAACCTTGCAGGTTATCGTCATAGCAAGAACGAACAAAAACTTATGCGTTATGGAATATCACTAACAAGATTCCCAATAGAGGAAAACCGTCAGTGCCTACTATTATAAATGTTCCTTGGATTCTCATGCTCGTCGGATAAGGCTAAGCTGTTTGAAATGAACTTTGCTTCTAACTTCATGTTAGTCGACAAGGGTCATCCTTTACTCGACTTTCCCTCGACTTACGGAGCACAAACATTTTAATTTCTCTATTTCAGCTCTGGAATTTTCTAAGCTCATCAAAATCTTCTATGAATTTTACCTGCCCAGATAAAAATTACGTGTACCTGTATTTTACGCAAAGGCATTCAATAAATTACGCCACAAAGATTTGTTGGAACTGATAAGCAACTTTGACATATTTGGTAAGGATATTAGAAAAATCCAGAAGCAAATCGCTTGCATATGGATAGAAAATAGAAAGGGGTGTAAGGCTAGGATGTATCTTCTCACCAGACTTATTCAATCTATACAACGAGGCAATTCTGAAAGAATTAGATATCCTACCATAATTCGTTATTAGCGGTCACAAAATTAACAGCATAAGATATGAAGGTGACAGTGTTGATAGCAGACACAGAAAGAAAACTACAAAAGCTCCTACAGAAGGTAGTGAATAAAAGCAAGAAGAAAGGACTAGTCATAAACTGCAAGAACAGAATGTATGGTCATTAGCAGAAGAATGAGCCCAAAATGCAAATTACAAATCAGATATAGTAAAAGTACAAACATTTAAATATCTGGGTACGACACTGAAATCCGAAGACGTATTGAGATAACCAAAGATGGTTCCCAAAAGATAAGTAGAGAATTAAGAGACAGAAAAACCTCGCTAGAAACAAAGAAAAGAGTGTTGAAATCTTACATGATATCGTTCGTCCAATTTGACCGTAAATGCTGGTAGGGATGAGGTAGAGACTTGAAGCAAAAGAAATGTGGTCCAAGAAAATGATATTTAGGATACCATGGACCGAACATATGAGTGACTACGAGGTTTTAGAGAAAATGGAAACAAAAAGAGAACTTATACTTAACATCAGGAATTGAATTAAAATTTCCGGGGCACATAATGAGGAAGGAGGGTTTTGAAAATTTGATACTCACAGGACAAATTGAGGGCAACAAGGACATAGGAAAATAGTGCATGACATACTTGATGAGCTTAAATAAATGGATGGGGGAACAGGGTTTAGGAGAAATAACGAAAATACAATATTTATTAAGAGCTACAAAGGACAGGAAATTGTAGAGAGCCATGATCGCATACGTCCTGAAGGCACATAAAAAAGAATTGTTCTGAAGAACCTTAGGCCAGGATTATCTACACTTATGCCAAAATTGTTTATCCGCTGCCTGAAAGAGAAATGGTTCCTAGGTTTGTGGAAAGTGTCAGCTGTACGCCTTGTTTTCAAGAATGTGGGTATACGTTCACCCCATCACAATATCGTCCTATCAGCCTCCTTAGTGTTAGCAAGAATTTCTTTAAATCTATTTTCAGTAAGAGGGTTGTTGATTACATCAACAGAAACAATCTCCTGAACAACAAACTGTATGGATTTCGCTCGTCTAGATTCACTGACATTGTTTTAACTGCCATAACACACAAAACCAGCGAAGCACTCGATAATAAATTCATCACGAGAGCGATCATCTTCGATATCTTAATGGCTTTTGTGTGGAAGTTTAAACAAACTCTCCAGTTATTGCATCTCCGGAAGAATCTTTTCAATTATCAAGTCCTTCCTGTCGGGTAGGTCCACGGAGGTCGTCATTAATAGTAAGTTTTCTTAAACTCAAGAGATCTATGAAGGCGACCCCTAAAGCTCTCTCATCGGATCTGCTCTGTTTCTGCTTTATATTAAGGATCTATTCAGGAGAGATTCTCAGATTATTATTAAATATATGTACAGATAAAATCGCCGTATATGGATACACCTCCAAAGATCTAGAGGATCAAAATTTGGCAACCGATCTCTCCTCATACCTAGGTTTAACAGTTAAATAGGGGAAAACTAACTTGTAATTTTCAATACCTCCAAAGCCAACCGAGTAATGTTTCATCATCACCGGGACGATCCTGGACATTCTTCAGTTGCGATGCGTGGCTTTAGGCTCCTCCCTTAACCTCATGTAGAATTAATATATACAATCCATGTCTAAAGAAGCTAAAAAATGGTCGGTTCTTTGTACTGTTCCAGAAAGTACAAACTCCTCTTGTCTTACAAAAGTCAAATTAAACTAAAAATACAGTATGACTGTCATATCTGAGCTGAATCTGCTCAATCTTCACTTTCCATCCTTGACAGAGCTCAAAAGCCTTTACTCAGCTTTGAGAGCGATTAATCATTTTCGACCCTGCAGCCCCTTTCACATAGAAGGAACATTTCAGTCCTATTGCTACTCGATATTTTCATGACATTCCTTAGTTCCATTATTTCAGACGTTTAGGGCTAGGACCCCATATGCCGGGTACACAGAATCAAATCATCCACATTTCCTCCGTATTCCATTGGTAAGAAGAAAGTTCCACTCAGTTTCTTCCCGAGAACCGATACTTTATGAACAAACTCCCGAGAGGATGCTTCCCTGAACGCTAAAATCATAATCTGTTCAAGTCTAGGATTATCTGTCCTACATATCTTTATAATCCTACATATTCTCATTATCTGCACTTACTTCATCCCTTTCATTCCATATAATAACCTCGGTCAGGAAACCTATGTTGAGTGGCTTTTGGAAGTGGTATTTTGAAAAAAAAAACTATTGCAATGTGCTTTAGAATGTCAGTTGCTGATTCTGCTATTTATATGATCATTTTCTGTCTATTTGTTAAAATCTGTTGTATTTTAATATAATATTTAATACAAATATACGTGTCAGCACACTTGTCGATAGTTTTTAAAAATTTCCTCTAGAAATAGTTATGAAAATATTGTTTTCAATAAAAAAAAACGGTGCTCTCTTCTCATTCGCAGTCTTTTGCTAATTATCAAGGTGCGTAAACGCCGCAAATTTTAGGGTTATTTATTTCTGGGTGGGAGCATAATTAAATAAAAATCATATCTATGAGTTCAAAATTATGTATTATATGCTTCAAACCTTGAATTTTTGCGCTAGGAAGTTTTATGACTCAAATCATTCTTGATTCTGATTGATTAAAAATACTGTTTACGAAATTTGAATCGGCATTCAGACGTAATATATCATTTTACATCAGTTTGAAAAAGAATGGCAAGAGAGTGTGCTGTTGATCAGTTGTTGAAGGACAAAGCAATGGCGTCGCTATACTATTCTGTAGGGGTGGCCTTGTGAAAAATAAAAACATCTTATCAGACAATTCCTAAAAAGTTATTCTTCAACAAATGTGATGCATGTGCTGATACTTTGCTTCCAAGAACAATGAGTAATTGATATTTTCAAAATTTTTTGATAATTTCCGGACAGACCTAGTATATTACCAATGTCAAATTTTACATACTGTAGGTATGATTGTTATTAAAATGCTGTAAATCTAGCGCTAGCTATCAACTGCGTTATAAAGTAGGTTTAAAAGAGGACTTTGTTCATAAAACCCCAATGCACTTAATAAATACGCGGGCACCATTATAAATGAATATGTGTCAATAGTAATGCAGCCAGTCAGAGAGATGGTATCGTTAGTTACTCAGAGGTAATGGTTGTAAAAGGAGCTTTTTTATTTAAAATAAAACCGTAATAAATAATTAAAATAAGTTCATATGAGATTCGAAAATTGTGAAAATGTATCTTCAACTGTGTTTCTGATTCAAGAAATACGATGGTAAGTAAAAAATTATCCGCATTTTCGCTATGACATATATTTAGATTTGTCATGCTGTCTTCTGCTCATGTGTGCTTATAGTTGGCACTATTGTAGTCACGCAATCGAAGTTTGAGCTTGATTGTCGCAGTTTTCTTGCTACTGTTACAGTGAAAACATGTCCGCTCGGCTAGCAGTGTGCACCAAGGAGGAACTAAGAGCAGTGAACCTATTTCTCTAGTCGGAAGGTGTATCAGGGGCTGAAATTCACCAGAAGCTTTTAACGCAATACTGTGACAGTGCACTGCCACGTACAAGTATGTATGAATTGATCTAGAAATTTAAAAGTTTCCGAGTAAAAGTACGACGCACTAAAATGGAGCAGATCGCTCGTCAACCTCTACCATTGACGAAAAGATTCAGCAAGTTCGATGGTAATGGCGAACCGGCGAGTTAACATCGATGAGGTAACCTGTCTTCTGAAGATTCGGATGAACAGAAGGCAGTGTGATAAACCTAAATATATGTTATGGCAAAAGTGCGGATAATTTTTGACTTATGTAATTTTTTACATGCAAATATCATTCAAATGCGTTTAACCATTTGGCGGAGTTAGTACTTAAGACGTTTATATATTAGGATGAGTGGAGCAGACTTCTTTAAAAAACGAAAGAAAATTAGACATAGGGTTTTTTTCATAATTTATGGGACGCTTTCAAGCAATAATATTTTATCATGAATTTAATTTTGTTAAATTTTAGTGTCATTAAGTATTAGAAAACTAAAGAAGATTTTGAATTTAAGAAGAATTTGCCGATTACCCAAAATTTTTACCAATATCTGTCATCTATATACAAAATGTGTCATCAATCTTCTTGATGATAATGGATGAAAATTAACAAAAAGTATATAATAATCGGAAATTTGAAAAGAATATCCTTCACTATATCTTGTCTACGTATATTTTAGGATTACACACTTTCTGATAGAATAAGATATAAATATTCCAATAATTGCCTTAAAAAATCTGTTCAGAACTACAAATATTAATTTTAATATAACATTTTTCTCTTTCAGTTATACAGCTGTATCATTATTGAATAGGTATCATATAAGAACTTGTTTTACTAATATTCAACTAAGCTGTAACTGGCACAGTTTCTTGCTTGCAAATAACATTGAAATTGAAACGAAAAATAATTATGCATCGAAACCAATCTTGGCGCAAATATGTCCCTTGTGAAATATTTGCTGATAAAAACATATTTGAATCGTGCTGACGATGCAACTTCAATTCATTTAGGAACAATTTCAGGTTTTAACAGCTGACTTACTTTTCATATAGCTACCATTTAATTCATGTCTGCCACGGGATAAATACACTATGTTAGATTTTATTATGCAATGTTTTCACGCGTTATATTGATATTAACTAACCTATGCACGAAAAGTTTTAAGATATAATTATATTCTTACTAGCAGCATTACCCGGCGTTGCCTGGTTTGCCTGGGTTTATTCAAAAAAAGATCATGAACCTCATCCAATCTGTAAAGTTAGAATAAAGGAAATTTTTCTTTAGTGCCTCTTATCTATATGGCAAAAAATTATAATGACATGAAGTGTGAAAACATTTATAACAGGAGAAAGTTGTTGTTTTTACAGAAGCACAGAAGATACAAAAAAATTGTCAGCAAATGAAGAGTACATTAATCGCAATCGAGAAATTCTTCGTTGACAGCTTTTGCTCAAACTACATCGAATGATCAACATGCATTGGAAGGAGAAAAAATTCAACAAAGACTTCTCCTAGCAGCCGTCCCAAGGCTGAAAACCAACGTTCCCCAAAACTGTATAGAATTGTTCTTTGCTCCTCAGTTTCGACAGCTCGAGTAGCAGCGTTCCTTCCTCGTCTAGTTAACCGTTGCTCATTAGTTTCTGCTGACCTTCCATTAGCTGTACGAATAGCATTTTGTGTCAGTCTAATTTGAGTTTCGTGTTGCGAAGCGTTTCTTCTCCGTGCTTTCATGCGTTTGACTGTAGTAGTAGCACGTCCAAGTGAAGGATTTGCCATTACTGTCAGGCTGTAGTTGGAGGGGTTTGGCTAATCTTTTTGAATAACAATGAAGAAATCAATTAAAAAGCAAGAATATTATACACATTAATGGAAATATAACCACAATAAATTAAATGCAAGTTTATAAGGGAGACCACGGGGAGGTGGTAAACAATTATAAGCAAGCTCGTAAAATTAGGATTTATCTAAAAATAGACTATGAAAGAAAAGAAAACGTTCTAGTGATAAAAATAAAAATTAACGTGCAGTTAGAAACCTCGGGAACGTTAAAACGTACACGCTAAGTTTAGCATAATTATAAATGAATCGAAAGAGGGTCTTTACATTATTATAAGTGCATTTTTCAGAATAAAAGTGTCAAAATTTTAGGGCTCAAGTTTCCAAATATATGAGTTAGTAAGCATTGTTTAAACTCTGATTAGAAGATGATAAATACATAATTAAAAATTGGCATTTGCGCTTAAACTTTTGTAATAATATAATTTTCACAAATTTAAATTTAAAGTATCAAAAATTCAAAATATACATGCATGAAGGCAGCCTACCTTTTTACTGGATGACAAATTTGATGCGAATGAGATTTTTTGCATTTATTTCATCACATAGTACTAATGAACATTACACGTGAAGCAAAATCGATAGTACGCACTGCATAACTCGATCGATCATTGCACGTGGAGCAAAATCAATTGTACACACTACACATCTCGATCGATCTCGCACACGCGTCTTATATCTACGTGCACTTCTCTCATCGGTGCACACTTTCGTTTGCACTTCTTCTTTTTTTCTTATGGAAGGATATAATTTTTGCCGTCAAGTTAATGCAAACTAAACTATTTCAGTACAAAAACGGGAAATCCATGGAAAAAACTGATATTTTTCATAATGTATTTATGACATAAGGGTGTCAGTTTTGATTTTGAGCTGATTGATCTAAACACAAATTATGTGCAAATTTTCATCGGAATGCTGCTAACCACTACAATTGAAAGACTAATGGAGCAGCAAGGTGTTCATGAGTCATTTTAGGGGCCCCTTATATAGTTTTCAAAATCTGATAATCGTTTTTGATTCATTTTAAGATTGTAAAATACATGTAAAATTCCGTCGAAATCGAAGCAATTTGAAAATTTAGGGGTCCCTTTGGTTCACCCTAGGGGTCAAAATTTCAAGCCAAAGGACAGGTTTAAGACTACTAGTAATTGAAATAATAAAGCACATCTTTTTAAAGTTTTCTATTTAATCGACTTTGTGGCCAAAGCTGTAGACTTAATTGAAAATTTCGGGGTTCTCTGCTGGTCCCCTAACTCGTGGGGGTCCCAGTGTTGATTTTCAGTGAATTTCAAGTGACTACTTCAGTTACTCGATATAATATCAATATGTACTGAAATTTTCGTTGAAATTGGGGAATACTGCTACAAAATACACTTGAAGAAAATTGAGGCATCAAGGGGTTTATAGGGTCATCCTGGGGGACCCCTCATGCATTTTTAAAAATCTGACAACCGATTTTTATCTCATTGTAAGAGCGTAACAAACATGCAAAATTTCATCAAAATCGAAGCAATTTGAATTTTTTTTTTTTGGTCCCAGTGTCGTGAGAACCGAAAATCAATATAGCGTATAATAAGCGTGACAGTAAGTTGCATACACTTATCAAGTTTCATTAAAATCGGCCTCAGGGTTTAGACTTCAAGTTTGAAAGTTTAAAAACAACCGAACTAATGGAAATTCCCATTTAAACATTATATTTATTGATTTTTGAAAAAAAATTTTTGCCCAGACACATCCAGTATCGAGTACAATCTATGTTCCAAATTTGGTGGAAATATGCCTTATGGTTCTCGAGTAGTTCGCGAACACACACATGCACACACACACACATACACACACACATATTCAGTTTTATATATATAGAAGATAGATAGATGATAAATGCCTCATAAGAATTTCAGCTTATAGTATATGTGTTTATTAGAAATATTTACAATAATTTAGTGGCATAAGATATTATTTTGCACCACGAAAGTTATTCATTATATTGTAAATAAATATAATATTATAGTTACTGACATTTAATTCTTAATTCCATACATAGGGTGTATCAAAAATATTTTTACAAACTTTGGGCTGGTTCCTCACGCCAAAACAAGAATAGATAAAAATCCAGAGGATTGAGTTCGAGGGAACATGCAAGCCATGGAAACGGTCCTCCCCTACCTATCCATCTTTCATAGTAGATGTCAGCCAGTGCATCGCGAACAATGTGACTAAAATTTGCTGGAGCCCCAACATGCATGAACCACATGCGTTTTCGTACTAGTAGACAGCTCCTGTAAGACGTGATGGGAGAACATATGGACCTACCAGACAGTCACACAATTTATTTATAAACTGATGCTAGTGTCTAGATCTTGTATTGTACTATAGAATTTCCGATCCGTCTACATATGTTGGTTGTTTAAATTTGTTATTCCATCTCTTCCAAATTTTTGCCTTATCCGTAAACAAACTGAAGAGAAAAACAACGGATCAGCAGTTTGTGCAATAAACCATTGACAAAGGTTCTCTCGTGGTGAGTGATCTGAGGGTGAAAGGTCCTGCACACGTTTCAAATGAGACGGATACAGAAGTTTCTCTTGAAGCATTCTCCATGCAGTACTATGAGATGTACGACATTCTAGGTCCGCTTGGCGTTTTCTGATACCTGGATCGTCCCGACAGCCTGTAGGGTGTGCTCTTCGTAGTCAGGCGTACGAGTGGAACTCGGTCTTGCGGTTCCATGGATCCTGTCTCAGAAACATGACAATAAACAGCAGCAAAGGTTGGATGACTTGGTTGCCTTCGGTCTGGAAACACAATCTGATACAGCCGTGCAGCCTCGCGTTCATTACCATTCGCGCGGCCGTATCTAAAAATCATATCTGCCTGCTCACGATATGAACATCCTGCCATTTTTAAACCGAACACTTCTTTGTTAACTCACTGCTACACACGTTAAACTTTGAAGACGAACTTGTCACAAAAGTACACGAATGACAAATATAACCTAGTCAACACAGCGCCATCTATCGTAAACTTTCTTTAAACTTAACTAAAAAAACGTAGGATTTGCAAACATATGATTATATGGACTTTTGTCCTTGTTTTGTTGTGAGGAACCCGCCCCAAACTCTGTAAAAGTACTTCTGATACACCTATATATATATATATATATATATATATATATATATATATATATTTGTACACATACAGGGTGTGACAAACATGCCTTCCACATACAGGGTGCGATGGATAAATTGTCGTCTAAATCACGCACAAAAAATAAAAAATGAAAATGACACTGACACTCATTTTAACAGATATATTTACGAAAATCAAACAAAAATATCTTTAAATACTAAATTTGTTCAATAAAATTGCCATTGGCTTCAACCACAGCCTCCATGCGATTTCGGAATTTCCTGCAACTTTTCTAGATGATCTACACGTTTAAGTTGGTGAATGCTGCCATAATCCTTGCCCTCAGTTCATCTTTTATGTTACAAGAAGTTTTGTTGGTATCTCGCTCAACTGCGTTCCACACAAAATAATCAAGGAGGTTGCAGTCCGGGGAGTTAAGTGGATAGATGTAAAGGGTGATATGGTTGCAGAAATTGTCTGACAGTCATGACTGGGTTTTCCTGTTTGTGTTGTATGGTACATTTGTGTGGTATAGAGTCCATTTGCCAGACATAGGGACAAAATTCGCTTGAGGAGAAAATGGAACTAATGTCTTTAATTTAATTACAAAATTAAATTCGGGGCTTTTAGCTTCTATTTTTGAAACATGGTTAGAATTGTGTAGCGGAAAAAACATAGTTTAAATCAATTAATTTATAATATTAATGCTCTGTAAATTTACATTGAGCACTATTTTGTAAAAATAAAAATATCTATAAGAACACTGGATCTTACTGTTCTTTCTTTTTTTTATATATATATATATATATATATATATATATATATATATATATATATATATATATATGTATGTATGTGTGTGTGTGCGCGCGCGTGTGTTTGTGTGTGCGCGCGTGTGTGTGTATGCATGTGTGTTAATTTAAAAGAAATTAGATGGTAATAAACAAGAAAAGTGGATTGAACAGCAAAAATATTATTTCAAAAAGTTGTTTTTGCTAGTATAAACATAATTTCAAATGCAAAAAATTAAACGCATGAGGTAAACTAAACTAACATCTTTCATTAAACATTAGAAAACGAAATTTGTAAGTTGGGTGAAGTACATGATAATTATTCTTTGTATTTCATTGTAGGAATTGCTAATGATAAATCTAGAGATGTATTGGATTTATCTGGTGGCTGGGATAGAAATTGTGGCCTTCAGACAACTAATACGAAATATAAAACAAACGTTTGTAGATTAATGTTCTGGGTTAGTATTATAAGTACTTTCAAAATTGATGGTGGTCTCAAGATAGATGCGGAGAATTATTGTAACTTTCGTATAAACTTTTTTTTTGGTCGGGGGTACAATTCACAATTAAGAAGCTTTAAGTTAAATAGTATATTTATGCAAACAAAGCTGCTTCACATTCTACAAAGTATTACTCACCTTGGAAGAAGTATTACAAAGACACAAATGATTAGTATAACCCAAACCTCAGCAGATATAAATTAAGTCGAAAATGTGTGGTCCATCATTAAAAAGATATATTTGAAAATAAAAAACAATATTAAACAAAAACGATCTTTAGAAAACTGCTGTAAATTAATGTTTAAGTTTAATAAAATCGATGGACAAAATCTGAAGAGTATATAATGTCAAAGTTCCAACCAAATTTACAAAGTCAAATAATAAAATAATTTATTCGTGTATATAGGATAATGTGTTAGTGAAATATATGTCTGTACTTACTGCTGCGCTTAGTATGTGCTGATCATTTGTACAACGTGACCCTCAATAACTTGGTCTACAGGCGTAGGAATGCTCTGTTACCTATTTCAAAGTATCACACACAGACGCACACACACTCTATTGAAGCACCACAGACTCGTCACATCCATGTTTGTGTGTGTGTGTGTGTATATATATATATATATATATATATATATATATATATATATATATATATATATATATATGAATAGATAAAAGATAATCCGCAGCTATGGGTAAAATAGCAGGATACACATACAGCCTTGGGTGGCAACCAGTCTAAAAGAAAGGAACTCTGAATTCAAGTTGAATTACACTATCCTAAAAGTATGTATACGCGTATCCGGGAACTGCTTGTGAATCCAAATTCTAATGAAACTTTTATGTCCTCGGACCCGGTATTAAAAGAAGGCCAATTTTCCATAAGGAGCAGAGAGGAAACTAACTATATATATATATATATATATATATATATATATATATATATATATATATATATATATATATATATATAGTCAGCATGTAGTATTGATTTCTATTTTCACACTGTCTATCTCTATAAACGCTTTATCTCCGATATTGAGCCTTATTTCTCTATCAATTCTATACCAACTTTAAAACTATATAAAACAGATGTCTGTATGTATGCGTATGCTATTTATGCATGTCCACATTTCTCGACCGATTTCAATGAAATTGTACACATGTTGCAAATTTACCAATGTAGATCACGACCGCCTTTTCAATCCCCAGACCTTCGGGTTTAGCAGAAAAAATCGATAAAACTGAAGGTTGATACGACTTTTTGCAAATACCAAGGCAAAATTACACGCGAACAAAATTGTTACTGGATGAGCTGATGTTCTTTGCACAGCTCATGTTACGAGGTTTATCTGGAGTACTTGATAGTTTTCCTGCGACATCGGCTTCATAAAAATTGCAAAAAACTGTGAAAAAATCGGGTTTTTCGTACTACTTAAAAAAAATTGAATAACTTTTTTATCCGATATTTTTCAAACATGTCTAAAAAATTGCCATCATGCCAGATATAAGACAGTGTGGTTTTAGTTCTGTTCGCTTCCCCGCGCATAAAAAACGCACGAAAAACTGCTCAAAAAGCCCGTTTTTCGGCCATAACTCCCTGGTTTTTCATCCGATGGTTTCCAAATTTGCCATGTAAATGACATATGACACACAAATTGACTTTCGGGAATGTTTGGTTTAGATTTCACTTGTGGACAAAATCTACGATAAACTAGGTCCCAAATCAGCATTTGCCGTTTAGCCAATAGTTTCTTCATATGATTCCATCCTAAATTGGCATTCGAACAATCTTTGATGCAATGATTGCTTGAGAAGGATAATTGAAGCGTTAAATGCCCCCTCCCCCGAAGAATGTCTTATTAACCCTAGCTTTACAGTAAACGTGCGAAGAGGGAGGGAGCGTTCATGCGTTTGCATTTGCAGTTGAATCAAGCTTCATTGTTTGATTATTAGATTTGTGAACAATGCCATACTATTTAAACGTTGTTACGGCCATTTACGAAAATTTACAGAATATCTAAAACATTCAAACAATTTAACCTCGAGCCACGACCACGCAACAAGTTTTTATCGATGGAATTCCTTTATTAAGAAAAATCAAACACTTGCGAAGAATATACCGTAAAAAAGATGAGGGGTGTAGCTTAGCATACCAACGGATGATGCATGCAAGCGGAGACGCAGTCAGACATTTCTAGACAGAGAGTGAGTGTATACAGAAGGTGCGGGTATACAGATGGTGCGTTTATACAATTGCAGACATGTACACCCGAGGAACTCCGGTTACGTCGACTAGTATATATATATATATATATATATATATATATATATATATATATATATATATATATATATATAATCAGGAGGATTTAAGAAAGGATACCACTTTTGCAAACCCGATGTTTTTTTATGCTGGTCACGAATATATATCAGCGAAAATTATATTTGAACAACTATTAAAAATATCTATGCATATTTACACCAGTTCGAATATGTAAAATATAAAATACATTTTCCTTAGTAAAATACATTTAAAATTCCCATCATCGATCTTATTTTATAATTCTAAAGAACCACTTTATATATATATATATATATATATATATATATATATATATATATATATATATATATATATATATATATAATAATGTTAGACAAGATAAATTCAACTTTCCAATATTATTTAATATCAATTTTTTTCCAGTTTTTTTAGGTATAAAAATTAAAAACAAGCCAGCAGCATGCACTCATACAATAAACATACACAAATACACACAAGCATACGCGCACACGCACACACACACTTGTGAATAGAAGATAAGCAATATTTAATTATATTCATATTTAAGCATATGTGAGGGAATTATGTAGCTATTGAGTTATAATTCGAAAAATTACTAATCGTTGAAGTTTTTTTTTTAATTTGTTAATTTTTAAGGAAAATTGAACGAGAAGAATTTGCTAGGAACGGCGTCAATATGAGTGATTTTCTACGTATTAGTTTGTAGGTCACTGTAAGGCCCTGTTAACCAGATTTAGAGTTGGCGCCATTATTCAGTTAATAATAAATTAACTATTGGTTTAATATTGTAGAAAAGTTTATTGTAAGTTAAATAATTTTTACTTATTTGCTTTAAATATTCTATTAATTTTCTTCTAATCTTCATAAATATCTGTTTGGTTATATTCTTTCTTTTCATTTTATTTTTGGATTTCTATTTCATTCGGGCTCAATTTTCGTATATTTTATTTTCTTTATTACCCATTCATTTTATCATTAGCATTCATTTTTCTTTCTCTCTCTCTCTCTTTCTCCCCCTCTCACCAGTTTCCTTGTTCCACATTTCTCCTTGAATTATTCTCACCTTTTTCTTCCACCTCATCCAGATGTGCACTCATACATATGTATCTGAAGGAGATTTTGTGGTTGCATGCAAGTTCTATATAAACGTGTGAGCATGTGTGTCTTTTTGTATATATGTAAATGTATGAATGAATGTCTGTGGGCTGAGTATTACTTAATAAGAACGAAAGACTTTTAATAGACTCACAACAAAGTGGCTGTCCTAATTCTTATTGACATTTAAAAATTGCTGGCGACGCACATTTCGCATAGACTAAAATCCTGGTTAGATGGCAATGTAAACTACTGAAAAGGAGCAACCCAGATGCACGGCGACAAAAAAAAAAAAAAAGAAGAAAAATCAGTTTTCCTTAATATAATAAAAATTAACTGTTTTTAAAATCTATTGAACCAGTTGTTATCTAGATTTTTGAACATTAATTACACATAAATTAATACAGGGATTGTAGTTTGATTTTGACTAAAAATGGATATATTTTCCGAGAGATTAGACAAAAATTTGCCCACACATAAGCATATATATAGAGAGAGGTTACTTAAAATAAAAATGCTCTGTTATTTTTTACTTAAGAACTCAATAAGAGCTAAACAGCTTTTGTTATAAATCGTTATTCAACACAAGTTAATTGTATTTGATTAGTTTGTTATTCATACACGGTATACGTGTATTTTTTCTATTTTTTACGAAAGTTCATCCAATACAAGAACTCAAGAGCCAATCAAGCTAGAGGGTTACTGAATAAGGTGTGTGATATGAATTTAAGAGTATGCAGTAGGAAGTGAAGATTATGAGGGTAAGGAGGATATCTTATGATTGATCCTTGACTTCAAGAAGTTAAGATTATTGATGTTAGAGATGCCAGATTGTCATTTTTGGGGAGGAGTTGCACAGTCTTTACTTCCCAGTCCAAAAGCGTCGCCACATCATTTTGGGGGACAAATCATTTTCCATCCTGCAACCTATCTCTCACAGACGAGATGTCACAAGCCTCTCACGGCTATATCGCTACTTCTGTTGAAAGTGCTCAAACGAACTACATTCCTCAGTTCCACCAGTTCTAACCTTCACGTCATGTTACGCAAATTAGAGTGAGCTTTTTCCCGGTAACCACTGCACTGTGTAACCGACTTACAAGAAGATGTTTTTCCCGATCACTATAATCTTAACCTGTTCAAATCTAAAATATACAACAATGGTGATATACCGGAAGACTTAAGTAGATCCATTTTCACAGCACTGCATAAGGAGCCAGGTGCAAAAAAATGTAAACTCCATCTGACAATCAGCCTAATGAGCCATATAACAAAACTTATCATCCCAATTCTGATGAATGGAGCGCGCAGCAGAATTAGACCAGAAATTGGACAAGAACAGTGCGGGTTCGTTATTTGTGCTCAAAATGATATCAGAAAGAGCCATATAAATGCAGAACAAGGTGTACTTGTTTTTAATAGATTATGCAAAAGCGTTTGATAAAGTAAGTCACTAAGAACTGTTAAAACTGGTAAATAACCTCGACATACATGTATATGGGAAATATATTAGAATAATCTAGAACCTATACTGGCAGCAAACAGTCTGCATGCGGATCGAAAATGAGTTCAGTAAATGTACAAAAATATAAAGGAGTGTAAGGCAAGAACGTGTCTACCATGATTCATTATTGGCTGTCACAATCTTAACAATAAAAGATATGCAGACGACACAGTGTTGATGGCAAACACATAAATGAAACAACAAGAAATCCTACAGAAGGTAGTGAAGGAAAACGAGAAGAAATAAATAATTGTAAGAAGACGGAATGCATGGCTGTTAGCAAAAGGAACAGTCCAGCCTGTAAATTACAAATTGAAGATACCAAAATCAAACAAGTACGACAATTTAGATATCGAGGAAGCCTTTTAATAAAGGACGGAATGTGCGACACTGATATCCGAAGGCGCATTGGGATAACGAAAGATGTCTTCCAAAAGCTAAGCAAAGGATTAAGAAGCAGAAACAAATAAAATAGTACTTAAATATTATGTAATATCAGTCCTCCTCAAGTGAATGCTGGACGATCTCTTCCCACATGAAGAAGACTTGTTGCAACAGAAACGGGGTTCTACAGAATGATGCTGAGAATATCATGGATCGAACATGTGAATAACGACAAAGTTCTAGAGACAACAGAAACAAAAATGACACTTATACTTAACATCACTTATACTTAACATCAGACAGTTGAAGTTGTTAGGGCACATAATGAGGAAAGAGGGCTTGTACCTGGCGAGCTTCAATGAATGGATTGAGTTTAGGAAAGATTGCGAAAAGACAAAATTTATTGAGAGCTACAAAGGACAGGAAGTTGTTGAGAGCCATAATCTCAAACGTCCGGAAGGAACACGACATATAGAAGAAGAAAAATATTTAAATCTATTGAAAATCATTTAATACGTCACAACCCATTGAGTCAACCGATATACAAGGGTGACCGTAATTATGTATTTCGTCGCTATGAATTCTGGAAGCTGAACCATGGTTGAATGGCACGAAACTGTCTCTTGAATTTTTTATTATCTCTTTCATTCGAACTGTGTGTCGTTTCGTGTGTATTTCAAAGTTTATCCCCATGAAAGATTATAAATTACTCGGCATTTTTCTTACTGTATGAATTCCGAAAATGGTTTACTGCCACAGAAGTATTTAAATTCACTTATGCATACGATTGCAGTGGATGTTTGTTCATATCAGTTATAGTTTAAAAACGATATCCGACAAAAGGCACTGTGAAAGAACATCCACTGTGAATAAAGAAATTTTGAAATAGATTATCGTTCTGGATTTACGTCAAAGTACCAGATATTTTGCGCAAAACTTAATATGTTGTATTAAATTGTTCATGGACATGAGAAGCGAATTGATAAAACTGGCAAAGACGGAATTTGGGTTCCCCATGAGATTTTGCCTGAGAACCACCATCTGCGGCAGTATTTTATCCACTAATTCTAACCATTCATTTTAGCATCGCATTATTACAGGTGATGAAAAATTGGTTTTGTATGTTATCAGAAAATGAAAGAAATTTTATATATAAAGTACAGTGTATGTGTGCGTGATTGTGCTTATGTGTGTCCAAGCAACTCCTTGCTCCCACTGGTACGATTTCAATGATTCATAGCTCATTCAAAAGCCATAGAAAAGTTAGACACAGAAAACGATTTTCGTTGAGCTCAGATTCAGGGTTGCCAGATTATGCGATGTTAAAAACATATATTAATATAATATACTAGCCATTATCTTAGCTTTCCTGGTCCAAGGGAGTAACTTTTATTTTCCTTTTATATCTAGAATTACAACTAACTTAAAAGTCGTCCTATTGAGCGGCATTTAAGCTAGCTTCTATGGAGGACTCTTTGTTTGGCCATCATCACAATAGCTAGGGAGGAGTAGATGCGATAGGCATCAATAAACTACAGAAGAACTCAAAATTGATCGCTGCATTTAAGTATTGAATTAATGTTTAAGCTTACCTTTTAAAAGTTCAACGATAATTCCTCTGCCGCCACTCAATTTAAAAACAATTTGATGTACATAGATCCTTATTTTCCGTATAAACAATTATTTTTATTTCATGGTGACAGAACAGGGGACAATTTATATGATAAAATTAATATAGTGTAAAGATGGGGAAATAGAAATTAGAATTAGTTACACATTCAACATTTAAAGAGTTAGAGAAATGTAATAGCTATCAGAAAAGATATAAAAATAAAACCGATATTATACAATCTATATGAATAAATAGCGAAATAGGAACTCAATTCTCCCACCAATTCTGACATTAAAAAGCCCCAGCTCTACTTTATTGTAATTTGCTCGCTAATAGCTCAATATCTGTATTATATATTATCTACTTCTAGGCAATATCACTCTTCAGGTTTAACTAATTTGCATATTGATTTTAAAAAAGTTTTTTCATTATTTAACTGTCCTTCATTACTGTTTTTTTATTCGAAGATTGTTTTGATTTTCATATCAAAAATAGTTCTGTTTAGGAATATCGTCTTATATAGTGCAGAAAAGTGTTTGAAATTTGCATTTTACTTGGCCTTCAGCAAGTTGACATCTATTTGTAAAAGTTTCCTTAACTACAGCAAGCTAATTTATGAATGAAATGTTCATTTAAAATTTTTGTTTCAAAGATTTCAAGTAGTGAATTTATCTTACTTTGAGAAACGATAGCGAGGGGGTGAAGCCTGCTAGTAGATTATAATGAAATGAGAAATCAGCACCAACATCCAAAACAGGTTTCTATCTACAGAGGACCTTGCACCTTGATAGAATATAAAAGGTGTTTTCCATTACAAGATATAGATCATGAAAGACCATATCGCGGCAAACGTCCATTGCCAGCAAATTACACGGAAAACAAAGAATTACATCGAAATGTCCTGCTTTCAAAAGGTCTTATTAACCAGCATAACAATACTACAACACTTTATGAAACATATCTAATAAAAATAAGATTGTTAAAAAGGGAGGTTCTACACTATCCATATTCATTAGATTTAGGGTCTACAGATTTTAAATTGTTTAGATCATTAGAATATCTCATAAGCAGCAGAACATTCAGAAGCAAGAAGTTGAAAACAATCTTTATAAATTTCCTAGAAAAATAGATTTCTTTAAGAGTAAAATCAAAGATTTGCCTTTCAATTAGGTTGCAATCGTTGAAAATGAAGGTTATTTCATTTATGATGAAAGGTATTTAAATAAATTCAACATTTATTTTTATATCCTTTCTGATAAAACGTAATTACTTTCTGAACACAGTAATATATGATAAGTTTGATACAATTCTATTCAGTACTGTTGCTATGAAAACTGACAGACATAGCATTTTAAGTTTTGAGATAAAAATTGCACGCCTTTACACACGCACGCACACACACACACATGCAACTTGTGATCCCTCCTAAATCTTTTTTAATAAAATGTATACTTTTCCCAAAAGACAGATTTTATTTACTTGTTCAGAAATAAAATAGATTGATACTGTAAAAAGTTTCTTTGCGTCGAAATTATATGAAAATATTCGAAATCTGAGCTATTTTTCTTAAAATGAAAACTCTGAAACGCGTTGATTATCAAACATATGTTTTTGCTTTTAGTGGTTGGGTGGAATTCAAAGACAGAGTAAAAACTTCACGCTAAGACTTCCCGAATTATATAAATGCCGAAGGAAAAATATGCTATCATCTCTGAGTGTCTCACCAAAAAAACATGGGACACTACGATACGAATGATGGGAAAACTGAGGAAAAAAAGAAAAGAAATGAAAAAGAAAATGTGAACCAAAATATATAAATAAAGAAATAAAGATAAACAAAAGTAATTAAAAAGGATTGTTATCAAAGAAACTCGATAGCAAAGAAAATGTCCATTTTCTCTATATGCTGGATTTTCAGTGGAAATAAATAAACAAAAAAGTGAATTCATTTCTTCACTGTTGACAATCTCTTGGGATTTAGCTGAGAAGTAGATTCCGTAGGCCATTAGCTGTATCTTTATTTTTGTTATTAGTTTTAATGAACCCATCTCATTTCCTAATATACATCTACTTTATTTTTATCCGTTTGCATCACTGTTTTTAACGTCTTTCTCAAAAGATCATTTTTGCAATTACTAATCAAATATCACTACTGCCTCATGACACGTGTTTATTTATTATTAGGTATCTAACTTTTAGATAATGTGAAAATTTCTTGTAAACGTTTATAATGTATATTATGAAAGAATATAAATTCAATGTAAGGAAAGATACAAATATTTCACTGTTTATTGCGTTACTCCAGTATAAGCTTCTATTCCTCAACTTTTATCAATATACTTTCACTGGCCAACTCTTTATCAAATGCTCCATTACGTAAAAATCTTTTCAGATGTCGAACACCTTTCTTCTTAAAAGAGCCATAAAATGAAATATACCTAAACGCTTTCGTGATAGCGAGTCAGCATTTTAAGAGTTTAAACATTACTTGCATTTTTTTTGTCTTCATTTTCGACAAAATCTTCGATGCTAGGTGACTTTTACAATGTCGATATAAGATAAAACAACACCTGATAACTTTATCCTGATAATAAAACTAAACAAAAAAAATGAATATCTATTTTATGGTAATCAATGATGAAAAGAAAATATATCACTGTAATTGAACATTCGAAAGGCAATATTTATCTGTTAAATGTTTGTCCAACCATTTAGTCTTTGACTGAATTTATCGTTTGAACGATGGTAAAAATAAAAGATTTAGTTACTTTAACATATAACTTTTTGTATTTAGTTACTTTAACATATAACTTTTTGTATTTTTTCTTTAACGTTACAAGATTACAAAAATGTCAGTAAATTTGCTGCTCCCACAAACCCTTCCCTACCCCACTTTACCCTGACACTGTCGCCCCGAAGTTCCACTTCGCTTACGTTAGCACCCTGGCGAGTGGATGTTTTTTTTTTTTTTTTTTTTCAACAGCAGTTGGCGTTTATTAATAAGAGACATATGCTACCCAGAGAAGGTGGAGCTGAATTTGTAAAACTCTATCAAAAAGCATCAAACTTATTCCGCTTCCCGTTTTAAGTATCATTCGTTTTTCTATGAATTTAAAGAGCCCAGAAAGCAATTATGGCCCTTTGTGTCTGAATATCTTTGCAGTATTATATCGACGCCTGGTGATGCCACTTAACTCAGTTCTTGTACAACTGTATCATCTGGCGCTATCCATCTAATTTACTTAAATACATAATTCGTTGTTTTGTAGAGGAATTATACACCGATATATTATTTCTTTTGAGCCTCCCATAATCTATAGGGACATTTATAATAAAGGCCCTTTATTTAAGAAAAAAACATTTTTGGAAACAGAAAATGAATACGAGACATTCAAAATAAAACAGTAACAGAATCTCCATACGAAATTAACCACTGTATTTTAATGAGATCAAAAAAATTGACTTACTTTATGAAAAACAGCTACTTTGATACAATTGTTCATTATTTTAATGTATGAAAGAAACAGTGACTGTAATAAACCTAGAAACCTTTGAAGGTTTTGACTGTGATATTCAGACATACTTAAAAAAACTTTAAATAAGCTTGAATTTCGTATATTTCTGCTTTAAGAATAACCTGTGATAATATTTATTATTGGCTTGAGATTTTATTTATACTTATTTATTTTTCCGCTGTTATTATCTTAACGATAATAGTGCATTGTTAAAGAAGGAGAATATATTGGAAAATAAACATTTATTTTATAAGATGTTTTTTTTTTCTCATTGGGCTACGGACTATTTGATGTTGGTAGCATAAATTCGCAAAAAAAGAGACTTTATCTAGATTAACAAGTGTCCTCATAGATATTAAGCATCTATCATTTTTTAAACTTACAATTTCTTCCGGACCAACTATTTATACCTATAATGAATTTGTAATAAACTACAAGCAAGTAACGTCTCACCTAATTACAGAGTCAATTAGAAATTTAAAATGAAGTAGATGAAAATGAAATAAAAATGATACCATCTAATTTAAATCATTCATCTATGATAATTCTAACCTACACTAAACCAACATGTAACAGTCTTTAAGTTAGCAAAATAGTCCCAAGTAATATTCTCTAGTAAAACTCACCTAAAGAAAATAATCACACACAAATAGTAATATATAACAATAAACAAATTTAGTGACGTTCTTTTTTCTAACAATATCACAGGAAGTATCATGATTTTGCAGGAAACTAATGTAGCCTTTGATTTAATATGTTCCACTATTTAGCTTTATTTCTATTTAGGTTAACTTACGATAACAATTCTCACTCTTTTTGTTGTCCTAATGGCAGCATACTTTTTCAAATCCACTACCATCAAATATGATTTCTGAATAGTCATATCAACCTTTATGTGTTATTTAATGCCGAAATCAAAATAATTTGAGTCGTTCTCTCGTCTAATTTCATAATAGTTGATTGACATTTTGAGATTTGAAATAACTTAGGCGATACTGTTTGGAAACGAATTTTAAAAAACACTTTCTGAAGTTATTTGTCCATCTTCTAATAGGTCACACAAATATTCATAGGGATTGAATAAATAATTCCGTAGCCTGATATGCAGTTAATAATTTAATTTTGATCTGAATTTTCCACCATTTAATGTTTTCGATGGAAGATCAAATTCGTGTTTAGAGGATACATCATAAGGCTAAGTATACAACCCTCCATCTACTTAATTTGCATACCAATGGTGTCTTTGTAATGGTGTCACATGTCTCCTTTCAAAACTACTGTCTCTCTTGCTAGATGTGACATATACAGATCTTGTTGCAAAACATTTGCGTACTTTTGTGTGCACCATGTTTCATAGTGATGATGGTCTGCTTGAGTAAAATAAGGTCACTATTGCTATCCGCGAGTGAGACTAAACTGGATCTAGGAGCACTCGTCTGTATTCAAGGGATTGCTGCGGGTCAAACTGAACCGCTTTTCCTTTTCTTTTTCTCTTAAACATTCTAGCTGCTAACAAAAGATGTCTGCTGTATTAGTAACAAATTGAATCACACAGACGAAGATTCCCCCAAAACTTACTAACATTTTCCATGGAGGGATGTACATTTATATTAAGTGTTTTCACGTGTTCACTTCCGTTAAGCTATTTTTGTAGAGTGTCCAGTTTTCATCATCAGTCATTAATCAGTGCAAAAAGGGCGAAATATTTTGATAAGAGTGAAAAAAAATGAGCTAAATTTTTAGTTGATGAGGAAACTATTTGGCTACTTTCAATCCCTTGCCAAAAATATGAAGAAGAAAAGATGAATGATTTGAATGGTTTGAAAAGTTGAATGGTTTGAAAAGTTGAATGGTTTGAAAAGAATGGTAAATATAGTTAATACTGATTATTATAAACAGAGCATTTACTTAAATATTTGTACCAATAAAAATAACGTATAAACAGAAAATATATTAAAATATTTGTCGGACTTAGTCGATTTCATTATATATATATATATATATATATATATATATATATATATATATATATATATATATATATATATTACAAAGAGTTAATCATACTTTGTAATATAAAATATATACTGGCTGTTTTATTATGTCTATATATATATATATATATATATATATATATATATATATATATATATATATATATATATATACATATATTGAATTTTGACTGTATCTCCAAAGTTAGCTATAATAATGTCAGAAAGTAAGATTTTGGTGCAATATTAACAGTTCTCTCTAGGAACTGTAAGAAAACAAGAAGATAGGTCAGTCTATCTGAAAGAACAGTTAAGCTCAAAGCTGTTTGGATTAATAGTATCCTGAGTTACTCACTTATCAATAATATCAACACTGCTTTCACAAACTTTTCGATGAAACATCAGCAATGTTTATAATCTCATGTTTTCTTTCTCTCTTTTTTACATTTTATGACGGCGTTTATTTTTTATCCATGAACACAGGCTTTTGTGCGTGTGTGTGTGTGCCTAGCACATGTTGAAGCAAATTCTTTGGCATGACGCACGAAGGGAATTTCGTATATTTTTTGTTGTTTTTACTCATAAATTCTCACTGCCGAGAATGTGTACCTGGTATAAGTGTTAGCAGGAACAGAATAAAAGTCACCTCCTTGATGACGAATGGTGAAAGGCAAACGAAAATATGTTCACATATTTATGAAAGAAGCATTTGTAGAAAAACAACGCAGTTAGTCGACATTCATCTCAAGAATTGATACGCAAGAAAAGTCGAACAGTGATGAAAACATCTTGCGAAAATGATCGCTCTCAACGTGGCCTTCATCTATCATAAACATCATCTTTAAAATAATATCTCCTGTCTTCTGTTTTCCGAGAAATATATAAAATACATATGTTAATCATTGCAAAATTTTCTTACGATACGACATATACTAACTTAAAGCAATCTGAAAGAATTTCTCAATAACGATCACTTATAAAACTGTACACAGATTAAATGTTTAAGAAAAGCAGGTTTGTTAGTGAGCTTTGCTGTAATTGAGAAGAACATGCATAAGTTAATGATTTTTGCGAAAGAAAGTTAATAAGATAGAATTTTTATGATTTGAACTTTCATTTATATTTTCCAGAAAAGATTATTCCTTAATATTTAACAATATAATAAGTCAAGCGATTAGGGAAAAGTGTAAGATTTTTATCTTTCAATACAAAAGAAATTTTATGCATCAAATACATCTTAATATACACGATGCGATGGGTAAATTGTCGTCATTTAAAAAAAAAAATTCGCACATACACGTTGTTTATTTTTTTTTATTTTACTGACTGCACAGTATATTAGGGTCAGTTGGGCACCGTCTGTGAGTAAAAGAACACCATGACGCAATTCACTCCGCCAGAAATTTGGAAACGGCATGCTGTACTGACTGGCATTCGCGACGGAATCTCCAATACGAACGTTTCAGAGTGTTTGCGTGTCAATCTGGGGATAGTGCAGAGGACTTGTTCTAATAAAGAAAGAACTTCCGAATTTTTTGGTGAGGGCCTCAGACTCAACACGGAGACGTACATCAAATGTTGCTCTGGGCCAAGTGGGTGGGTGCTGGAAGACCCTATGTCTGGCAACAGGACTCTGCACCATGCCACTCAAGCAGGAAAACCCAGTTATGGCTGTTAGAAAATTTATGCAACCACATCACCTCTTTCATCTAGCCACTTAACTCCTCAAACTGCAACCCTCTTGATTATTATATGTGGGGCGCAGTTGAGTGAGATACCAACAAAACTCCTTGTAACACCAAAGATCAAATGAAGGCAAGGCATTCAACAAATTAAACAAGGAGACCGTCCAGAATAAAAAAAAAATGATAAGCGAAAGTAAGGTTAAAAAGAAATCTGGAAACCCATTTCAAAAAATTAATCAGAATAAAAACAATTCATGTTTTTCTGATTTATAAAAATCAATCAGTGAGACAGAGAAACAGAGAGGGAGTAACTTTTAAAAAGTACCAAAAATAGAAATTATTGTGTGGAAACAGTGATTAACTGAAAATTTCACAAATGACTGATCAAACTGGTCAAACTGTTTCAAAGTTAGACTTTTTGGAAATTGGCTGTGTCCATCCCAATGGGACTTCGGATTAACCAAAAACTGTTTAAAACAATAAAAGTAAAAGTTTTCAAACATTAGATGCAGCCGTCCAAATTGATCATAGGATTAAACCAAAAAAGTGATTTAAACATTGAAAGGAAAGCTTTTCGAATACTGGGTATGACCGTCATAATGAGCCATAGGATTAACCAAAAACTGACGGCAAAATTAGATAATATTAGATTTTTCCAAAGAACTATACAAGTTTTGGAAGGTGTAGGTGATGATCATACCGCTTATGAATACTAGAAATAGCTCAAAATACTTCTGCAGATAATGGAAAAAATAAAGGTCTGAAAAATTGTTGAAATGATAAAAACTGCTATACTGTTGAAATCGACCATAAGTACTGAAGATTGAGAAAACTTGCTACCGCTAATGATGGGGACCAGAAATCAATCATAAAGGATTTCATGAAAAAAAAGCATGAAACAAATACTTACTTATGAGGCAGGCTGACCATTCGGAACAGAGAGAAAAATGATGCTACGCAATCTTCTTATTTTCCTGAGCCCTATTTAACCTTGTGTCTGGCATGATCAACTTAGCAAATATCAATGACAGCAGCAACAAAATCATGATAGTCATAATACTTATAACAATAAATATAGTGGTAAAAATGTATATTTTGTAGCATTAAGAATAGTTATATGTTCATTTTGTGCCTAGACAAGTAAGAATATGTATGCCTTTGTACAGTTGGAATATTTTTCATTAAGAAATCATATACACTTTAAATTAAATTTATTCTCGCTTTTTTAAATATGACATAAGTTTGATAGATTTTAGAGAAACAAATCATTTCTGATCTTATAGTTTCCATTCTCTCACAGTTTAATAACCACATTCAATGAATTCATAAACAAAAAAGTATTTATTGCTCATTATTGAAGTGTGTTAGGAGGGCCATGAAATTATTTTTGTAATAAAATGAGACATCATGCGATATCACAGTTGGGATTTTTGTTCAAAATCTTTCTTCATCGTCATCATGTAAACAAATTTTAAACATTCCCATATAAAAATTTTAGCACAAAGATATTTTTATGACATACCTCGCTTTATTTAGATACATAAGTTTCTGATCCGCGAAGAAGTGGGTAATTTTAAGGCTACAAACGTTTCATAAATATTTTTCTTACTCTTGTTTTTTTTCACTAGAAAATGATAAACATGATAATTATACGCCATTACCCTCTTAAATTTGCAATATTTCTAATTTAAAAAAGTTATGTTCTAACATTTTATGTAAAAGCCGCATGCAAGCGAAATTATTTTATGTTGGATTGTATCAAGCTTATGATTTAATCTTTTTTCTGTGAACAGAATACGCACATTGAGAAATAATTCTGGGAACGATAAAACACTTTCTTTTGGCTTGATCATAAGCAAATATGTCAAAGACATTATTAGTCAAGTGCTTGCATTTTTGCAACGATGTTGAGTGCTGCAATACATATAGAATTCGTTTACCACAATGCTAACAGATTTCAAATACTCAAAGAAATCAGATCAGAATGTCGTCACTTTGAAGTATTACTATCTTCGGGTTTCAATTTGGAAGAATATAAAAACAGTTGATAGTTTATGAATCTATGTATTAACTCAAATAAATATCTACATTTTCGAGAATTTATTTGTTATTTCAAATTTGGGCACATCAAGTGTTCCCCATTTTGTTATATATAATGATGCAAACATCTTAAGATCAATGTAATTTGAGTGTATATGCATACTTAAAGAATTAGAAAGGTTTCTTAAATAAAAACGTTGTAATTTTTGTACTAGCCCAAGACAGATAAACTATTTTAGGAATTTAGAAATTAATTATTTTTCTGATTGATGTTTATTCCTTTAAAGTCATATGAGTACAAAATTTAGTAAATAATCGTAGCAAGTAAAATACAGGAAAAATTAGCAGAACAAAAGATTTGTATGAAAAAATTGTCATACACAGGTCTTTTTCTTCTATGTGCCGTGACAAGACGTAGACAATCATGGCTCTCCATAACCACCTATCCTTGTATCGCTTAGTAACGTTTGCCTTTTTGACATATCTCCCATCCCACTTCTTTCCGTCATCCATTCACATCCGCCATCCATTTACACAAGTCTGCCAGGTAGGTGTCCCACTGCCTTCCCCTCTCTCTTTTGGCTTCGATATGTCCTGTGTGTGCCAAATTCTCCAGGCTCTCATTCAATATGTGTCAAATAAATTTCATCTGTCTCTCTCTGATTCTGAATATAATCGTCCTTTTTCCCATTTTCCTTAAAACTTCCAAGTTGCTTACGTGCTCCGTCCATAGTATTCCCAGCATCACTCTGTGGAGTCACATTTCTGTTACCTTCAGTATTCTTATCTTATCAAGAGATTGTTTACTATTCACTAACACGAAAGAGAATTCATATTACATAAAAGTTCAGCACTCTTTTGTATTTCTACTGAAACATTCCTGTTAGGGTTTTGCTAAGCTTTTGGAATGCATCTTGATGAGTCATCTTCCAGCTAACTAGAGCCTCAATAAAAACACCGTGTAAAGGGGGAAACAACTCCACTATCAATACCAAGGACAATCATGGCAATAAGCAATATGTATTAGAGATAACAGCATGAAGGTGGTCAAGTTCATTGGGGTTATCTTTGGCACGTAAGGGGAAAAATGAAGAACAGGTGTCATTCACAATTACTATAATAAATTAGATTCGAAGGGCTTTAGGCTGAAAAATACATGATAAATAATATCATCACTGATATGGATCGTTACCAATATGGGCACTGAGTTCTTATATCATAGACAATATTAATTAGCTAAAGTCAACTTTGACACACAATTCAACTAACGAAATACAAATTATCAGTGATTTCAATAATAGCTATTCTGTTACCTAATATTCGAAAAAGAAGCATTAATTTTACGTGTAAACTGAAGAACATGTACACACACAGGCACACGCTCATATATATATATATATATATATATATATATATATATATATATATATATATATATATACACTTACATGGATGCATTATTCCGTGTAAATTAGAATTGAATAAACACTGTGCCTCATTAATAACCACTTCATGATTTATCGATATAAAACATAAATAATTATTAGTATATAAAGGGTTATTTGGTGAAGGACGGAAGCATCTATCTACAAGGAATGAAAGTCGGTTCGTTCTGCACAGATGTGTCACTTATTTGTATGAAATGTCTAGCATTTCTAAACCTAAAATTAATTCCCACGTTGGGAGTTTGAAACAATAAAATGCGTCGTACGGATTATTTGAGGGATAAGGTGAGATGTTTAATAACTTCAAAACTTGCAAAAGGTAAAACAACGCAATATTGTGTCCCATATCAAGAAAGAAAATCATAAAAAAGTATGAATTGGTTACTCTATAAATATTTTAGGCATTGTGTCAACGGAAAGCAGAAGATATTGTCTCTTAAATCAAATAGCAAAACATGTGAGAGTGATCCAAGCATCCTTTAAAAGACGTTCTTAAGGATAATCAAATTAATTAGGAAGAGAATGAATGAAGAACTATTTTAACGGTTATTTTTATCACCGAATATTGCTAATGTGGCAGAATGTTAGAAAAAAAAGACACGATAAGATGTCAACAAAGCAGAAGTGATGTGATGTTTCAGGGCGAGATTGATTGTTTGGAGGTACATGCAAAACCATGGTCTAAAAAGAAATACAACGGTTTTAGCCATAACGTAATTTTATGCACGACAGTAATCCGTCAAATTCAACGAAGAAAACTTATTAATATATGGGATTATAAGACACTCATTTGATCAAAGGGCCAAACCTGATTGAAACTTGTGAAGAATTTTGAAGAGAAAGGTTTATATTGGTGAAGGGTAACTTTACAGCAAAGATAAACCTTGTAATACTATTCTGGATGCTATGCAGTCTGTTTCACATAAGGAAATCCAACAACTGTTTCACATGATGAAATCCAACAGCTCATCAATAGATGAATGACATCTAAAACTAGTTTCCGAACATGAAGCAGAAGTTATTATGTCGCTAATCAATGTTGACCTCAGTGTCCATTTTTATATTTCCACACGGTCTATTCCTGATATTGAGCACTTCCATAAATATATCATACCTTAGGCCTATATTTTTATCATATATATAGGTACTGGTTTTTCAGAATCAAAACGTTTTCAGAAAGATGATTATTTTTATTCTCCATCGCATTCAGGGAAAAGAACTAAAGAATATTTGATTAAAATGGTTTACAAAGACCTTCATTAATGAAGTTAATAGCTTGTTTGAGCGATCTTACATTTGAAAACTTGTAAAGAAATCTGATGAGTAAGATTTACATTGGCGGGTGGAAACTTTACAGCAAAGAGGTACATTGTAATGCTATTCGGGATGCTACGAAGTCTGTTTCATATGAAGAAATCTAACAGCTCACCAAATCAATGGATGAATGATTTGTAAAACTAGTTTCAGAACATGGAGCAGAAATTTCACATTTAGGTTGTCTTTAAAACTGTCGTCATTATAATGACACTATTTTCAATGTTTTATTAAAAACATTTGTCTCTTTTTAAAATTTGCAGATGTTCTCTAATAATAGCTTTTAATTTGTAAATAATGTTTCTTATAGTTTCAGTATTCTGGGTGACAATGTGAAACTGGGAAAATTCTGTGAAATATATGAATCTGTTGCCATATCGTAATAGTAACATGTATACTATAATTTATACATAATGATGTAAAATATCCTGCACATTGATAGTGAAAATATTTATTTGAATCCTTTTATGAGTATTCTGGAAATTGGTTAATAATATAAGATGCAGCGTACATTTGAATAATTCTGTGTATTGACATACTAACATAGACTATGTACATATACATATATTGTACACTTCATTGTTTCTCTAGTTTTTATCGGAAGATAGATAGATACTTATAGTTATGCGTGGATTTATATTTAGCCCGGATGCGATTTTATTTTTACATATTAGTTACTTTTCCACTGTCAAGCTTAACGTTTCTGATACGGTTAACTTTCTCCAGGTTTTTTAAGTTGCTTAAAAATCGGAATCACTATGAAATGAAAATTAGAGATAAACTGGAAAGAAAGAAAGAAAGATTTTTTGACCTGTGTAATTAAAAAATTGCTGGAAGGCGTATTCTCAGTCTAAGTCAGCTCTGGTCTCAAGCACCATTCGACACAGAATTTGAAAAGAGAAAGTAAATGATGAAGAGAGAATAAGACTGCGAGAGAAGACGGGCAAAGAAAAGAAGAATAGAAAGTACATGTTAAAACAACAGAAGAGAAAGAGCATGAGGAAATTAGAACGAGCTTTTTGCTGACTACACCGAAGACACGTTGGCAGATATTTTTCCCGGAAAAGGTTTGGTTAAATAGCTGAGAAAAATTAAGACACACACACACACACACACACACACACACACACACACACACACACACATATATATATATATATATATATATATATATATATATATATATATATATATGTATATATATATATATATGAAACACAAAAATCACTTAAAGAAAATCTGCTGACATTCAGTGTTGGTGAGAATGCATTGGATATTAATTTTGCGATATGAGAAGTCGGTACACAATGTTATCAGAGTGAGAAAGTAACTATAATTTGAGTTACACATTGCCATAGCTTGACAAAATACTTTCCCTTATTGCCGACCAAAGTGTAATTCTCCTTACTCGTTCTTCCCCAATGTGCATTTCAGTTCACCCTAGTGTCTTATCGAGCAAACAAATTTAAAAAATCTGAATTATAGTGTAAAATAAGAAGAATACTCAAGTAATTAAAATAGATAATACTGTTGATAAATTTAAACATTTCTGCAGCCTAAATTGCCATGTAAGATGTTAAGAAAAAGAGAAAACAAAGAAATTCAAAAAGTACTGTGGAAGGCGGGTTCTTCACGTAAATTCCCCATCACACATGTACACATGTTTAACTACCACATACATAAGCAAAAATGTGTATGCGCACCAACACATACATATACGCACACATTTATGTAGATATAGATTCTGTTGAAGGGATATCCCATAAAACTACAAACCCTTATTCATAGAGCATTTTGGCTTCAAACAACTAGATAATTTGCATCTACATCTACATGTGTATAAATATACACTTTACGCACAGATACAAAATACTAGATACATTGATCTAAAATATACTTGAAAAAAAAAAAACAATAAAAATTATGTAACTGAATTAGCTATAACATACGACTGTTTGTTGATGCCCCGTCTATCTGCAAGTACTTGTCTGGCAACAATGGACTAAACTTCCGAATGATGTCACGTAAATAAGTTTAAAAATGTATACGCATATTGGTGACAAAAATGCTTAAAAGTACACATTCAAATATATCGAAACACGTTGAGCAAAGAAAAGAGAATTTTAGGCTGATATATCAGAACACATAATTGACTTTGAGGTTAACATACACACGTACACACAACACCTACCATACATACATATAAGTGACATTTTTCTTTCTTTTTCGAAGCTTTTTATCTTTTCCCACCCTGTTCTTGCACCACGCATGTATACATAAATAATTTGTGGGTAAAGTACTGAACTACATATAAGAGATAAACACAGATATATGCAATGTCTTAAAATTTAAAATTCTGAGTGAAACATCAATGTAAAGTATGCTACAAATGACATGAGATGTCACACATAATATGCACATATATTTATGCATTTAGAGTTCAAACTTAAGTCATATGTCTAAGATGATCATGTGTAAGTTCAGAGAAATATACATATATACATGCATACGTGAGTGCGTAGAGAGACAAATAATACCCTCATACAAATTATAAATGTATAACAAATAAAAATGACTCTAAAAACACTCTTACGTAAGTAATACTCAACAATTAAAACGGGGTTGTTAATTCCTTAATATTTCCATTTTGTGAATGGTATAGCCTAACAGAAAATATTAACAGAACAAACCAGAGTTTCTTATTTATTATTGAAATATGATTGTTCTATTCATACTTTAGTTATACACACACGTACGTAGGTTCATGAATAAGAAGATAGCCTAATGATAAAAAGAACACATTTAATTTACACAACAGATATTTTAACACTATCATTTTCCTTGTCAATGTACTTAATCCAACACTTCCTTGTATATCAAACATACATATTTCAGATCAAAGCCCAGGTAATAAATTTATCAGGCTACGGAATTATCGATCCCCACTTTCACACACCACCCCCAAATACAAACACATCTATATGTGTGTGTATTAGGATATATATTTATAATTACAAAGGTAGAACGTTTTTTAATAACTCACAAATGAGTCAATAATTATATCAGTTGCTGGATAACGATTAGACAATGTTGTTATCAATTATAATCACTGCATTGTAGATGCTATTTAAAAATAATTTCGACCTAAACTACTAAGAGAATAGTAATAAAAGTAATATTAGTTATTAACTGAAATATATTGAAAATATTTTTAAATAAATAATAAAATAAAACATATACATATAATAATAATTAGGAAAAAACCTTAAAAATCCATCGTCAGTAATAAATTTATTTCGATCTTATCAGACCGACTAGATTTTATGAAATATAGTCGATCTGATGAGATGAGTATGCTTATATTCACCGAAAAAAATTATTTCTGACGATGCATTTTTAAGGTCTTTTCCTAATTACTATTATAATTTGCTCTTTATCATACTTTGAACACTTATATGGACTGAAAAATCCTCTTTGGAATAAGCCCAACCAATTACAATTTGGTATTATATATATATATATATATTTATATATATATATTGGGTGCGATAGATATATTGTCGTCTAAATTACACAAAAATGAAAATAACACTGACATCTCATTTTAACAGGTATATTTACCAAAATTACAGAAAAATATCTTATTACTAATATTAAAGAGTAAATTTATTCAATAAAGTCGCCATTGGTTTCAATCACAGCCTCCAGACGACTTCGGATTCTCTTACAACTCTTCCAGTCATTTCCCTTGTTTAAGTTGGGGAATGCTGCCATATTCTTTGCATTTAGTTCATCTTTGGTGTTACAAGGAGATTTGTTGGTCTCTCACTCAACTACGCTCCATACATAATAATCAAGGTGGGTATAGTCTGGGGAGTTAAGTGGCAAGATTTAAAGGGTAATATGGTCGCAGAAATCGTCTGACAGCTATGACAGGGTTCACTTGCTTGTGTGGCAGCAGCCACCCCCTTGACCCAGGGCAGCACTACCTGCTCAAGACACTTGATGTCCACCTCCGTATTGAGTCTGAGGCCCTCACCAACACATTCGTGATTTTTTTTATCAAGACCATCAGAGTGAGTTTTCCGAGCTGCCATACCTACGTAATCACAATTAGACTCCTCTAACTCTAAATCCTCTGCACTGTCCTCAGATTGACACCCAAGCACTCTGAAATGTTCGTATTGGAGATTCCCGCGCGAATGCCAATCAGTACAGCATGCCGTTTACAAATTTCTGGCAGAGTAAATTGCGTCATGGTTTTCTTTTTCTCGCAGACGGTGCCCAACTAATCGATCTATACTGTGCAGTAGACAAAATCAAAAACAAACAACGTGCATGCGCGAAATTGAAAATATAAAATGGCGACAATTTACCTATCACACCATGTGTGTGTGTATGTATATATATATATATATATATATATATATATATATATATATATATATATATATATACACCTGCAAGCAACCTGTATATATATATATATATATATATATATATATATACCTACACTGCAAGCTTCCGTATATATATATATATATATATATATATATATATATATATATATATATATATGAAATGGACAATATCTGACAATAATTTTAAGACATTTTAATGTTTATACATTCTTTTTATAGATACAAATATTTAAGTAAATGCTCTGTTTATAATAAACAGTATTAAACAACATGTCTTAAAATAATTGTCGGACTTTGTCCATTTCATAATATGTGACGTCATTTGTTTACATTTGGATGTGCTTTGAGCAGATATGAATGTACGTGAGAGATTCATGGAAGATTGAAGTTTAAAGCAAATTCGACCTTGCTAACCGAACGCTCCTCTGCGTCCAAATCGGTTAAAGGCACGCCAAGCTAAATGACGGTTCCGTATAGGATGCAGGTTCGAATACTGTCGGATAGTCTCTTGGTTTAGCTGATGGGAAGTTTTGATAAGGTGTGCAATTATCATGTCGTGGGAAACTTTTTCTCTCACATGGCCAATTGTATTTGATCCATGTGCTTGCTTTTAATATGCATCAATTTTTCAATATTCTATTAATTTGAGATTTTCTAATTAAATTAAAATAAAACTATATCAGGTTACAATTATACGTATAATGCCCTCATTTGTTACTAACATTTACATTAACTCCTGCCTACTGGTATTTATTTCTTTCATTATTTCAAGTGCACAGCACCCAGTGATAAAATGAAGGAAACTTAAATTAACATAATATTTAGCTGTTTAGTGTATTAACTAAATAAAAGCAAAACAACTGTATGCTAGAGTTATGGTAAAATTAAAATGCACCCATTCTCTTGTTATAAGCAATCATTAGAAAATTTTTATATTTTTCTTTAATAAACCCTATCACGAGTTATATACACAGCTAGTTTATAAATAATTTTGTATAAAATAGTAAAACTATTAATTACGTTCGATTTATGTATTAGAATTATACGAAATCCGGTTATAGCTTGATAATTTTAAAACTAGCAATTATGTTTTCTAAATATACCTGTTATTTTTATAAACTTAATCTTTCTCTCTTTTCAGTCTAGTCTCTGCCAGTAGTTGTCCCTAATTCTCCTATTTTGTTTTATTTACTGAATATTACGAAAGATGACTGGAAAGTTCTAGGTTCAACCAAAAAGCCTTTAAAAAAAATCATTTTTGGTCATTAGGTCAACCTCATAGATAAATATTGCTCAGTTTCAAATACTGCCCAGACGATACAAGGTCTCCGCCTCGTAAGCGCACAGTAGAGTGGAGAGTGGCACGTCCCAGAAGACCATGATTTTGGTTCTCATTGTGAAGCAGTGATTACTGAAGACCTGGTGCGAGAACCTTCTGTACACAGCTTGATCCTGTTGTCAAGGTCTTTTTCGCGGGTTACATTATTCGAGATGTTCCCACGATAAGGAAATTCGTCAACAACTTCTATCGGTAGTCCGTCAATGTTGATGTTCATCTTTTTGATATTGGATTTCACTCCCCTCAACATTCCAGGAATTGAAAGAAGCACTCCGGTTTATGAAACCCAGAAAAGCTCGCGGACAATCTTGATTTGAAACCTAAACTTTAATTTAGAAATCTTACCCATCTAAAAATAGCTACAAATTAAATTAATGAATTAGAATCAAACTGATAAACCTTTTACCTTAACAGTTATTCACAATATTAAAATATTACTATTAGTAAACTTTTATTTTTTTTATTATTGTTGTTTATTAATATAGTATTCAACTTATATTAAATCCCTAATTTATTTGTAGAGAAGATGACTATTTAAATTGCTAACAAGCATTAAATTAATTTCTTTGTGGAGTTTTTTAAACATTTAAATTACTATCAAACGTTAAAATCTGTTTTTATCTAAATTGCTAAAGCTATACCATCCCTCTTCTTCTCCCGAAAACCCTAAGGACATCTCTTTTCTCTTTACTTCCCCCTTTTTTTCTTTTTCCCCTTTTTTCTTCTTTTCCTTTCCCCATATCATTTCCGTTGAGTTGACCGATTAAATAGGTCAATGTCTGATCCTTACCCCCTCCTTCCTCAATATTAAGTATTATAATAAAAAGAAATATAAAAATAAACTTTAAAACTCTCCCTTTCCTCTCTAAACTCGACCATGTCTCTCACACCATCCGTCGCTACCTTCTATGTCAACTTATATAAGCTTAATAATGCCCGTGAAAAGTGTAAATTTTAATTTCATTTTTCGTTTCACCTTTTGAAAGTGATGTCTGAAAATCAAGGGGAAAATAAAAGTCTCTGGTGAAATAAATTATTACAATGGAGCCTTAAAGTGGTCTGTTTTTCTTTAAATTCATATATATATATATATATATATATATATATATATATTTATATATATATATATATATATATATATATATTAATACTCGTGAAAAAGTTCTTATTCAGTAGTGGTAGCAGTTTCATGATGATGGATTAGAAATTTAATATCCAAGAACATTAAATATATCAAATGGTTGGTCTCACAGTTTTAAGTTGAGACACAAGATCAGTCAACATCGTGTGTGTGGTGAAAAGGAAACAGCCAATAAATTTGTCGGTTTAGTTTACATGGACGAGTTAACAAATTTAGCGCCTAGTCAAAATTTATCGTCAGAGAAAATATATTAAACGGATAAAATGAAGATAAATTTTTAGTTGAAAGGTGTATTCAGTTGACAACCGACTTAATTGGTTAGCTTGAGGAAAGAAATTTAAAATCTGTGTAAAAAATGATGAGGTTGTATAAGGTAAGAGAAGCTCACTCAAAGAAAAACCCAACTATATGAAAAAGCCTAAATATATCACGCTGCAAGACATGTTTCGGAAGATTGCCTATAAGAATGCTTAACACCATATCATAATCCTGAATCCTCTCTACGGCACTTCCTCAGCTGCAGACAACCCTAATGAATGCCCAGATATACGAAAGATACTACAGATGCTCCATATTTAGACATTAATTACTCAAATTTAATTTAGATTGCATGTCGAAACATGAATGTTTTGAGAAGGGAATTACAGTAAAATTTATGGCAAATAAATGATTACTTTTTGTTCAGTAAACATGAACTAGGTTAATGCTTACGTAAGTTGTATCAGGACTTAAGGACCACCTCAGGTAAATCCCGTGCAAACTACATACAAAATATCTGCAAAAGTTCGGTTTTAGGAGCTGCTAATATCCTGCGGAAATTCCTCAAATGAATTAAAACTTGCATTTCTTGTTGGAATCAGGTTGTAAATATCTGCACAAAAGACATATAATAATAATAATAATAATAATAATAATAATAAACCTAAATCACACCAGATGCAATGACATTTCCAACCGTCTGAATATCCGACGTGGAATCTTTCAAGGAGACTCCCTGTCACCCCTTCAGTTTTGTTTGTCCTTAATCCCCCTTCCGCATGAGCTAAACAAAAGTAGCTATGGTTACTAACTAGACGAAAAATATTCAATCACCTACTCTACATAGATGATCTAAAACTCTTTGCCAAAGACGACAATTAGTTGAAGGGCCTCCTCAATATTGTAAAATGTTTCAGTGACGACATAGGTATGGACTTCGGATTAGATAGATGTGTGAAAGTAACATTCAAGAAAGGGAGAAATACAGAAACACCCTCAATAGATTTAGACTTTTTCACAAAGATTAGGGACCTCGAATAAGATGAAGTCTATAAATACCTAAGAATTAGCGAAGGAGATGGTATACAACATAACCAAATGAAGGAGAAGGTAAGAAAGACGTGTGCGTCTGGTACTAAATACCGAACTGAATTCAAAAATCAAAATATCAGCCATAAAGACCTTGGCTGTCCCTATGGTGCAATACAGCTTTAACATCCTTAACTGGACCATAGCTGACATTAAGCGAATGCGTGCCAGAACAAAAAAGCTTCTCACTTCCACCGCATGTATCATCCCAAAGCTGATGTTGATCATCTGTATGTGCCCAGATCCGAAGGGGGCAGAGGATTAGTTCAACTAGAACTGTTCTAGAACTACAACAATTGGCCTTCAAAGATACCTGGAAACTACAGAAGACTGGATGATGATATGTGTCAAAGGACATGAAAGTAGTAAGCGTCTTTATTCCGTAATAAAGGAAGCCAACAAGTTAAAAATGGAGTTTCAAACTGTTGCAGAAATACAATTAAAGCCCAATACACCGACTGAAGCTGCAAAATACTTAAAAAAAAGAAAGCAAAGACAAATGCAATCGACCAGATACAAAAACAATGGCAAGATAAACCGCTTCATGGCCAATACTCTGCCCGTACCAAACAAGCTGATGTAGACAAACCCCTCGTACCCATCAGTGGCTACGTAATGCAGGGTTAAAAGCAGAAACGGAAGGTTTTATCCTTACTGCACAGGATCAGTGCTTGTTAACCAGAAATTATCAAGCACATGTACTAAAATATTGTGTTAGCCCAAAATGCAGATTCTGTGATAAATATCTAGAAACAATTGATCATCTTGTATCAGGTTGCACGGCATTGGCACCCACTGAATATAAAATCCGGCCTGACAGAGTGGGCCAAAATCTGCACTGGAAAATTTGCAACTTCTACGGGAAAGAACCTGAAAGAAATTGGTATGAACTATGAACACCATCCAGATCAGGTTACGAAGATAGGACCTATTACAATTTTATGGGACTACACAATACACATAGAACAATCAAAGCTAACCGCCCAGACATTGTTATTAGAGACCGCAAACAAAAAAGTGCCTCCTTATTGATATGACAGTACCTGAAGACTGCATTGTATTTTTGAAGATCTTCAAAAAGCTATCAAAATACAAGGACCTTGAAATCGAAATCTCAAAAATGTGGCACATGGCAACATCAATAATCTCTGTTGTAGTTGGAGCCCTTGGATTGGTTGGAAAAGATTCCAGTAGACTAATTGAAGGGATTCCTGGAAGCCCATGCCTTAAACAAATAAAAAATTTTTCTCACGAGTACAGCCTACACCTTACGAAGGGCTTTATTTAAGTAAAATATGTTGGTCAGTGGAAACTGTCATGATACCATTTCTAAGCTTAGATCTCTGGACAGGACCCGGAAAGAAATGTGTACAACAAAAATCGAAGGAATAATAATAATAAAAGGTCGTATCCATAATACATAGGCCATTTCGAATCGGGTCGAAAACGCTAAAAACAAAATTAGGCTAATTAGAAACTGGAGGAAAAGTTGAGACTGTACTGACCAAAGCCTTTCTAGTTACTTCCTTCTAAAATACTGAAGAATGTGTTGGTTATTTGAGAGAACTTGCTGTCACTCAGTTTCTAGCGATAACTACATTTGGTGTGGACCATGCACAAGTGTGAAGAAATAATATCAATATGATATAAAGATTATATGAGAATATACATTAATGCTGTTTAGTTCTATATTTTCATGCTACGATCAGGAAAAGGGTCATACCGATATTGATAGCTTTTCAACACCCTTATATATATATATATATATATATATATATATATATATATATATATATATATATCGGTGGGTGTGAGTTATTAAGTATATGTTTATTGGTGTGTATACATATAAATGTGCGCATATGTAATTTGGTCCTCGCCTGTTTGGCGTGTATCTGCTTCGATATAAAACTGCCACAGAAACACTTAGATTCGTTCAGTTGATAAATGTGAGTAATTTTGTCATTCCCCGCGCCTATCTCCATGCTTAAATGAAAGTATTTTATAAATAATTTAAAAACATTTTTCTTAATTTTTTCATAGTCCCCGCTTTTTAATTTTCAGAAAAATCTCAATGAAAATAGGTTTATGCTGAACTCTTTGTTTTCCGTTTACATTTGAACTTTTTTTAATTTATTATCCTTTTGGCACATACGCACACAGACACACACACAGATACACACACATATTCACTCACTCATACATGAATGCGTAAATATGTATGTAGAAAGTACAAGTGACTTAACTAACCACCAACTCTCAGCCGATGAATCCTGTGGGTGGTTGAAGTAGGACAATAATGACATTGAGCGTCCGTACGTGTTTGTGTGTTTTTGTGTGGGTTTGTGTATGTATGTGTGGTGTGTCTGTGTGTGTTATTCTTATCCTTATTTATGTATTAATCTCTCCTGTATTTTCTGCATCACATATTTTTCTTGCTTTTTTTCTTTATATATTTTTTCTTCTTTTTTACCACACCTTGTAGATTCTTTCCTCTTTCTGTTTATTTATTTACTTCTTTTTAGTTGAACATTTCCTGCCTTTTCCTCTTTCGGGCCTCCTTTCTTTGATTTGTCCTTGTTTTTTTTTTTATTTTAAGTTTTTTTCTTTTTTGTATCTCATTATTATTATTCCCTTCATATTTTATCACTTTCGTTATTTTTCTTCTTTCATCAGTTTCAATCTTTCTAGTTTCTGTTTTTCTATTCTTGCCTTTTCCCTGTTTTATTTATTTCTTTCTTATTTCTCACTATTCATTTTCTTTTGACACTATATTTTTATATCATTTGCTTATATTTCATTTTTTATATTTCTATCGATCAGCTTACTATTTTACAACCTACTAACTGTAGCTTATCTTAGCTATTTTGGAGTCTTTAGTAACAAATAATCATATTGCAGCTCTTAAAGAAAGAAGCAATTCTGTCTCTAGAAACCACGATTTTATTGCTGCGCATAAAAACACTTTGTTCGTGCACAAAGGCAGTTCGCATTTAATTTTTTTCTTGAAATTGAATTGTCGCTTATTCCCCTTGGGCTAAATTTTATCCTAGTTAAGCATATTTTTTATTAACTCATTTCTTTTTCTTTTCAAATTCTGAATAATTTTTCAAAAAGCGTTCTACATTCTGTCCTTTTTACATTCTGTTTGTTTTAGCTTCTAATTTTAATTTCTAATTTTATTCCTGTGTCGATTTTTATTTAGCCCTTTATCTATTATTCTTTTCACTTCTCTTTCCTTTTCTTTTTTACTTTCTTTATTTCATATTATCTTTCAATATTTATCTCTATTTACTTCTTTCTTGGCCTCTTTTTTTGTAGTTGCTAAATATTTTCTCATATTTGAAGTTCTTGCTTCCCCGTTTTCCTTAACTTTTCTTTTTCTTTCATTCTTCTTCATTTATCCTACTATCATACTTCTTCCACCTTCCTTTTTCTTTTTCCTGTCTATTCATATTCTTGCATTTATTCACTTTATCATCTTCCTTCCTTCTACTTTTTAATTCTCTCTCCTTTTTTCTTTCCTCTTCTGCTTTCATTCATTCAGACCAACTTTACATTTATTACTTTTTTTTATTTTAGATTTATGATCTTTGCGGCCATTGTCATACCCGAATTACGTTTGATTGTTGTTAATCTCTTCTAATAAACAATTTTAAAAGTCATCTATTAGTCGATTGATAAAAAATCTTATTTTTAATATGGTAGGAAGGAAGGAAAATATAATGTTTACCTTATTTTCTTACTTGCCAGCCATTGGTGTTTAAAAAAGCGGAATTTTGTTTTTGCATTGATTTATACTACCACCTTCCGATTTTAGATTTTATTAATGTTTTACATCAAAGGATCATAATTAAAGTATAGGCACCTCTGTATACGTTTTAGTGTCAATTATTTTTAAAAAGCCAAATTACTTAACCATAGTATAAATTTGGAAATATATAACGAAAGCAAATAGCCGAACCTATCGTACAGTCAAATAATGCCGATCAAAGCCATCCAATTATTTATGTGGAACTTTAGATTATGAAATCATGCATCGGATTGCTAAGGCTACCAGTGCTTTCGGAAAATTTCGCCACCGCTTGTGGAATGTGTGGGGTATTCGACTGGATACAAAAATTCGGGTTTACAGAGCTGTTGTACTTGCCATCCTTTTGTATGGCTTAGAGTCGTGGACTCCATACAGGTACCATATACGCCAGCTAGATGTTTTTCCATAAAAGCTGTCTGCGTGCAATCTGTGGAGTTAAGCTTCAAGATAGGATATCTAACGTAGACCTGTTTAACAGGTGTAATATTGGAGGAATCGAGACTTATACAGTCTCAGTTACGGTTGACTGATCATGTCTTGAGAATGTCTGATGACAGGATACCCAAGATCCTAATGTACAGCCAGTTAGAGCAGGGCTACAGGAATGTAGGACGCCCATGGCTAAGATACAAAGACTAGCTGAAGAGCAATTTGTCAGCAGTCAATATACCACAAAACACCCTTGAGCGCTTAGCCTTGGAGCGGGTCGAATGGAGATCAACGTGTTTTAGTGGACTCACCAATTTTCAATCTGCTTGTCTGAATCATCTTCAAGAAGCGAGGGCAAAATCTAAAAGGTCAGCCTATCTAACAGTGATCTCATCTCACACTTGCTCCATATGTGGCCTCCTTTGTAAATCACTAGCGGGTCTTAAATGCCACTTAAGATTATCGCACAAACTTTCATAACTGAATCAATAAGCTGTCAGATCCTCATACGTCGAAATGTATGTATATATGTCATTCGCAAACAGTACTGTTTCGCTGTTTCACAGCTCCTCGGTGCGACTAGACATCCGAATGAGCTATCATCATTCAGCAGAGCGAAACAGCTAATTCTAGGGTATTGTTTTTACGAATGTAAACAAACGCTAATCAGTCCGAGGGTTCCAATTCATTTTACTGAAGAGCTTTGCATTAGCGCATGTGGCTGTTGTTTATAGAATCTGCTTAGATAGTGAAGTCGCAGTTGACGATAGCAGCAAAGAAATCTACCCTTCAAGGGTAAGTTTGTTCCCTGAGTCGTGTTAAATAATTCTTCTCTTTTCTCGCCAGAATCTATCTTATATATTTATGAGTTTACTTTTATTTATTCTTCCTTACTTTGAATATTTCTGCCACATCCAGCCTGGTGCTTTTGATATATATTTAGATATTCTTGACAAAATCCAAAGAAGAATCTGCAATGTTATTGCTCCTGGCTTGGAATTCCGGCTTCAGTCACATTTCCACCGTTGTAATATAGCTTATCTCTACCTTTTCTATAAATACATTCATGGTAATTGTTCTGATGAAGTTTCCTCGATGGTACTTAGACTCTGTAAATTTACGTAGGACTAGATTAGCGGCAAAGTCTTATCATTTTCACTTGTAATAGTTAGATGTAAGCATAAGTTTAATGTTAATAGTTTCTTCTGTCACACTTCTCACTTGTTGCTTCCCTGTGAATTTTGATTTTCAAAAATTTAAATATAATGCCAATCATTATCTTCTGTCGTCTTAATTTTTGTTCTTTTATTGTTCTCTATCCATTCTCTCATTTTAACTTACGATATACGAGGGATTATTGAAAAGTTGTCGGCTACACTAAGATAGGAATAATTTGAAGCTATGAAATATACGAGCAATTCTATAGATTCACCTGCAGTTTAACTCACTTGGAACATCATATCTTATATTCTGATATTTGGTCGTTGAAATCCTGTTGCTCTCACCTTCGAATGATTCGAAAATTTCCTTCATTTCAAACTCCTTTTATGGTTGGACAACAGAAATTAGCCAAATGGCGCATGATCTGGTGAGTAGGGTTTATTTTCCACTGATTCAAACTATAAATTCTTTAAAACACTGACACTCTTTGACCGACAGCTTTTGCATACCTGACTACAGACGAATTATAAACCCAGCACATACCTCTGTTGTCTCGACAATTCCTTTAGCAGAGATTCGTCGAATGGTCAAAATAAGGTTATGAACATGACAAAAAAAATTCTGGGGTTGAAACCGTTAAATGATTCCAGAAATCGTAGCTGGAAGTCTTTAAAATTGTCTTAGGTCTCAAAATTTTGACGCTGAAAATTGAGACATTAAGTTTTACAGTTAAGTATAATGAGCACTTTCTGATGGTGTTGACTGTAGACACATTCTACATTCAGCACCATCACTTGATAAAACACTAGAAGTCTTAAAACAAAATGGCTATTTTTGTAGTGATTTTATAACATATTTATGCCATAATTTTCGAATAAATTATATTTGCTCTACTCTGTACTGAGCACTCTTTTAAGAATAGTATTTTTGGTTTATTGGAATTTATTCCATATACACCAATCCTATACTTGGATATATATATATATATATATATATATATATATATATATATATATATATATATACACAAGGCCAATGCAAGAGTCTCGTGGGCCCACTCCGAATCTATAATACAGGGAACCTCCGAATATATGATACGCCCCCCTACTCTACTACATCTCAATTTTCAAAAGCTTGTATTAATATAAAATACAAATTTTATTGCAACCTAATCATGTAAAATAATGGATCATATGCAACATATGTGAACAATTCAACTAGAAAAAATTTAAATAAATACAGTGTCTCTAAATAAAAATCAGATACACATCATAATTAGATCATTCTATGTTAAATAATTCAACAATGTTTTGGATAATTTTTAACATCAACTTGAATTTCTTCTTGTCAAAATGTATAATGATTGTAACACATTCAACATTATGAAAAAAATAATGAGTTTTATATAGTGTCTTTCGAAACTTAGTACGAGCAAAACAAATCTGCATCGTTAATAGTCAGCTGTGTGTAGTTTAACTTTAAAAAGCCCCCCACTTTCCACTCTCTCTTTTTTCTCTCTCTTTCTCTCTCTTTCTCTCTCTCTCTCTCTCTCTCTCTCTATATATATATATATATATATATATATATATATATATATATATATATATATATATATATTTATTTCATCATTATAGACGTCATCTTCGTTGTTGCTTTGGATTTATGTTTCCAAACTTTAACTTTCTAACTCTCTTAGTTTATTATTTCTAATACTTTTCAAAATATATTTTACAGTTTCCCTTGTAAAATATTATCGCTGTTAAGTGGCAAAACAGCTGAAGAAAATTAAAATCAGTTTCACTTCCTGTTTTCCGAGGTTATTTGCTGCACTATATATATTTGTTACATATTCTGACTTAACAAAATATAGCCTGTTATCGTCATTCCATTGGTTATTTCAAACCTATCCCTTGTTTGTTTTATGTACACACCGGCTATTAATGATCTGTGAAATTTACTTAACGCATTAATGCCGGCCGTAAAATCCAGCATTAATTATAAAAATAAAAATCCATTATTAATTATAGGTTAATAAATAAAATCTGGTATCAATTATATCAAATATAGAAAAAAAAATTCCGATTTTGATTATGCCTATAACCCATTAATTACGACCGTTTCAAGAATAGGAAAACGTGCATTTATGATTTAATCAAAATATTTATCTTTTTAATTAAGGATCAAATAAAGCTATACAGTTTCCTTTCCTATCATTGAAATCGGATTTCAGTACGAAAAAAAAAGAAAAATGTTGATCGATTTTAAGAAAAGAACTTTTTATTTCATTAATAAAGGAAAATATTTAAATATGAATTATTTAAGATTACGTTCATTGTTCACTTCAGTTGTGTTGCTATCAGCAAGCATAATGATTAGTGTCAGATAAGACAAAGGAATATATTTTGACGATCGCACGTTGATAATTGTAAAGCGGATGCTGGAAGTGTCAGTCGGTGGAGAATTATCAACATTTCAAAACGTGCTAGCTAAAAAAAGTAACTAAGTAAAATTTGAAACTGAATATTTTAATAAATCAGATTGCTCATAATTAAATTTTTTGAGAAAGTTACGATATTTTATTTACTCTTTTCATTGGATATTAACAATAAAACCTGCCAGATAACCTTTTCGGTTTATAAGGTATCGCATATTGAAAATATCTTTTTATTTCGATTACAGGGTATTTGAGAGCCCTGACTAGGCCAACTGCTTGAGGATTTTTTTTATTGTGTCAGCTTTATGACTGTAGTGAAAGCAGAAAGCCCGAATAAACTGAAAGATAAGCTTTATTCCACTTTATCAATACATGTGGAAAAATCATATGCTTATATCTACAGTCGACTGTTCCATTCTCATCAGGGGTGGTAGAGAGATCTCAATTACTTCTGAATACTACAATGACTTGGAACTCGATGAAAGCTAAGTGTACATCACACTTTAAGTCGGAGTGTATACTAAAATCCAGATCGACTGTTTGATTCACGTTTTTATATAACGCTGTATATTCATTTATAAAAAAGGATTACAACATAAGTTACTGGATAACATTAAAATATTGCCTAATATATCTACATTTAGGGTACAGAAATATGTGCTTTTACTTTCTACTTAAATTAAAGCGCCCACAACCGTTAAGGGACTTAACAGACGCCTTTAAACTTCAAATTTCAAAGAACTTAATACCTTAAGAGGATCAATTACATCCGGCAGTTTTTAGAAATAGTAAATCCTACCATTCCACGTCCGTCCCTTAGCCAGTGGACACTCCTTTTTCCATAAATTATACACAAGATGGGAAACCCCCACTATTTAATTCTTGCTGGAATAAACTGAAATTGAGTTGTGCTGATGTTGTGCTTGTATTTCAGAATGATTTACGACTACTACCCTGCCCTCTTAACAGAATGTTACACGACATTTTTATGTTTAGCATCAATTTCTTGAATTTTGTATTTCTTGTTAGTGTCAACATTTTGTATTTTTTCACGTCTAAATATTGAGTTGGAACAGCAGTTTATAGCATATGAACAAAGAATCTCACACGTAACTGAAATTCACGTCATATATACATATTCTAAAAAGTGAGATCTGATCGTGTCTTTCTATACGATCCGTGCTTGGATTGTTAATTCTAAATGTTTTTACGTTAAAAGTGAAAATGGAGAAAAATGGGATGCATTTTTCTTCATTTGATGCTCTTTTATTCAGGAAAGGAAAAATCGCTGTGCAAACATAAAAATATGTGCCGTTTATGGAAATGGTGCTATAGCTGAGAGTACCGCTTACAAGTGATTCGCTAGGCGCAGGAGTGGAAATATTGATCTGGAAGATCGTAAATGTTTTGTCAGGCTTGCAGTCATTGGTGATGCCTAAATTGAAATGCTGATCCCGGTTACACAAAACGGAACATAACATATCTCATATGAGCTTCGTAAGGTATCTAAAAACACTTGGATACATGAATCTCTTTTTGTTTTATGTATGAGTATGTATTTCCAAAATGTTTATAATTTTTAAAATATTAAAATTAATGTCAGTAATATGTTACTTGATAATGGCACTACAGCTCATATAATTGCGAATATATCTGAATTTATCAGATTAGATAAAATTTTGATTCATCAAAACATCTTTATCGAATTGGCTGATGGAAGCCGTTTAAAATGACATGACCCATGCTAAAGGTGACAATGCCATTTTTCTTACAGTCTATAAAGAGTAAAAACAGTAATTTTATAGGATACCCCGTATGTATCTTCTATTGAACGAAATATTCTCAATTCTATAATTGGCATATCAATTAATTTTTCACCAAATTACGTTAAAATGAAAGCTGCTAATGGCAATCTGTTTAACATTTAGACAAGTGGAAAACTATTATTAATGGTATTAAAACTGAAAAAATACATTTTCTGAAGGAATGATATGAGATTTTAGGTCATTGAAGATACATTTTGCAATTAGAACCCGTCATTAAAGGTATGAAAATATAATTTTAATTGTGATGTCTGTCCTAAGTGGAAAATGTGCCAATGCCGTAATAAAAAAAAGAAAAAAGAAACTAGCAGAAAAGTAAATCAACTACTTCAGTTTGTACTCTGTGATTTATCCGGTCCAATCAAACCAGCTTCTGGCATAATATTTGTTGATCGTCACCCAGGATTCAGGAATCTATTTTTTGAAAGATAAAAAACTTAACAGTATCCGCTACAGAAAACATTTTGGCCTAAATAACACCCCATGGTTCAATTAAAAAACTGAGAAAAGATAAAACGGAATTCAATAACACCAAATTAAATCTTATAAGAAATAAAATAAAACAAGAATTTTCATCACCTTGTTTACCACACCCAAATTGGTGGTCACATTCGATATACCAAGATACATAATACATGACAAATTACCTAAGATATTATGAAACTACGCAGTTAGAAGTTCAGTATGCATTACAGATGTTTTAACACGAGGATACAAGAAACCCTTTGAAATGTTTTTATACGAAAAACCTAAAATATGCAATATGCACGACTTTGGTCGACATGCTTGCTTATATACAAAATAACAAGAAATTAGACCAAAAAAATTAACAGGGTATTTCTGTTAGATATGATGTTGAAAGTTTAGCTTATCTCATATTCTTCCCAGTTAAAGAGGAAATTAGAAGAGTAAAGTATGTATTATCTCTTGAATCTCAACAGAACATTTGACTATTTAAAGAGCCAAGTACCTCCACCAGGAATCAAAAAAGAATACTACTGAATCTGGTAAACAATCTAAAACATCAAATTAAGATAAAACAAAAATGAACCAATATATCTTCTGAGAAAAATCAATAAACCAAAATACTTGGAAGTGTACACAGATCCTGATTCAGATATAGCAAACTGTACTGGAAATTATTGCTATAGAATGAGAGACATTCCTAAAACATATAAAGAAACAACAGCATGTATTGAAGCAAATAAATAGAAAACAGTAAGGAATGAAGAAACAAGGGCACTCAAAGAAAGTGAAAATTATGGACTCACTCCTATTCCTAATAACAAGAAAATTATTGATGGTAGATAGGTTTAGGAGGACATATATCACGTAACAGTTCAATACTCTTTTCTTTGTTTCTAACGAAGTTTTTCTGTTTCTTAATACTCTGTTTAACCTTTGGGATGCATCGTTGGCTATCCCAATAAGTCTTCTGATTGCAGTGTCACACTTTCCGTCCTCTGTTAGAATATTTCCCTGATATTTAATTTTTGTACTCATTTGATTTTGTTATTTCCGATTTGTAATTTGAATTTTGGGCTCTTCCCTTTGCTAATAACAATGCATTCTAATTTTGTAATTTATGTTTAGTCTTTTCTTCTCGCTTTCCTTCATTATCTTCTGTAGGAGCTTTTGTAGATTTCTCTATGAATTGTACTTGAGATGGACTGTTTTAAAGTCCATCTCAAGTACAATTCATAGAGAAATCTACATCTATATCAGTTGAACTCTGTAAAGGTTTTATACGAACAAATAAAATTGGGGAAAAACTTAATTCTAAATTAACGAAATCATTAGATGGATAAAAATAAAGTGAAAGGAACTGGATCAATTTCATCCATACATTCTTATTAGATCAAATGTTTGATTAATCACGAAATGATCATTGTGTATACACAAAAACTGCAAGTACTTAAAGGATAATTATAGTAACTTGGGTAAATGATTTGATCATTACGGCATTAAATTTGATACAAAGAAAATTCTCTGAAAAACTTTATGATGAAAGCTGTGTGTCATTTTTCGTATTTAAAAAAAAAGGAGATGGTTTGGATAATTTAGCGTGTTCATTATTAAACAGATTTAAAATGAATGACAGTAACCCAAATGCGGTACCATAAATAAGTGTTATATAAAAGTAATACTGTGGATTGAGAAAAACTTTCAGGCAGCAGATTATTTGTAATGTAACACTGTTTGTGTAAAAGAGAGGAAAACTAATTTAAAGATTAAAAAAAACGATCTAAACAAGAAGGCAAACGGGTTGTAAATGTATCTTTCTGAAATACGATATTTAATAGGGTCATTTGGCGATCGCAAGTCCCGCAAAAACGGGAAAAGGAGGATGTGACGGAGACTTTTCATTTGACCGTGAATTGACGAATCAGCAATTAGCGAGAAGGCGATATTTCCTGTTAAAATAAGAAGTGCCTTCACTCAAAATTCTTCAGTGAAGCTTTTCACTTGTTAACGTGCAGATGATCTGGAAAAAGACTGTGGTAGATAAGCTATCTCATTCACTGTACGTTCTCTGTTACTGACAAGTAGCCAGCAAGACTTCACCTATTGAGAACACTAAAAATGGAAAATGCAGACCCCATTGCGTTGTGGTGTTTATTATTACAAGAAAACCTTTCGCCTAAGGAAAAGACAGCTTTTAACTTTCAATGAAAAATAGAGACAGCGCAACTTTGAAGATTGTCTTGAAGACTGTCGATACGGCTAACTACAGAACAACGACTGTTGTTTGTCAAACACCAGTTCGAGTCACATATGGTGTCGCGACAGTGGCACAAGAGAAACTGTTGGTAGTTTAATCTATACAATAACTTTCAGTAGATTTTATCTATGTTATGTGGTTACTAAATTATCTTAACATTTATCAAAGCCTACTAATGCGCAGTCAAATTTGAGTAAATTTTGCTTAAATGTATTAAGGCCACTTTACATTACAGCCTCAGTGTTAAAAAGTGTAAAAATAACATTGGATTTCGTGATTCAGATTAGGAAAATTCAAAAATAGAATCAATTCTGGATATTGTTACTAATTAAATAGTAACAGTCTATTGAATGAAAACAGATAAAAAAAATATATTGCCTTGGCAATATGTGGAGCAGAAAATATAGCGTTATCTTATGCAATACAAAAATAAAATTTTCTGAAATAATTATTCCGTGATATGAAGGATAATGATAAAGCACCATATATATTTAGTGTATTGTATCATTATTTAAACATATATTATTAAATATTAGGTTGGCGCAAAAATAATGACGTAATAATGTCGTTTTGTGACGTATTTTTTAACGTCAAAAAACGACATTATTACGTCATTATTTTTGCACCAACCTAATATAACAGACAATGGATGTCTATTATGTCTGATCATGAGCCGTTCTGATGTTTGAATGTTTGCTTAAATTTCTGGTGAAAATAAAGAGAAAAAAATATTCAAATGTTGGGCAATTTTTGTCTTTATTTTAACCAGAAATTAAAGCAAACATTTTTCTATCTATCCTAATTCCTGTTCTGCCAATCATTCACACAAACTCGTTAGATAGGTTATTCACTGATTTTCCCTGTCTCTCTTACCTCCAGATATGCCCCGTCGGTGTCAAACTCTCCAAGCTTTCTTTGCTAATTATGTAGTTTATAAATTTCAACTTTCTATTTTTGATTGGAAGTATAAGTGTGCTTTCTTTCCATTTTCCTTAAATCTTCGTCGTTGTTCACATGTTCCATTCAGAGTATTCTCAAAACCCTTCTGTAGAACCACACATTCTGTTTTTATAACAAATTAAGATGAGAGACAAAAAGGAGATATCTCACAAGAATGTGGAATAGAAGAGATTACTAACTGTACCAAAGGTAGATCTTCATTCGAAAACGACGATATTATAGTGGAATTGAAATATAAACATTTAATGTGTGTTCCTTTCTAAAATCTAACAATTTATATAAGTACTACTTACAATAAGATCAACTGATGACAAACGATTCCGCCTGGAGTAATTCTATTCTATCAGGGTAAATGTAGACAAGTGTTTACTCATTTGCTGTAGTTCTCAAATATTGTGTCTTCAGATTGCCAATGAATCCGTTTTATAAATATATCTTAATGAAAAAATACAGTTTCTTGAGAGATTGCGAAAGCAGTTATTTGCTGATAAATTAAAAAGTTCTAGGGTGGAGGTTAAATTGGAAAATTACTTGAAAGTCGGCGTAAAATACTAAAACCAATATTTTGCTCAATAATTTTAGTGATAGAAATTAAACTAACATGTTTTAGAGTAATTTACTAAACCAGATGAACATTTAGCAACTTAATAAAATTACATTTTATTTGATATATTTAATCACGCGAAATAAAGATTGAGCATTTTTATTTCTCTTGGTTTCGTTTGTTGAACTATATAGGTGTGTGTAGACATCTAAGCCTTGAGAAAATCTTTTGATGCTACTTATCCCTACAGCGAGCTTGTAAAAACTAATAATGTTCATATAGATATCTACAAGCATACACATTAGTAAAATCGTTTAAGAAAGATTAAGAGTCACTGTAAAATTCCTTAAAATCTTGATGACGATCATAAACATTAGAAATTATGGTTTGGTATTATATGTAGAGTATATATTGATTACTTTTAGCGTTGATATGAGAAGGACAAATAAGTTTTGAAGAATTTATACAATTTCCAGAAAACAGGACTGGTCAGTAACCCTTCCAAGAAGATTTATGTAAGTCCAAATAAAATTCTAGTTATTCATATAATGTAATCTCGTCTGAAATCTAAATCTCATCGTAGAGATTTCTTTTCTCAGTTTGATAATTCCAGCTGTCAAATGATTAGTGAATATGCTTTAGAGATATTTAGTTCGTTTTTAAAGTTTGTTTTAGTCTTTACTACAAAAGGCATTTCATATTAATATAAGAAAAAATACGTTGCATCGAAAGACATAAAAAATTTAAGAAAGTACTAAATAAATTAAAATCGACAAACATGGTAGATAAAGAACTCAACAAAGAAAAAAGAAGGAAAAAAATGGAGTAAGTAGAGTTTAAGAGGTAAATATAAAATATCGCTGATGAAAAACGAACCTAACCACTTGAAGAGAGAAACGGAATACCTCATCATTGTAGCACAGGGCAAGTGTATGAGATTAAACTACATACAAGCGAAGATTTCAAAATTCAAAAGTAAAATAGTAGCTGCAACGTCTGCAGAGAATGAATTAAAGCTTTTGTAGGTGAATCAATGAATATAGCAATCTGTCCCCGCAAAATAATACAGCAATAGATACAACAGAATAGCAACAAAAAAGCAATAAGGACTGTGCAAATGATTTGGGTTCGATTATGTAAACAAATGGTATCAACACAAATGAAAAAATCTACTGGAAAGCACTAAAGCTCTGGGATTTTGCTACCCTGATTCAGAATCCCATTCAAGTTAGAAGACCGGATTAAATAACCGTAAATAAAGAAATAAAACATGCAGATCGTACATGTACCAGCAAACCACAAAGTGAATATAAAGGGGAGTGAGAAATTGAAAAAATGCTAGAACACTGTCCAGGAAATGAGAAAGATATGGAATATGAAAGTTATGTGTCCATTAGTTTAAGCGCACTTGGAACATGCCACAAACACAAGAATTGAGATTGAATGACTTGGAAATCCAAGGAAGAAGGGAAAATATATGAACCCCAATTTTACTCGGAGCTGCGAAAATACCAAGGAAAATGCTTGAGCTATGAGGAGACCTTGCTATTCAGTCTTCAGCAATGACCACCTTACTTCAGCTGTGATCATGCAAATTCATGAATAATAATAATAATAATAATGATAATAAACACTGTTAACTGACCACTGGAAAACATAATAAATAAATAATGTCATATATGCTGCAGCTTTAGCAGCTACATAAAAACTATATAAAAGATTAAACAGACAAAAAGAGCCCACTTGCAAGGCAAAATGAAAGCGAGGAATTGAGGAAATTAGATGTGAATTATCAATACTAGATAAGATTACAAGAAATGCAAATGTTCCAACAGGTAAAACAAGAAGATCAAGCGGAAATATAAAATAAAAGCGTTAAATAAAGTTCCACCAATCAAGGAAATAAGGAAATACTTAAACAGAAACTGCAATTAAATGCACAGAGAACGATATGAAAAGCGTTGTAGGTTCTATTGACAAAATATGATATTCCAAACGGACCTGGGAAATTGGAAAAGCAGTTATAGAAGTAAAAAAGCCACTATCTATTGAAGAAGTGCAAAAATTTGGGGAAAATATTTGGAGCAAGTCAAAGGAATCTAATTCCAATGCAGAGTGGATGAAACGAGAACAAGAAAGAATGAATGATAAACCTGTACAACAATGGGAAAATATAATGTTAGGCAAACTCTAACAAAATCCCAAAAATGGAAATCCCCAGGAAATGATAAGGTACTCAGCTTTTGACTCTATCATCTGTCATCAATTCATAAATCTCTAATTACTAATTAATAACCCCAATGAAATTTGAGAATGGATCATTGAAGGTATTACATATCTCCTATCGAAAACCGGTGAAACAGATGATCAAAAAACTTATAGGCTAATAACATGTCTGTCCACAACATATAAATAGATCACGTCTGTCCTGTACTTACTCTTTTCTTGATGAAAACAACAATCTTCTCTTGGAACAGAAGAGATGTTGAAGAAATCCATATGGTTGCAAAAATCAACTACTAATAAATAAAATGGAAAATTGCAGGAAAAAAGGTAGAAATCTCAGCAAAGCTTGGTTAGAATACCGTAAATCCTTTGATAATGTGACACACTCTTGGATCCTTAAGGATTTGGAAATGTACAAAGTCGCCACGGTGATAGTGAATTTCCTGAAATATAGCATGAAACTTGGAAAACCACATTATACCTAAATCACAGCAAAGGCAGTGACACTTCCAATTGTTAGAATATCCGACGATGAATCTTTCAAGGAGATTCTCTGTCGCCACTTCTGTTCTGTCTGTCCTTAATCCCACTTTCACATGAACTAAACAGTAACAACTATGAATACAAATTAGAAAAGAAAGTGTTTAAACACCTATTCTAAAAGGATGATATCAGACTCTTTGCCAAAGATGACAATGAGTTGAAAGGCATTATCTATACTGTAAACTGTTTCAATGATGATATCCGTATGGATTACGGATTAAATAAATGTGCAAAAGTAACATTCAAGGAAGTGAGGACTACAGAAATACACTCAACATTTATAGAATTTGTTACAGAGATTAGGAAACTGGAACAAGAAGAAGCATATAAATACCTAGGAATCAGCGAAGGAGATGGAATACAGTCTACCCAAATGAAGGAGAAAAAATACTACAGACGTGTGCGTCTGGTGTTAAATACCAAGTTGAAATCACAAAAAATGTATCAGCTATAAACACTTGGTCTGTCCTTGTGGTGCAATACAAGTTTAACATCCTTAACTGGACTATAGCTGCCATTGAGAGTTGGATGTCAAAATTTTGTCACCGCATGCATTATTGCTAAGGCTGATATTGATCGTCTGTGTGTGTCCAGATCCGAAGGAGGCAGAGAATTATTTCAACTAGAACTATCTTACAAAACGACAAAAATCGATCTTCCAAGACACCTGGAAACTACAGAAGACTGGATGATAATCTGTATCAAAGAAAATGGAAGAAATAAGAAACTTTATTCAGTAATAAAGAAAGCTAACAATTTCAAAAATAAATTTCAAGTGGATGAAGAAGTACAAATAAATCATAATACATCTATTGTAGCAAGAAAAACCTAAAAAAAGCAAATGAAACGTACCAAATGCAGAAACAATGGCAAGATGTGCCTCTTCATGGTCAATACTCTACCTGTAACAAACAAGATGATGTAGACAAACCCCGTACCCATCAGTGGTTACGTAGTTCAGGGTTAAAAGCTGAAACCAAAGATATTATTCTTGTTGCACAGGACTTACGTTTGCTAACTAGAAATTACCAAGCACACATACTAAAAAATTGTGTTAACCCGAAATGCAGATTCTGTGATAAATATAAAAAAACAATTAATTATCTTGTATCAAGTTTCACGGTGTTAGCATCCACTGAATATGAAACTCGGCATGATAGAATGGGCTAATATCTGCACTGGAAAATATGCAACTTTTACGGGTAGGAAACTACAAGGAACTGATATGAATCTCACCTATATATGGAGATAAAACGTGTGACAATTTTATGGGACTTTACAGTACACACAAACAGATCAATCAAAGCTAATCGTCCAGGCATTGTGATCAAAGACCACAAAAGCAGAATGTGCTTTCTTATTGACATGGCAGTACATGCAGATGGTAAAGTATCTTTGAAGATCTTCAAAAAACTATCAAAATACATGGATCTTGAAGTGAAAATCTCAAAAATATGGCACATGAGGACATTAATAATTTCATTTGTTTGGAGCCCTCGGATTGATTGGAAAAGTTTCCGATAGAGTCATTAAAGGGATTCCTGGTAGCCCATGCCATAAAGAAATAATAAAAGCTGTACTCATAAGTATAACTCACACATTAAAAAGAGCTTTACCTATGTAAAATGTGTGCGATCTTACTTTTTATATTATTTTATTTTATAAAAATTATCAGTGAAACATATCATGAAGACATTTCTGACTTTAGATCTCTGGTTGTAACCCGGAAATAAATGTATATACTACAGAAACCAAAGGAAATAATAATAATAATAATAATAATAATAATAATAATAATAATAATAATAATAATAATAAACAAAATACAAATTAATAATGTCCCTTTCCGGGGAATGACCAAAACGACAGGAGAACTCCATAGGATTTATACTAAACTATGGGGTTATTTTTAATTTTTTAACTAATCAACTGACGAAAAAATGTCAAGATGAACACGATTCCATCATATTACTCACGTTTTAGTTCCATTCCATTCAGGTTAGCTACGTTCCATTTACTTGCTGCCTTGATTACCAGTGCAATCGTTTTTCTCAAGAAAAGCGACGTTTGTACAAAGATTTGTATTTTTATATTTTTTATACTTGTATACAGTTTTTAAATATAACTTGAAGAAAACAGGCACACTGTTGAAATATTATTAAACATTGTTCAACACTTTCTTTTCTTTTCTTTTTCTTTTCTTAAAACTCTCTTCTACAAGTATTGTAATAATAATAATATGCAATGCCACGAGCTGAACTGAAAGCTGGTAATGGAATTCTGGTTATCAATTCTCTGGCTATGCTAGTCGTTACTTATAGTTACAATATTATCAAAGGGACAATAGCTGAAATAAAATAAATGGATTCAAACCTTAGAAAAATTAATGACTTACCATAACGTGCACCATTTCAATGCTGTAACTGTCTTTATACTGCCAGAAGGGATGTGGGTAAAGGTCTAATCGAATTAATTAGAGCTGACCTACAAAACAACAAATATTTGGTTAAAAATATTTAGAAGCTACATCTTACTGAATGCTACAGCTTATTAATAATCACGATAAAAGTAAAAAAAATATATCATTCAATTTATAAAGAAAATAAATTTCTAAAGTAATTCAACATCATTGTAAAAAGAATCTATTCAACGGGAAAATGCAGCTAAAATCATAACAACTAATGTTAAGACAAAAGTTCTAAAAACTTTAAAAATAAGTGAGGAAAAAAAACTTTTATGATCAATATGCACTCAGAATTAACATTGTTGATGTGGATAAACAGAAAATTCATCACCGACTGAAGAGTGCAGAGCTAAAAGTAATAATAAAAGAAATGTATTTATAATGGCTATACAGGATTAAAGCCTGTTTTTCAGATAATATCAAGCAATCATAATGAAAATGAATATATAGATTATGGAACAACATGTTGAGATTGTTGATCACTTCGTATCTGGCTATCTAATCTTGACACCGAAGGAACAGACTTGATAAGATTGGGCCATATATTCGACGGATGATATGCGGCACATGGTGAAAAAAGGTATGAACATCACGCTGAACCAGTCATACAGTAAAAAAAAAAAACAAGAAATCACTATTTTTCGGGACTTTACTATTTATACTGACTGACATACAAAAGCTAATCGACCAGATATAGTGATTAACGACCTTCTCATAGATATGGCAGTGCCATGAAACAAAATATCTCCGTTAAAGAATATGACAAAATAAGTAAATATATGGATTTTGAAATTTAAAAATGTGACACCTTGAAATTACAATCATACTTGTAATAATTGGATTCCAGAACACGATAAAAAAATACAGACAAGACCATTAACAACGTCATTGGTAGCTTCTGTTTACAAGAGATTCAAAATATTGCAATATTGTAACATCATTTTATTGTTCGATGCTCTCAATTTGGACATCTGCACGTCCTGACAATGACTGATAAATACTCTGAAATCTTTCCACCCACGCCAAATCTGGTGTAATTTTATAAACATTACTAAGGAATATAGTTGAATCAAAAAACACAAAAAAGGGAATTGTCACAGAAGTTTAAATTTTTAATGCGCCATATTTCTTTGCTTTATCATTATTATCTCAAATGAATGCAAAAAGACACTTGCTTTGAAGGCAGGGGGAGGGCACAATTTATCAAAAACAATACGTAAACAGGATACAAAAAATAGTAATAAAAAGTAAACAAATTCAGTAATTTGAAATTCATCTTTTTGCTGTTGTGTTGCAGGTTTTACATAATGGGATTCGTTAGTCGTCAGATGTTAGTCACTTTGCGTTTGTTGAGAGAAACTGTTTATTTGAACAACATGTATAAATCATTTTTCTTTACAATAGACAAAAAAGTATGACACCAATTTTTAGTAATTCCATTCTTTTTTAAAGCTCATTAAAAATTTCGCTACAAACACGCACAGACATATATATATATATATAGAGAGAGAGAGAGGGGGTGGGGAGTGCATATTTATGTGTGTGAATGTGCTTGAAAGCACATATACTTGTTTCTGCGATTGTATTTCCAAGTTTTACCTAATATTACTATCATTATTACAGCCTGTTATGTATATGTGCGTATATTTTATTTTTATTGTACATGTGTGTGCTCGTCTAAATACATGTGTTTCGTTATTTCGAGTTATATTTTTTCACTTCAGTTCTTCCTTAGTTACGCTTCGTTAATGTGTGATACGGCCACATGGATCACCTTATCTAATACAAATACCTTATATCGTCGTGCGTTATATTTAAAAATGTATCCAACTTTTCTCTTTAGCGGTTGTTTAAATATATATATATATATATATATATATATATATATATATATATATATATATATATATATATATTTATATATATATATTCTGCTAGTGGTCTAGATGATATTAAATAGAAAAATATTTGTACCGGTTATGGAGATGCTAATTAATATCTGCCATTCTCTGCTCAACCGCCAAAAAACGACAAGTGATGAAAAATGGATTGTTTGCAAGAACGTGGAATGAAACTCCAAAAAGTCGGTTTGTATCGAAAGAAGGTGATGTTGTTTACCTAGTAGCATTGGAAAGGTATTGTACATTACGATCTCCTTCTGAAAAATCAGATATCCCCAATTAGACCAATTAAAGGCACCAATCGATGAAAAGCGTCCGGGACTGGCCAACCTTAAAGACAACGTCAGTTCTCTACAGATCTGATAGAAATTGGTATAGCTTGGCTAGGATGTCTTACTACACCTGCCGCAGTGTTTTGACTTTGTACATTCAGATTACAACTTATTTCTATCCCAACAGAAATTCTCTTGGAAAGAACTTTATTTGAAAGCCTGTAAAAACATTTAGACCAGTTCATCACTCAGAACGATGCCAAGCTATGGGAGGGTGAAGTCATAAATCTGACTTAAAAAAAGGTAATGAAACAAAACGACACATAAAATTCATTAAAAAACAGTACGTACTTTTGTTCCAATCCAATATATATATATATATATATATATATATATATATATATATATATATATATATATATATACACACACACATATATATATATATATATATATATATATATATATGTACTAATAGTAATACTAGTTTGTAGATATATCAAAATAAATCAGTTCCCGAGGAAAAAATTGGAAATAAAAAAAAGAAATCGGATTAGTTAAAATGTTAAAATATAAAAACTTGAGTATCACCATACAACAACAAATTAGTAGAGACTTGAAAAAGATTAAGAATAGCAAAAAGTATTCGTTAAGGCAGATAAATCTAGATTTATATATAAGATAAGCCCCAGCAAATATAATAGTATGCTGCACAAGGAAGTGATTAAACACTATAAGAAGACAAATGCTAACCTAGAAATTGAACTCAATAAGGAAGCTAGTATACTATTAAATTTAATCCAGAGAATGGAATAGAGAAAATTAATATTAAAAGTTCTTTTATAACATGTCGGTTAATCAATTCAATTAAAACACAAATGGGTAAAATCAGTAAAATAATATTACAAGATATATGTGAAACACTAAGAACAGTTTAAAAAATTAACCAATGTCGCTCTACTCGTGATTGTATAGAATGATTTAATAATTATGACAAAAACAGCAAATGTTCTTTTTTGAAATATGATATAAAAGAATTTTACCCATCTATCACGGAAAAAAAACTGTTAATAACTTGAAAGCTTTAGAGTTGGCTAAGGAGTACATTTCAATATCCAATGATAAAATCGATCTCATTAGGCATTGCCGCAAATCGTTATTATACCATAACGATGTATTATGGATGAAAAAAGGAGACAGCGGCAATTTTGACAACCCCATGGGGGCATATGACGGAGCCGAGGTATGCGAATTAGTAGGGTAACTCCTATTAAATAATTTAAATAAGTATCTTGACCCTAGTTACCATGGTCTGTACAGAGACGATGGTTTAATTATAATAGATAAATGTACCCCCAGAAAAAGTGACATAATCCGTAAAAAAATTACATTGGATGTTTAAAAAATTCGGATTTAAATTAGAAATACAAACTAATTTAAAAGTCACTGACTATTTAGACATTACCCTCGACCTACGTAATGGCACAATTTCCTCTTTTAAGAAAAGCAACCAACAACCGCGTTATATTGACGTAGGTTCTAACCACCCTAGACATGTTTTAAAACATATACCTAACGGAATTCGTTATAGATTGTTCACTAATTCATCCATTAATAATATCTTTAATAAAAATAAACAAGATTATGAAAAGGCCTTAAAAATAGTGGACACAAAAGTAAATTAATATATGTTGATACTCATAATTCCCATAACACGCAAGGCAAACACAAAAATAGAGCTTGAAAGATATTATGGTTTAACCCCCCCCCACCAATATAATTTACCAGTTAAAACTAAAATAGGAATTTTTTTTTTAAATTACTAAAAAAGTATTTACCCCCGACAAATGAATTGTATAAAATTTTCAATAAAAACCATGTTAAATTAAGTTATAGTTGTATGCCAAATATGACTAACTTAATTAATAAATATAACAGGAAAAAATCATAGACAAACCACACCCCAACCCCCCTAAATGTAACTGTAGAAATAAGAACGCCTGTCCTCTTAAGTGCAGATGTCAACAGGAGTATGTGATGTATAAAGTCGAAATACATAGATATAAACCGAATAATATTGATAAGAACTCCAAATTTTACATAGGATCCACCCAAGGTAAATTCAAAAAACGTTACTACAATCATTTAAGTAGCTTTAATCACGAAACTTACAAGCATAGTGCCAGCCTGTCCACATACATATGGAATATAAAGCAAGAAGATGTTAGTGATCCCTTTTTAAAATAGGAAATATTTTTTAAAAAATGTCATAAATATAAAGCAGGGGACAAATTTTGTTCTTTATGTATGGAGGAAAAATTAGCTATCGCCACCTACAATGAATCTAATAATTTATTAAATCAAAGATCTGAGATGCTAAATAGGTGTGGCCATAGGAAATCCTAGTTATTGGAATAGAGGCTTTTTTTGTCTTCTTCTGTCACGTGGTTTTAATGCTTATTAGTTTTTAATGGTTTTATCAATAAATACTCTTTCGTCATTTCCTTTTAGCCAGCTTACCGTTAAGATCCGTTTAGGTGAAATATATATATATATATAATCTACAAACAATTACTTAAATTTATATTCACCGGTTGCGTTATTAGATATATTCTTCTAGTAGCCGGTTGACTTCCATTTTGCCTGTAGAACCGCATCAATTCTTGGTATAGCTTAATAAATTTGGGTGTAGTGATATGTAATGAGGTACTGTATAAAAGGCACTATCACTGTACCTACGGGAAAGTTATCTTCTCTTGACAAGACTACATCTGTCAGAGATAATATCTATCATAATAATATGGCGTCACCGATCGGTTACTTAACCACGATGAAGGTTCCTGAATATATTGAAGCCTGGCTTAGGTGTTTCGCAGCGTCGGCGAGAGTGAAAAAGTTAAAAGACACCAAAGCTGCTGGACGATTAAATGAAGTTATGGATTTATTTTTTAGCTTCGGTGGGGTCTGAGGCCATAAAAAATCTCCGTTATGGTTTATCCTAAAGTGTTGGAAGATTTAACATATGAAGAAATTGCTGCCATCATAAAAGCAAATATGCGATCAAAACAGATTGGTCATAATGCAAAAAAATTCAATTTCTCGAAAGTAGACAGAGACCGGACAAAACTATTCTGCAATATGTAAAACGACTGAAAGAAGCGTCAAGATATTGTGAGTTTGAAAGAATGGTTTCGGAACAAATGTCTATCGGAGACGAGCTAATTTTGCTAAGACTGACTGATGGAATGTTTTACATCTCGTACAAGCGTAAAATTCTAGAGCGGCTTCAAGCTCATAATATGAATCTGGAAGCATGTGTAGAATTCTTACAACAATTGAAATTGATTCAAAAGTTTAATGCCTCTGAAGGCAGTATAGTGCTATTAAAAGCTTACTTGTATGCAGATATTGTAATAAGAAACATGAAAAGCGCAAAAATAAGTGTCCAAACTTTGGGAAATGGTGTTTTAAGTGTAAAAAGAGGAATCATTTCCAGACGGTATGTACATATGAAAAGCGAGTGCAAAAAGTGGAAAATATAGGTCCTTCGATTGAAAACACGGAAGTATTTGAGATAAAAACATAGGGGACTGGTATGGAGTAACTTTACTCATGCAGGTGGATACTAGAAGTGATGTTACATTGATACAGTGGAATTTTTGGGTAGAATGTGCAGACCAAAGTTAAACAATCTCCAGTTTAAACAGTTTAAACAAGATACTTTGTTTAGGATGGTTTGAAGGCACGTTTGAAACAAAAAATAGATTTGAGATAATACCCATCATAGTAGTGGAAAACATCAAAAGCCACGGTCTTTTAGGAATTGACGAGTTATGGGTTGATACATCGAAGCTGATAATGTCCATGAAGACTGTAGACCCGGATGTTGGTTTATTAAGGGTATACGAGACGAGTATTCAACCCATGTATTTTCAAACCCGAAAAGTTCTTGTTCACATCCTACACTTCGTGGTTACTACGCTGAACAAAATGGTGAAACAAGGAATATTAGAAAAAGTCATCAAGGGTGGCATCAATTGGGCTTCACCCATAATAGCGAGACGCAAGCCCAGTAGAGATTTAAGAATTTGTGGCGATTATAAGCTGAGAGTGAATCACCAGATCTGTTCGGATTCATTTCCGTTGCTAAACATTCAAAAAGCGTTCCATGACTTTGCTGGTATGAAATACTTGGCTAAAGTTGACCTTAAGTCAATATATAATCAGATAAAAATTGATAGCAAGTTGCAAGAAGTCACCACAATAAACACCCCTATTGGATTAATAAGATGGACTCGACTGCCGTTCGAAGTAAAACGTCATCTCACAGGATCCAGTGTTGAATAGAATTATGGAGAGAATAAAGAGAAATACATGGAGTGATTGCTCTATGGCCAAGAAGCCGTATAAAGAATCAAGACACAAATTAACCATAGGAAAAGAAAATTATATGTAACAGAGATATCATAGTACCTCCACAGTCTCTGAGAAATTAAAGCCCTACAGGATGATAATTGTGGAGGTATATTAACTACGCAAATGAGGTTAAAGTTGCAAGCATGGTGGTCCGGCTATTCGAGAAACATAGAAGAGTATGCAAGAAAATGTCCAAAGTGTGGAGAAATAAAGAAATTTAGGCTAACTAAAATGCACTCTTGGTCAAGTGAAATGGGACCGTAGGCACGAGTACATATGGATCGTATCTACATTAAAGATATAGGACTATTTCCGATATTAGTCAACTCGTATTCAGGTTATCCTGAAGTTATTAAAGTCGCAGATAGAAAATCCACTACTGTGAAACGGGTGTTGAGGTTAGTGTTTTCAAAAACCTTAGTCTCTGACAATGCATCTGAGTTTTGTGAAAAAAATATTTATATGCATGGTTAAAACGTATTGTTTGCATTCCATACAAAACACCACCTTACCACCCACATTCAAATGGAATTGTGGAGAGAATGGTTCAAACGATAAAAATGGGATTAAAAGCATTTTCTCTAGTGGATTGTGATATAGAGAGTTATTTATCTAGACTACTCCTAAGTTACAGTGCTATTCCTCATGCAGACAGAATACAAAGCCCATCCACATTGATGGGAAAACAAATAAGAGCTCCGATTATCATGTCATTTGCAACGAATGAAAGTGTATGGTACAGAAAGGACAAGGATTCAAGTCCTGAAAAGGCGAATTTTGTGGTGCAAAAGGAATTTAACACAGGGCATACTGACTCACAAAGACCAATTGAGAACCACAAGAGGGCATAAAGTTAAGGAAAAGGAGGAGGAAGAAGAAGGAGAAGAACAGACGACGCAAGAAAGGATGAATGAATCCAGTATTGAGAGTGATCAAGAAAACCACAATGAGAGGGAAGAGAGAATGAGTGTATCTAGTATTAGTAGTGAGGAACAATCTGGGGATGAGAGTGACTGCAGATATGATGACTGAAATGAAGAGAATCAGTTAAGACCTAGATCTCCCATAAAATAAAATAAAGAGACTCACTTTGAGAGACGAATTATATCTTTCAGGGGTATTCGTAGACGTCAAAGATTAACTAAAGGTTCAGGAAGGTGTAGTGATATGTAAATGAGGTACTGTATGAAAGGCTATACCTTTTGAAGAAGTATCTTCTCTTGACGTGACTACATCTGTCAGAGATATTACCTATTATAACAATGGGTCCATGTTGTTATGGCATCCAGTAATTCTAATTGGTTAGCTGAACATCCAGAATTTAAATCTCCCTTTTCATCACATCATGAAAGTGCTCTATGGGACTGAAATCCGATAACTGCGAAGGCTGTTTTAACACAGAAAACTCAATGCTGTATTCCATAAACCAATCTATTATTTTTTTTCTTTTTAGCACTGTGCGTTGTCCTATGGCCAACAGAGTTTGGGTGCATCCTAGTAGCCTGCCGCAATACCTAGGTAGGCTCCGGCATTTAAACAATCTTTATTAGTACCAAAGGTTCCAATGTATACTCCATTTCACATACTACGAACACCAGCCTCAATCGTTGATACAAGGCAAGATTTATATTTTCATATTGTTTACGTCAAATTCTGACACTACCATCTGAATATCACACCAGAAATCAAGACTTATTAGACCAGTCACCATTTTTCAAATATTTTATTGTTCAATTTTTGTTATATTTTTCGAACTGCAACTTCAGTTACTTATTTAAAAGAAGTGGCACTCGGTATGGTTATCGGCTGTTGCAGTCCATTTTCTTCAAAGCCTGACGTGTTGTGAGTTGAGAAGTGCTCTTCTATATAACTCCATTGTATAGGTAGTTATTTGAGTTATTGTTGCATTTCTGTCAGCTTAAACCAGTCTGGCCATTCTCTTCTGACCTCTTTCATCAACAAGGGATTTATGCCCTCACTAACTAGAATTCTTTTATTTTCTGACCATTTTCTGTACAGTCTAGAGATGGTTGTGTGTTGAAAACCTAGTGGATTAACAGTTTTTGAAATACTCAGATCCGCCCATCTGGCACCAACGATCATTGCGTGTGCAAAGTCACTTAAAATAACATTCAACCCTATTGTAATGTGGGAAATATAATTCAGCTGATCACCATGACCATGTTTAAATACCTATATTCATTAGATTTCTGCAGGATTATTTGTTGATTAGAAATTTGTATAAAGAACATTTGTACACGTGTATTTAAGTGGCCAGCGTGAGTATATTAGTCTTTATCGAATATTTTATATTTTTCTTTTATTGCTTTATATAGGCGTTTGAATGTGTATTTATGCATATATACAAAATTAATACCTATTTATTTCCGCGGAATCTACAACAGATACAGAGAACATAATAATACCGTTTCATAGAGCAACTTTTTAGCTACAAAACTGTATTTTTTCTGTAGCCGATACAGCTAGTTAGACAAGAAGGTGGTCGCCTGAATTAAATCGGAAAACGTTTTTTAAAGACATTTACTAAAAGAGGTATACTAATTGCAGTCTCAAAGTGTAGCTGATGCATATATCAAAAGAAAAACTAAGAAAAAAGACGATCATATATGTGTTAAATTCACCCGTTACACGAAAATGCCAGACCACTGAATTGTTTGTTTATTTGTTAAAATGTTTAGTTCTTTAATTTTTACCGACTGGAAATATAAAATGATATTAGTCAACATTAATGTAGCAAATTGTTTTAGTCATAATTAATTAATTGTCATGATATTTGAAAAAGTACAGAATAAAACCAGTACAACCTTTCCATCATAGCGGGCTAAAATTAATTAAAATATCTTTACACTGGTTGATTACGCAGGAAAGAAAAATAGATTTGATTTTTACAAGTTATTCTCTGATTGGGCTAACTGAAAAAACCTTTTATTTACGCCTGTTCGACCGGTTCATGGAACAGCATTCTTGGCTTTCTCTTAACAGAATTCTTGGTTTCTTTCTTTTTACAAGTGACTTAGATTAATGCAGTTGTAAAGTATATCTGATCATTGGGTGTATAAGGTCTGTTGACCTAGTTAGCTATCAAAATGAAATATATTTGTTATGCATTGGCCTCGCCACTGTTTTATGCATATAACACATATAGATATTATAGACACCCACTTTTCAAATTTGATTATTATTTTTTAATTCTAGAAACTCCAAACGTTCCAGTAGTTTTCTTCTTCTTCTAAGTGCCGTGTCCCTTTAGATCGTGTCCCTTCATATCTCTACAATCCCTTGTCCTTCGTGGCTCTTAATAAATTTTGTCTTTTATTTCTACTAAACCTTCCTATGCCATTCATTTACTTAAGCTCACTAAGTAGGTTATGTGTTGTTTTCATCTGTCCCTCTTACTCAATATGTCCTATGAGTATCAGATTTTCTAAGCTGTCTTTCCTTATTATGTGCTCTAGAAATTTCAACTGTCTTTTCCTGAATTTAATTATAAGTTTGATTTTGTTTTTATTTTCTCTAAAGCTTTGTCGTTGGTCAGATGTTCAGCCCATGGTATCATCAGCATCCCACTGTAGAACCACATTTCTGTTGCTTCAAGTCTTTTCTTGATCTCTGAGGAGATTGTCCAGCATTCGCTACTATATTGGAGGACTGGTATCATGTAACAGTTCAGTACTCTTTTCTTTGTGTCTGACGAGATTTTTCTATTTCTAAATACTGTGCTTAGCTTTTGGAAAACATCTTTAGTTATCCCAATGCACCTTCGGATTTCACTATTGCTCCTTCCGTCCCCTGTTAAAACACTTCCTAGATATTTAAAATTTTGTACTTGTTTGATTTTGGTATCTCCAATTTGGAATTTTTATGTTACGTTCTTCCTTCTCTTAACAACCGTGCATCCTGTCTTCTTGCAGTTGATGTTTATTCCTTCTTCTCACTTTCCTTAACTAACTTCTGTAAAAGATCGAAAAATTTGGAAACAGTAAAAGATTTAGAACAGCTTGTATATAGACAAACATATTTTAATTTAAAAAATTACATTGTTTTTGCTGTGCTTAGTTGTAATCATTTTATTTTTTTCTATCTAATCATGTTCTTTGTCTATTTCAGAAACTTTGGTTTTCAGACATAGACCACATTTCTTGATATTAGCTTCTTAAAGACAATACCTTTTGACAATATTATAGAAGTGGCATCTGTTGTATACAGTCAGTTGAGTCCTAACTAATGCTATCACCACTTTTTCTTAAAACAATCAATGCCATGTTATTGTAGTACAATCAACCGCTTTAGTTCATGTTCCGGCAATATTCACATATTCTCTAATCTTTTAAGTCAAGCTTTTACACTTATATACAAGCGTTATTGATTAAAAGTATCTTTCAATGTTAGAAGAGGGAGTTTAACATTGAGTATGAGTATGAGTATAATTCGATTATGCCTATACGCTTGCTAATTTGTGCGCCCATAATCTTTCTTATTGATGTTTGTTTAAAAGATAGAAGTTTTAATGTGTGAAGGGAACTACTGGGATCAATAAGAAGAGTGAATAAGAAAAATGTTGAAGCAAAATTTTATTATGCAACTAGTATGGAAATATTTAATTTCATTTCATATGGTTTACTTTTATAGTTTGGTCATGAACCTGGAAAATATAGCGATATATTTTTAATATTCTTTGTGTAATTATTTTCTTGATAGTTAAAAATTAAATTTCTAGACAGACATGAACCGAATAAAATCAACAAACAGATATTTTAATGATATTCAAAGTAGTACTGCTTGATAGAAATATTCTGAGGCGTTCATATCTAGAAAATCAACATTTGAAATGTGGCTTTTAATAATTTTCAAACACGAGCAGTTGAGGCACATTTGATACCAATGTAGCAACAACACAAATTTTGATAAATATTGACACACAAAGCAAACAAAAGAGAAGAGATATATGCTTACATTCGGTCATATATATATATTTTATATATATTATAAATGTCGATATATTTTAACTCATTCGTATGCAATTACTAACACTTCTTCTTCTTCTTCTTCTTCTTCTTCTTCTTCTTCTTCTTCTTCTTCTTCTTCTTCTGTGTGCCGTGTCCATTCAGGACGTGGGAAAACAGAGCTCTCCACAATTTACTATTCATCATAGCTCTTAGTAAAATTTGTCTTTTTGCTATATATCTTAATCTCTATTCTGTCAACTATAGCTCGTTTGGTAGATAATGTGCCGCTCTCCACTTTCCCTCTTGCCTTCAATATGTTCTGTGAGCATCAAATTTTCTAATCACTCTTTTCTCATTATTTGTCATAGAAACTTTAACTGTCTCTTTCTGACTTTAGGTATAATGTCCTTTTACTTTCCATTTTCCCTAAGACTTCCTCGTTACTCACATGTTCAGCCTATGGTATTTTCAGAATCCTTTTGTAGGACCACATTTCTGTTGCCTCAAGTCTCTTCTTCATGTTTGAGGAGATTGTCCAACATTCACTGCCATATAAGGAGGGCCGATATTACATAATAGTTCAGTAGTCTTTTCTTTCTTTCTAACGAAATTTTTCCTAATACTTTTCTTAGCTTAGCATGCATGAACGTTTTAATGCTTAAATATATATGTATATATATTCAAGTCATTTACTATTAATGAATATATATATATATATATATATATATATATATATATATATATATATATATACAGAAATCGCCATATATATATATATATATATATATATATATATATATATATATTTCTGTAATATTCAAGTCGATATCCAGTAGATACACTTAGAATGTGTTTTATAATATTTACTGTAATGTGATGACATGAATTAACTATCTTACTGCTAAATTGCTAAGTGTATTTTTAATTATTTGAATAGAATCCATTTTGTCGATTTGATGAACGACGATACTTTAAAAACTACTTTTTGTCATCTACAGTTTTTCCCAACCTTATTAGTATCAATGTCAAGACAGAAACACTTTTCCTAATAGTGAGGATATAACTGATATCTCAGGTCTGGTTCTGTTCTATTATTTTGAGTAATTGTAATTTAATATATTATTTCAATTATATTATCGTTTCCAATTAACATTTCTGCTTTTGTTTTTATTTTTGTAAAGAAAACATTATTATTATATTCACACTACTTTAGGAACTGTTTAAAACTCAAAATGAAACCAGCTCTTTATTTTGTTCTGATTAACCACTTTGTGACTAGGAATCGTTCAATCTTATAACTTATCTTTTGACTTTTATAAATGTGAGGCAATTCCTAAATGACATTGGCGACTATCAGCTGTCTTTTTGTTGATCTGCTTAGTTTTTTCTTGTTCTTCCTTTTCATAATCTATCCTGCAGTACACGTCTGTTGTATCGACTTTCGATTCCTTAATATAATTATGTATGAAATGTGCTAATCAGTTCTTCATGATACAATTACTAATTAATCTTATTCAAACTGGTGGGTTTTCTGTATTTTCTAATTAACTAGTACTGTCTTTAAATTACAGCCTATTAGAGATTCCATATCCCCTCTACTTAATTATAATATGTCATATAAGTACATGGGTTGTAAATGCTTTAACTGCTCATGGAATATTGTATTCTCTTAATATAGATATTAGTACTTCAGATATAATTTAATGAATTGACCTCGCACTCCAAAGCAAGATTTTCTCTTATTTTCATTATGTAATTATAAAATTCGTAGTACCTTAGAATATAAAGATTTCATATATATTAATTATCATCATTTCATCTGACAATATGAATTTAAATTTTGTGTTACTTTTGTGTAATGCTTTTTTTTTCTCTAAATAAACATTTCTAGATAATTTTTTCATTAATTCACATAACATTTTCTGCTGTGTAAATTACACTTTTTACCCCATAAGAAAACTCTGATGATCCTTTCACTCATTAATTACCAATATCTTTTCTAATTGTGATTATGGATTTTTGAGACACAATTTGAACTTTTCAACATCGCTAGTGTATTCCTTTAGGCCTTTTTCTGTTGCGATATTTTTCTTGATCGTTTTGTTCCTTAAAGTTTGCTATGTGTAGTTGTTTTTATAAATAATTCGCTGACAGAAGAAAGTTGCAGATGTCAACGTATATTTTCATCTACATTCGTGCGCATAAAGAAACCCCCCGCCAAAAAAATTATACATTTCTTAAAATACGTATATTTTTTCAAAACTTTTGAATTAGGAGTACTTTTATTTTGAATGATTCGAAACAGCTTTTAGTTTTTCTCAGTATAAAAGATATTTGTGTGTATTTTATTTTGAAAGTAGTTTATTCTTAATTTTTAATTTATGTCAATTCTCACCGTTTTAAATTACCAAACTTTAGTGATAAAATCTGTTTCTGTAGCCGAATACAATGATCTCTTACGAAAATTGATCCCCATTGTATTATTCTTTCTCTCAAATTTCATTACGCGGTAAAAATAGTGCATTGCTTCTTAGACTGACTTGATGTCTGTTGCTTCACTGTGTTTTACTTACATTCTGCAGTGAAAATGCGGAGGAGGAACTTTGAAACGGCCAAAGAGGAAAGAAAAGAAGATAAGAGAAAAATATTGATTGAGTTAAGATAAAGGAAAATATAAAATAAAAAGATATTTCACTTAAAATAGAATGGAAATAAATGATAAAAAATTAAAAAGGAAAATGAGTTAAAAAAGGAAAAACGAAGAAGAGATGATATAATTTAAATATATGCACTTTCCATTAAATTATGAAAATTTGTTCAAATCTAGATAGTTAGGTGACATAAAAATATAAATGGCAGATGTCAGTTAAATATTGATCATTAAAAAGAAATGTAGTTGACAGGGCGGTCGAATGTAAATGGCCAGCCCCCAAAGAGAACAAATGCTGCCTGTGCACGTTTTGTCCATCGAAAATGATTCACAACTGATGTAGGCAGTCTGCACTTTTAACTCGACGCATTGGTTTACAGAACGCAAGATTTTCCTCTGAGTGATCAACATTTTTTAGCGAATTGACTCATGGACAAAATGAAGAAATATTCCCGATCATACACAAATTTATTTTCTTGTGCCACAATTCTTTATTGATGTTGTTTCTATTAATAATTATATTAGTAATATTAGTGGTAATAGCATAAACTTTTCGCTGTAGTAACATAAGTACTTACGATTAATTACAGTGTATTACAAACAGTTTATGGAACAATTTTTAAGCATGTTATTATTCTTTTGTTATGTATTATAATGCATATTACTAATGTAAGATAAAGCAAGTTTAAGTACGAGACTTCTGGCGTCTAGGGAGGCAATCTCTTTAATAATACATTACATGGGTCATTATTTTGACCCGGGTAAATTTTAAATTTGTCTTCTTCTTCTTCTTCTTCTTCTTCTTCTTATTATTATTATTATTATTATTATTAGTAGTAGTAGTAGTAGTAGTAGTAGTAGTAGTAGTAGTAGTAGTAAGCAATTTCCACAGGATATTTGCTGGGTTTAGCATGGTTGCTTTCTGCAATGATGTTATACTGGTATCAAGATGTTTCTTGAGATTCTTTGAAATCGACCCAAAATTGGTACGTTTATTTTACATTCTCTCAACATCTCTACGCAAGTCGTTCACAATCTTTTCAACTGTAGGGATATCCAGCACATGCTACATCTATCAAAAGACACTTATGAGAACTTTTTATGATCTGTTTATGTTTGTAACAACTGTCAGATATTTGGGAGCCATACTTCTGTCTCAAACAATCGAGATGCAAACGCGCTTTGCCATGGTTCATCTTGTATTCTCTCTGTAGCAAATTTCCTAATTATAATCCTCTTATATTCTTTTTCCTTCGAAATAGACTTATTCAATTTTCTACTGTTCGCAACATATTTCAATAGTTCTTCATTGCAGCTTGGAAGATAAAGATCTAAATATCTACGTTCGCTTGCTACACAATTTCTATGGACAACAATCTGCTTTCTGTAAATTTCCGAGGTGTGTATAATCTGATGACGTTTGCTTTGGTGTGTAACACACTAAATTTGACCATACACTTTCTTGCTTATCTGTTCATTTCCTTTATCTCTGCTTTTCTCTAGTTTAAGATAGCCACACTGTATATTACTGTTGCTACTGCTAAGTTATTTATTTCCTGTCATCAAATTATTGCCATTTAATTTTCTTTTCAACAAAAATTCTAACTTGTGTAAATGTCCCTCTCATGACTTTTTCACATTTTCATTCAAAATTGAATCCAGCTCTAAATTCCCAGATATTTATACTCTGTTTCCTCGGGAGCAACAATTATTTTATTTTTACATAAATGAATTCTGTTTGTTAATACTGCACACTTTGAAATGTCGAATTCTTTTCTAATATCTTTACAGCAACATTGAACACTCTTAGCCAATGGGTAAATTTGGGAAACACCTTTAAGCTATCAATGTAAACAAACTGATTTAACATGACCCTTCTTTTGACAGTTCATATTCAATTCATGTTTCTCGTAAAACCATGAAAAATGGAATCATGGTCATTACAAAGTCACCCTGAAATATTACTTTTCTAATTGACGCTGAGTGCAGGTATTTATTATTTTACACTGAGGCATATTTGACTCTATTATACTGATTACCTCCATTGCTACACCCATTTGTAGACATTGATGAACCCACAAATTAGATACCTTATTTTAAATCAATCCAAGTCATGCAAAGGATCGTAATCTGTTTTCTACAAATGGCGCATTACAACTTTATCAACAACTAAATGATCATTAGTCTCTTTAGAGCATTTCCTACACCCCTTCTGTTCCACTAACTAAAGTTAATTGAGGAGTATTTGATCCTATACCTACTTAGCAAAATCAAAGTTTTCAAAATATATTGAGACAGACTATTGGCATATATATTTCCAAGATGTGGTTCCTTCAACGTATCTTTCATGGTCAATGTTGTCTTGCCCTTAACAGTTCAGCTCGGAATTTTCTCCCGAATGACACAATCATCAAGAAGTTCACGCGGCCTTGCTTAGTTACTTTTGAATCGTTTCAACCAATATCTTTGCTTCCGATCTTATCCTGGTGACTTATTGTTAGGACTTTTTATATATGCTTTTTCAGGCCCTCTTTTAAATTTCTACAGTTTCCGTTCCGGTGAAAATTCACATCTATATTTTGTGAATCCATGCTTTTCATGAGATTATTGATTATAATGTTCCACAACTACCAGTGTTCTTTTAGTGCACAACATGACTAGGAAGGCATCCCACCCAGGATAAAGACCTCTTTCTGGCCATGAGACACGGTCATCCCACGCCAGTCGTCAAAGCCGTATTTCTGGGCCATGGAGAATGAATATCGCTAATATTTCACCACATGAATTATTTTAACCCGTGTAAGTTTTAAAATTCTTATTCCCCTTCTTCTTCTTCTTCTTCTTCTTCTTATTATTATTATTATTATTATTATTATTATTATTATTATTATTTATAAGACTTCTTTTCGTTACCAGCATGCTGATTGGGATTTACTCGATGACTTACTTCGAAATGTCGCTTGGATTTATATTTTTAACCTTCATATTTAGAATTGCGCTTTCTTGGGTAAAAGCCGGCATCTCTAATCTGGATCATTACAAAACACGCGGAGCTGATAGTATCCCTGTAATAGTCCTTAACACGTGTGCTCCCAAAATGGCTCCTTTTTTCTCTAAACTGTATAATAAATGTCTCATTGCCTCTTACTTTCCAGCTTGTTGGAAATCCTCATCTCTTGTTACAGTTTCTAAGAACTCAGGTGAACCGTCCGACCCTTCCAAGTATCAGACTATTAGTCTTCTACCTCTTTATGGTAAACTAACCAAAGCTAAATTTGTTAAGCATCTTAATCGCAATGCCTTTTTTTCAGAGAAGCAATATGGCTTTCGTTTCTTTCTTGCTGATGTATTTACGATCATTGCGGAAAGAGCCTACAAGCTTTCGATAAAAGTGGTGAAGGTCAGTCTGTTGCTTTGAACATCTCGAAAACGTTCGAGAGGGTTTGGCATACAGGTCTCCTTCACAAGTTGAAAAGTTACGGTGTCTTCCGACAAATATTTGAACTGATTCAGTCTTTCTTATCAAATCGTGAAATGAACGGTCACTCTTCAAGATCCTTTTGTACTAATGCCGTTGTCTCCCAGGGCTCTATCCTTGGTCTTCCTTTGTTTTTAATTTTCATTAACGACCTCCCCTATGGCATCAGGTCTCCACTTGGTAACTATTTTGACGACACAACCATTTACTCCTGTCTCGATAGTAAGTCTGATCAGTTCGATAAGGTCAAATTGGCGGCTGAAGTCAAAAATAACTTTCAGTCTGTTGTTAACTGGGGAAAATAATTGCTCTTTCTACCTTCCATCAGCATGACTGATGCTAACCTACAGCTACTCAGATTAACATTCTCAACTGACATGAAGTAGAAAGACTATATTGAATCCATTGCTAGGTCAGCTGCTAAGAAAGCTGGTTCACTATTTGGTGATAGACAATTTTTCTCTCCAGTATCTATTTTACATATCTATGTCTACCATTCGTCCATGCTTAGAATATTGCTGCCACATATATTTCGATGCTTCTATTTAGAGATTCTTGATAAAATTAAAAAAAGAATCAGCAATATTATTGGTTCTGACATGGCCTCTCGGTTTCAGTCATTTTCCCACTTCCATAAAATTGCTTCCCTGTGTCTGTTCTATAAATATTTTCATGGTAATTGTTCGGATGAGCTCTTCGCCATGGTACCTAAACTTTATGAATTTAAGCGCAGTACTTGGTTGGTAACAAGTTATCAATTTATAGTTGAGTTGGCTCGATGTAACAGTAAGTTTTATGCTAACAGCTTCTTTTTTTGCACTTCTCGCTTCTCTCTTTCGACTCCACACTTTCCAGTTAACTTTAATCTTCAAAAATTTAAATGCACTATCAATCACTATCTGCTGCCCTCCTGATTACTCTTCCTTTGTTTCTGCTCCTTCTGTTTTCTAATTGTTCCACACCCAGTAACTTCTTGTGTCTTAGTAACTTTATTACCTTCCTTGGAAGAATTTGATTTAAAAAAAATATGATCTCACCTGGTGTTTAGTATTTATTGCTGAAGACTGAGTTACATCTTAATAGACACCGACACTGATGTAGTCTGAACAGATAATTTCTCGAATGTCTAATACATTTAAATGCGCCAGTTGTTATAGGCACGACTTTAAGCTTAATATTTCATATCTTCTCCAATTCTCAGGCGAGAATTCTATTTTCTTTCTGAGCTTGCTTTCTGTATTCATTTATGATGTGATTTACATTCTTGTCTTTTTCCCACTAACATCAATGAAAACGATAATTGCTTTTCATCCTATTGCGACTGCCATCATATAAGTGTGTGAATTTTTAAACAAATTTTGATGGGCAATAAAAATGGATAATTTACAACCTAGAACAAAAGATATACTGGATAATAGAAATGAACCATCATTAACAGCCTCAAAGACTATTCTCCATCCAAAGAAGTTGAAGATGTGTAAGAGTGGTAGGGAAACGTCTATTATAATCTCATTCTGAAAAAGCGAACCAATTACTGGTCCGAATTAGACCAACTGAAGGCAGCAATCGATGAAAATCATTCGTACAGAATAAATCAAAGGAGGTGTAATATTCTACCAGGATAACGATAGTCTGGTAATCAGGCAAAATTTCTTACTGCTTAGCTATTCAACAAATACTATGTTTTCAATTTACTTTTCTTCAGCAAATTTCCCTTAATGTAAAAAAAGAAAAATATTTAATTCTTCGGTATCTAGAACAATTCTTTACTTAGAAAAATAAGTTCTTTGAGAGTGAAATTATAAATTACCTAATAGCATTTTTTGGTAAATTTGACGACTATATGTCTTATCATATCCTTGTGAGTATTTCGATCGTCTGAGTTACAATACTTACTTTCGTTTAAATTTGTAGTTTAGGTTTTAGGAGTTTATTTTATTTCAGTTTTCCCTAGGGATTAATTGAACGTACACAAGAATAATATTAACGCATAAGCAATTCCAGGAATGCATTCCTAAGAGAATATAACCAACTCCTATTGCTAAGCATTAGAATAAATTAAGTACTTCAACTGACAGTCAAGTAATTTTCTGTAATGAGAAAATATCATTTGAACTCTTACATGAAATCTATTTGTCATAAATGTATCTTATATTTATGTTTTCCTAAAATTATAGACAAACTAACAGGTTTTGTGGAATATTTTTATGAACTGAGATTTTTTAGTATAAATATGTATTTTCTATTATTTTCCTATATGGTAAATATGCGTATTTTCATAACAGAAATCGGAAGTTTTTAAAAGTTAATTTATATTGGCGACTTCTATAAAAGCCATTGTAGTTCTTGTGGTTACTGTCAAAATTTCTAATGAACGCTAAAGCATAACTGTGAGTCGTTGCATTTAAACGCAAAAAGAAAAAAATCAGTAATGGATAGCTACACATAGTTTTTGCCTTACCAGTTGCTCTCCTGATGATAATCTCAGAAAGAGATGGAAAGTACTTGGAAAATAAAAGTGATTTAATTTGATTGTAATATACGGAAAAAATATGAATGGATTATAATAAAAATAAGCAGAGATAATGTTTGTAATTTATTCAACCAGAGATGCATAAAAGAGAACTTGCTGCCTAAATAAAAAAGAAAATTATTTAATGTGGACAGTTTTTTTTAAATACATGCATGTTAAAAGAGATGGTATTTCCGATGAATAAACTGACAGTTGAAATAAAAATTAACAAAATAAAATTTAATAAATTTATTTGAAAGAAAATAAATAAAAATATTAATGAAAGAAAATACTTTACAATTTAACTGTGATGACATGTTGTTTAATGACATAGTCCCCAAGTAATTAAATATAATAATTCTATTGTGAAATCTTGACAAGATTATTTTTCAATATTATAGAATGTTTATGTAATTCTGTATTTTATTACTGACATATTAGCATCAAAGTAAAAATTTAAATTCTTACTTTGTTTCATTGCTTCCCGTTTAATAAAAATGTATTGAAGGCATCTGTCAGCAATTAAATTGCTGGCCACAAGTTTACAGAAATCTCACCTAACAGCGCCGTTCTATGAATGCTTCTTAACTATTTCAAGTATCTTATTCGCCCATAAAACACCAATACTCAGCAAATAACTACAAAGAGTTTTTGTTTCTTTTTTACTCACATTTTATTTACATTTTAGAACTAATTAAAACAAAAGAAAAAAAAACAAAAAAAAAACATTTCTCCTGTATCCTTTCTATTAAAGTATTACATATAATTAAGTACAGAAGTTTGTAGATAAAAAATTGTTTCAGTAATTTAGCTGCTAATTGATTCCGGTTGTGAAAAATTAAAGAACAGGAATGAAAATGTCTGAAGTAATCATTTATACGTTTGATCTTTGTTTTAAAACTAATATTTTTTATATAAATATATTGTTCACATGCCAGGCAACTGCAATAGAACAATTTAATAAATATAGCTTGCTCATAATCTCATACTCTTTTTACCACGGATAGTTATTACTTGTGAAGTATAAAAAGGAAAGTATATAATGAATTCAGTTTTAATTACTATCTGAATTATAAAAACGTGCAAGATTAAAAGAGGAAAAAGAAAGAAGTAACAAAAAATAATACAGAATTGAAATGGAAAAAGCGGCAAGGAAAGATAAATCAAGTTCCATTTTTTCAGTTGTTACTGATAAACTAAGTTCATAATGATTTCTCTATACTGAAGAGTGAGTGATTTGATTTTTACGGCTTATCAACACTTTGTTGGTTGGTTGAAGCCGAAACATGTCTTGGATTGTAAGAATAATTCTTTTGTGGGGAATGAATATGGCACTAACATTTATTTTGAGAATAACAATGATTTTCCAAATACAAGCCTTACTATTTAACCCTATAACTGGAGAGGGATATGGATTCATACATTTTCGAAGACTATTTGCGCGTGTGAAAGTAACGAACCCTACTGTAGTTCGAAATCAGCTCTCCGATTTCTCATTCCGAGATGCTATCTATAATACCAGTCACACATCCTATTGAAGTATGAAAGGTGAAACGTTTATTTTTTTATATTGGCATGCAGAAAAGAAAAAGGGTATCATATTGATATGGTAAATTGAAGTACAGAAATGGGGAAAAGAGGCAAATTGGAAAATACATTTATTACATGAGCATAGTGCCATGCAGCTTATGGTTAATGTTGTGGATACCCTGAATGGAATCCTGCACAAATAAATAAACAACGCCAGTAATTGAGATAGAAAAATAAGTGTATTAAACGTAAGAATACAGACTTGAAGTGAAGATTAGTAGTCCAGGAATGCGGGTTAGTAGAAAGTATATGTACAAATCTCTGTAAGTAAAGCCGTAATCATCTCTCTCTGGACTCTTGTATAACTCTCTGAGAACACCCTGTGTCTGTCTCCGTATCTCTCAATCTGTCTCAACGTATCTCAACGGATCTCCACGTATCTCCACGTATCTCCACGTATCTTAACGTATCTTAACGTATCTCCACTCCAGGTATTCTCTCTGTCAGTATAAGTATACTTTGGACGTGTCCATTTTATGTAAAAAGGAGAGAGGCCCACAACATCCCCCACCTTAGCTTCTTTTTTTTGGGGGGGGGGAGTTAATATTTTTTTCGCTTATGGTCTATTATTAGTGGTTCCGTGAATTTTCTTTTTCGGCTTGTTCTTCTGATCTCCGTGGCTACTTGTGGTTTTTGAATTTCGAAGGCGTCGAAAATCGCCTCCATCGCGTCTTCATTTTCATTTTCGGAAGTTGACGAGTTTGGTTCCTCTACCCGTCTTTTCCGTATCTGATTTATGTGTCTCCTGTGAGTGAATTTTTCACCTTGAATCGTGTATGGAACATTCCCCAGTTTGTTTATTATCGTACCTGTTCCCAGTATGTCATATTATTCTTGAACATTCTGAAATAGACCTGTTCGCCTGGTTTGAAGGATCTTTTAGGCATTATCGGTGTATACCGGTTTTTATTTTTGCTGGGTAATAGTTTATCAAAAGCAGGCCGTATTTTGCGGGCAAACATCACTTCAGCTGGTGAAAGGCCAGATTGTGTGTTTCCGTTCAGGTCGATTCTGTAGACTTGTAGGAACTGTTGTATGGCTCTTTCTGTTGGTACGTTCTCTGCTTTTTTCAGGGCTCTCTTAAGCGTGTCCACAAACCTTTCGGCTTGCCCGTTAGATCGTGGATGGCATGGTGCTATTTTGATATGTTTGACTTGATAAGTCGCACAGAATTCTTGAAAGTCGATCGATGTGAATTGGGTACCATTATCCGTTACAAGGCAATCTACAACGCCGAATCTTGCGAATAACTCGTATAGACAATTAATAGTGATTTCCGTCGTAGGGTTTTGTATCTGAAAACTTCTGGCCACTTGCTAAAGCTATCTACCGTTATCAAGTAGTAATATCCATCTATGGGTCCTGCATAGTCCGCATGGATTCTAGACCAAGGTCTGTCCACCTTAGGCCATATTTTTTGTATAATAGGTGGTGCCTTTGCTGCCGCAGCACAACCTCTACATTTTTCTACCATTTGAGTAATGTCGTTATCCATATTAGGCCAATACACGAAACTTCTCATTAATGCTTTCATACGATTTTTCCCTGGGTGTCCTAGATGAAAGTCCTTCAAAATTCGTCTTTGTAAAGATTTGGGTATGACCACTCTTTCATTATAAAGTAATACGTGATTACAAATTGAAAAACATTCCGCTAGATTTCTTTCTTGTTTTTCTATTTTTCTCTTTGTATTTGTATAAATTCATCCATTTCAGCTTCTCTTCTGATTTCTAAGAAGTTCACTGGTAATTCCCTTACTGTATTGTTTAGAACTTTACTAATTTCGTCTTCGGCTCGCAAAGCCACTTTTACCAAATCTTCCAGAGGTTCGCATTTCGCAGGTACTAATCTAGATAATTCATCCGCATGACCAATTTTCTTCGACGGTAGGAACTCTAGTTTGAAATTATAATTCAATAATATAGTTCCCCATCTCAGAAATTTGTTGACTGTGTAAATTGGTAGTCCTTTTTTTGATCCGAATATAGTGAGAAGAGGTTTATGGTCAGTTTGAAGAGTAAACTCTCTTCCATATATGTATCTGTGGAAGCGAGTTATGGCGAATATTATGCCTAACGCTTCTTTCTCAATTTGCGAATAATTCCTCTCTGCTGGTAACAACGATCTAGATGCGTGAGCTATAGGTTTCCTTGTGCCATCTTGCATCCTGTGTAATATACAAGCTCCCACTCCGTGTGAGCTTGCGTCACTAGCAATGATAATTTCCAATTTGGGATCAAAATGCGTCAGTGCTAGATCAGACAGTTTTTTATGATCTCCTTAAAAGCTTTCTGAAAATCTTCCGTCCAGTTCCATTTGTTATCTTTTTTCAATAATTCATTGAGAGGAGCCCTCAATTTGTGCATGTTTTCAATGAATTCACCGTAATAGTTCGCTAGACCAAGAAAGCTTTGCAACTCTGCGACATTTTTCGGCTCAGGCATATTTTTTATTGCAGATGCCCTATCTGGATATGGTTTTCTACCACTTTCATTGATTATATGGCCTAGATAATTGATTTCTTTTAGAAAAAAATCGCATTTTTTTCTCCTTCACTTTAAAACCAAAATCCTGAATTCTTTTAAAGACTTCTTTAATATGCGTTGCGTGTTCTACATTATCGCTTTTGATTAAAATGTCGTTTAAGTAAGCAGTAGCAAAGTTCTGTTCCATGAGAATGGTATCCATAGTCTGTTGAAAGATTGACGGTGCTACTTTTATCCCAAATGGCAATCTGTTAAATTTGTAAAGTCCTTTGTGAGTATTGATACATAAAATTTTTGTACTTTCTTCTTCTACTGGAATCTGAAGATAAGCTTCGCTTAAATCAATCTTAGAAAATACCTTACCACGTTAAGCTTGGTAAATATTTCCTCCGGAATTGGCAATGGGTAGTGATAATCTTTGATAGCATTGTTTAACCCAGTCGAGAAATCTGCGCAAACACGTGTTTCTCCGGATTTTTTCTTTACGTAGACCACTGGTGCCGCCCATTCACTGAATTCGATTTGTGAAAGAATTACAGTTTGTACCAATCTATCTAACTCCTTGTCAATTTTTTCTATGGTTGCGAAAGGCAGGTTTCGCTTTTTCTTAAATACTGGCTGAACATTTTCCTTTAGTTCAATTTTAGCTGCAAACTTATTACATCGTCCCAAACCGCTCGAGAATAATCCAGGAAATTGCCTGTGTAGTTCTTCTTTTAATTTTGTAGCTTCGGATGGTTCGCACTCTATTTTCTTAAAAAATGAGCTAATGGGTAAATCCCATACGTCAAATTTTTGCGTCCAATCCGTGCCCACCAAATTTTCTGTGTCTTTCATTTAAAATATCTTCAATTTATTTCGTTTTACCATGGAATTTTACGTTTAGAATTACTTCTCCTTCAAAATTGATACGCCTCACTGCAACAGACTTGGCGATTTTCTGTGTATGCATCATGGTCGGTCTATTTAGCTTCCTCCATGTCTGTAAATTAATTATAGTTAGATCCGATCCTGAGTCTAACTGTAATTTTACCTTCTTATTTAAGATCTCGAGTTCCACGTATTTTCTTGTGTTTAGTTTGTCTTCGTAGTCCATTCTAGTAGTTTTTACCCTACTAGTGTGTTTTTGTTTCTGCATTGAGAAGCCTTATGTCCCATTTTTCCACAAGCTAAACAGTTCTTGTATTTAAATTGACAGTCTTTATTCCAGTTGAATCCACCACATCTGTAACATGCAGTTGGGGGGGGGCTTATATTTGCTTTGTTCTCTGTCATTAATCGCCTTATACCTTGTAATTTTTTCTTTATCATAAATTTTTTGTTTTTCTTTCGGGTTGGGTGAAAAACGTAACTTTTTGTTCAACTTACGTATGTGTGCTACTCCCGATTCCTCGATATCCTTAGAGTCTTTTTTTTATACTCAAGCATTTTTAGCAGTCTTCTGACAATTTTTTTAGCGTTAATCCAGGCTCGTTTTGAAGCTTGAAGCTTCGTGAGCATTCTTTTTCGCATTTCACTGTCCTTGGCTTAGACTAATCTCTGTACGAAATTAAAATTGTCCGGAGTCAATTCTGCCAATTTAAAGTCATCGCAATGTTTGTTCACAATTGCGGCGAACGTGAAGTAGTCCTCATTTTCGCTTTTTACGAGGTTGAGACATTTCCACCTTTTGTGAAAAAGTCTTTTGTTGCCAACTTGTTTATGATAGGGAATAAAATAAAATAGAATGAAAGTGAAGATACTAATTAAAAATGAAAAGAGAAAAAAATTAACACTTAAAAATATATTCTTTCAGACTACAGAAACTTTAAACCCATAAACGTTATTTTTATGAATAAAATGTTTCTAAAAGTATTTCTTTCTGAAGGTTTCACAGCAAAATGTATTCCTTTGAATATTCAAACACATAATTCGCTTCTACTTGTGATTGAGCGAACTAGGAAAGATTTGCTTCTTGACTTTGCTTCCATCTGTATTCATCTTGTAAATAAAATTAACGTATCAATTCAAATCGAACTGTTTAGGCGTAGACGTGAGAGGTTCACATTCTGAAATTATGTTATTTCCACGACGCAAATTAATGAGTTTACAGACATTCATTATTTCTCTTCTGTGCACGTTTAACATTCTTACATTTTCTTATTTCTCTTTCTTTCTCTTTCTCTTTCTCTCTCTCTCTCTCTCTTTCTCTGCTAGTATTTTGGACAAGTATAATTTACTTAGGCCATACGAATAGATAGACAATGGTAAATTATTTAAATGATTTCATCTAAAAAGAAATATCCTGTATCCATAGAAGAAACCAATTAATTTTAGAGAAATGTTTAATTAAGTTGTAATCTAATATTATAACTGACTGAAAACGTGTTAAATACTCAGACATTTAAAGAAAATATATACAATAAAATACTGATTTTTAGATAAAAGAAAACAATCGATGTTTTCTCACGAGAATGTATTGTCTGGAACAAAAAATCGTAGCGTTTTTTAATTGAATTTCAAAGACAATATTTAGATATTTGTACATAGCTTTATTCAACCACATATGCCCCATTTTGTTCCACTACATTTGAGGCAGCATCAGGATACATCCACCTAGAATATAATTGATGAATTGGTGTGCGTGGTTATTACAGGCTTCAACAGGCTTTGTGAGGATTGAAATAAGTGGTAATCTGAAGGTGCAACATTAGATGTATACGGCGGGTGCAGTACTGTATCCCAGCTAAGCTACACCAATTTCTGCAGGGGTTTCAAAGAGACGTAAGGTCTGGTGTTGTCCTGATGAAAGACACCACCCTTCAGATTGGTTGAATCTAGATATTATTCGTCGATTCCTGTTTTTAATCGTCCCAATTCGGCACAGTATTTGAATTCAACGTCTAATTTTTCAGGAGCTCGTAATACTAATCTTACAAGATACGAGGGTGGGGTGAAAAGGTAATAGGCTGAATAGAAAGGAGTGATGTTAAAGCTGTGAAATCTTGCATGCATTAATTTCAACTGCATTGTTTCTTTTCGGGTAGAATGACATCTGACTGTTCAAAGAAAACTTCAAACTAGTAGCGACTTATCTTTAAAATGGACAAAATCTGTCAAGCACCTACAGAAAAAAGGGTTTACAGCCCAAGGACATTCATTCTGACATGGTTGCTACATTAGGGGGTGACGCTCCAGCTTTATCAACAATGCAAAAATGAGCAACTGGAATTAAGAGAGGAAGGCAGTTTCTTGCAGATGACCCAAGGCCATGTCCTACAACAGCCAACCAGCGAGGACAATCCATTAATTTTTTCGTTAAATCGTTTGTTTCTCAAATATCTTACCGATTCAAGTACTTAAATGTTTTCTAATGCCTTACAATGCTCATGTGATATATATGGAATATCTTTATAGGGTTTCGTGTCGTGTAACCGTGATTAATTTAAATAAGCTTTTCTATTTAGTCACTATCAATGACAGCCTGGCTGCCGGAACGTTATAGGCAGATAAAAAAATATGTATGTATATGTATATATATGTATATTGTATGGTATTTTCCTTCTTTTCAGAAATAAAAGAACATCAAATGACGTAAATTTTTCGCATTTTTCACTTTTAATGTAAAAAACATTTAAATTCTAAATCCATATACAAATCGTATAGAAAGACACGTTGAAATGTCACCTTCCAGAATAGAATATATATGTCATAAATTTCATTCGCGTATGAAACGAAATCACGTATTCAAATGCTACATGTTGAAAAAACTTTTCTTCCAACACAGTATTAGTAAAATTTGGAACTAAAGATTGTAACAAAAACTAGCTGTTTATTAAAACTGACTATATACAATAGTATAGTGATTCTAGTTTTGATAGAATTACATACATAGCACGAAAACGTGGAGCAAAATGTGTTGAAAGTAACTCGTGTTTCCTGCTCTGTAAACATCAGGGACTGAATTCATATGAAGCCTTAATTATAGGTTGAAACGGAATATTTCACAAAGATGGGTCAATTAACTACAATAAAATCCGATTGTTTTGCATGCATTTTATTGGGCCTTTGAATGCATTCACTTCTTCGAAACTCTGTCATTAATTCTATGGTAGACACTAAAATTGGTGAATGACACATCTATTATTACATCAAAATTTTTAGACGCCCTACTCGGATAAGACTGATTACTGGAGACGTGCGTATAGAAAGAAAAATTTCGATAATAAACAGAATTACAAAAACACTCGTGTACTGGTAAATTTCCTAGTTTAAAAACACATGTTATATACATACATATATACACATGTATATTCACACACACATATATATATTTATTAAAGACATATTTTTATGTTTAACGTTGTTATTTTATAGATACAAGTATTTAAGCAAATGCTCTGTTTATGATAAACAGTATTAAATAACATTTACCGGCCTGAATGTCCGAGAAATTTTCATAGAAAATTTACGTTCTTTGACAGGATTCGAACCTGCATCCTATACGGAACCGTCATATACGCTGACGTGCCTTTACCGCTTGAGCTACAAAGAACCAATCGGTAGACAAGGTCGAATTTACTGCTTATAAACTCCAACTTTCCATGAATCTCGGACATTCATAACTGCTCTGGCGTATCGAATGTAAACAAATGACGTCATATATTAAAAAATGGACAAGGTCCGACAATTTATTTATTAAAGACATATTTTTATGTTTAACGTTGTTATTTTATAGATACAAGTATTTAAGCAAATGCTCTGTTTATGATAAACAGTCATTTACCGGCCTGAATGTCCGAGAAATTTTCATAGAAAATTTTCGTTCTTTGACAGGATTCGAACCTGCATCCTATACGGAACCGTCATATACGCTGACGTGCCTTTACCGCTTAAACATAAAAATATGTCTTTAATAAATAAATTGTCGGACCTTGTCCATTTCTTAATATATGACGTCATTTGTTTACATTCGATACGCCAGAGCAGTTATGAATGTACGAGATTCATGGAAAGTTGGAGTTTATAAGCAGTAAATTCGACCTTGTCTATCGATTGGTTCTTTGTATCTCAAGCGGTAAAGGCACGTCAGCGTATATGACGGTTCCGTATAGGATGCAGGTTCGAATCCTGTCAAAGAACGAAAATTTTCTTTGAAAATTTCTCGGACATTCAGGCCGGTAAATGTTATTTAATACTGTTTATCATAAACAGAGCATTTGCTTAAATACTTGTATCTATAAAATAACAACGTTAAACATAAAAATATGTCTTTAATAAATAAATTGTCGGACCTTGTCCATTTCTTTATATATATATAATAGCCTTTTCGTTACACACACATATATATATAATAACCTTTTTTGTTTATAATTAAGATGCATCTGGTTGCAATAAAACAATTTAATAGAGTCTTTATTTTTGCTTATATTAAGTTGGTTGCTTATATTTTCTAAATTTCTTTAAAGCATGGTTTTGAAAATGATTGTTGATAAATGTTTGTTTTATGTCGCTTAATTCTGTATAAAACAGTGTATCGGAAAAGATAATCATTTTTGCACGATAAATCATGTTTTTTGTAACACCCATTTTATATTTTGTAGACATTCTCTTTTATAATTAAGGGGACATTAATTTTTACTGATGAGTTTTTTTTTTATATATTGAAGTGATAAAATAATCATTATTAGTATCTACTAGAACGCAGATTATACGTTTTGATTTTTTTATAAAAAACGATAAATCTAAGGTATTTTGTTAAGATCAATGTATATTTATATACCGGTGAATCATAATTTTAATCATAAGCAAGACGAAAAGGGTATTAAAATTATAACTCGCCGGGATGTAAAAGTTAATGATCCTAATATGTAAATTAGATTTCTCATATATATATATATATATATATATATATATATATATATAATTATTTATTCGAAAATTATAACATAAGCATGTTATAAAATCACTACAAAAATTTTGTTTCATTTTGCTATTTTGTTTCAACACTTCTGGTGTCTTATCAAGTAATGGTTTTGAATGTACAATAAAGGGTTTTAAAAGCTTCAAATCAATCAAGCATTCCTCGCAAGGGGAAACGCTGTTACATAAGCTGGAATGACCAATCAAAATACAAGTATATGAGAATTCAAAAAACTTGACAACGGACTTTAAGGTTATAATAATTATTTAATGCTTTAATGTTGCGCTTAGACTAAAGTAAAATTCATTCTAACTAATAAATATTAAATTATACTATAAAATTTAAAATTACCAATTTTAAATTTAATCTATATTAAGCTTAAAATTATAAAGTTATTTAAAGAAGAAACCGAGGAAAAAAATACATATGTTTTTTTCTATTTATTTTGTTTTTATTGAAATTAAGTTGGAATAAACGTTAAGATCCAATGCTGCTCTGAACTTCATGACAACGTAGATACATTTGAAGCAAGAACATGGGCAGGGGAGGATGAAATCTTGCACAAAACAATACATACACAATCAGATTATAATACATAAGCACGTAGACGTATTTAGATATATAAACACGCAAAAAGCGACGAGACAGGAAATAGCTTCACGACCCTTAAAAAAACAAAAAAAGAAAACGACAACATACATATACAATGAAAGGTACACACAAGTGATCATACATACAGACACCGCGACAAAGACACGTACATACACACACATACATTGAGAAAAACCTGCCGATACACCCATCAAGAAATATTCAAGTTTGAAAATGTTATTAAACGAATTCTAAACCTCTTATTAGAATATAAATTAAAAAATGATCCATTGTGTATTTAAAGATTTAGGTCTTAGAACTACAGTTACAACTAACATTAAACAGGTACATTTTCTGGACGTAACCCTAGACCTTACTAGCAACACTTTCCAACCTTATGAGAATGTTAATTCCAATCCAGTATATGCACATCCCAATTCCAACCACCCCACTTCTGTTATCAAGCACATACCCTCCTCCATTGGATTTAGGATTAGTACTAACTCTTCTAACAAAGAGGTTTTTAATAAATATTGTGATTTTTACAATTCTGCCCTTAAAAATAGCGGATACAAAGGTACCACTATTCAATATAGAAATCCTGTTAATTATGACCATAATAAGAAAAGAAGATCTAAGAAGATCATTTGGTTTTCTCCCCCTTTCAATATAATGGTTAAAACTAAACTAGGAAGTAAATTTCTAAACCTCATCAAGAAACATTTCTCTGACCCCGAAACTAACCAACTTAGTAAAATATTCAATCCTAATACACTTACATTAAGCTATATTTGTGTGGATAACCTAGAGAAAATAATTGAGAAACATAACAACAGAGTCTTTAACAAGTATAGGGACTCAAAAAACTTGACTATTGACCAGGATGCAAGCAGTACATCTGAGTATAATGACACTAATAGCAACTTGTGCAATTGTAGGAATCCAAATAATTGTCCATTACAGAATAATTATTTGACTAGTTCTCTAGTTTATCTTAGTACAATCTCTACACTAGAAAACCCAAATATCAAAAAAAATTATATTGGTAGCACTATGAGTTCATTCAAAGAACGTTGGCGGGGGCATATGCAATCTTTCAATAGTAGCAATTATAAACATAAGACTTCCTTATCCAAGTATTTTTGGAGTCTAAAAGAGAAGAATAAAACACCTACTGTTAAATGGAAATTAATCAAGAGAGCCCGAACATGTAATTCCCTACATGCTCCTTGCTATCTATGTCCTAACGAAAAGTTTGAAATAATTAGATTTAAAACTAAGACCCATTTCTTAAATCAAAGAAATGAACTAACCGTTAATTGTAAACACAACTATAAATTTAACTTACTATAGGGGTAGTAATAGTTTCAACGATAAAGATATATTACTGTAAGTTTAGTAGGTTATTACTTTTATTACCTGATGGTCCACCTATCGATATGGGTATGGGTTGGTGTAGTTGTATTGTGTTGTTCGTGTCTTTACGTGTGTGTTTTTTTGATATATATATATATATATATATATATATATATATATATATATATATATATATATATATATATATATATAAGTAGTGAAAAAAAACGAGAAGAGAAGAATTATATATGTATATATGTTTGTGTGTATGTGAATGTATATATTTCTATTTGCGTGTACTTCTGTATGAATGTATATGTTTATGTGTATGTATGTGTGTGTATATATATATATGTGTGTATATATATATTGAATGTGTATATGTGTATGTGTATATACGAATATATCTGTACTTATAGTTATATGTGTGTGCATATATATATATATATATCCATATATATATATCCATATGTATATATGTGTGTGTCTTTGTGTTGATACCTGTTATATGTGTGCTTGTTTGTAAGTTTGTGTGCTTGTGTATGTGTTGGTGTGTAAACTTAGGTATGTGTCTGCATGTACGTGTGTATGTGTATGCGTATATGTTTATATATATATATATATATATATATATGTATGTGTGTGCGTGCATATATATGTGTATATGTTGATGTGTATATATGGGTATTTATACATGTTCATATATATATGTGGGTGTAATTCGTATATATATGTATATCTTAGTGTCTTCGAATGTATCATCAATACTAACTAAAATCTATTTTTGTTTGATATTTTTTATAATTGCTTATAGACTTAATATTCAACAGTTCGTATAATAATCCTATACTTGTATATATATATATATATATATATATATATATATATATATATATATATATATATATATATATATAGCCATTGCAAATTTTATATTTTACTAATACACTGGATTCTCTAACGTTTGAGTTACTCTATACCGATTAATAAAGTTTCCTAAGCCACATTTTTCATAAAAATAAACACCTTGCAAAGGACTAAAACTGCAAATAATTTTCCTATTGAGATAGAAGATATTCACAGTTTTGCAAGCGATGTTGATTTTATTTTGTTTGTAACATCGACATTTGAACTTCATATTTGTTTATTGAATATCATGAATTTTTAGGATAAACCGTCGCAGGATGTAACTATTTTGCTTCTACATGAACATGGGAAAATTGAAACTTCATGTCTTCAATATAATTACGAGAATAAATAATTATGTTCTCAAAAAAGATTACTTTTGATGTTGCTGTTAGACAATATTTGGCTTCGAAATGATTTCATTTATTTTAATAAAACTTGTTATATTGTTTGATTCTTGAAATAAAATGTGACACCTCATATACCAATACAATGAAATATAAATATTCAAGCAATCATGGTTATGTTGCTGCTTTTGTAGTTGAATTTACGCCATATCTATTTGCCTTGACTGTCTTTCTTAATTGTCATCCGAAATAAATTATTTATACTCAAACAAGAACAATATCCAAAAATACTTATGTGTAGTACATATCAAGTCGTCATGAATGCTAAATGTATTTTGTTTCACTTAACAGTGAAAAAGAGAAAACTCATTTAATGCGTTGCTCTGCACAAAAACCAAGTTAGTTGGCGTGGAACATATATCCGTTAAGGAATACTTTTTACTTCTACCGTAAACCTTGATGTTATACAATATATCACTAGCAATTGTACACATTACAAAAATCCATGTCATATCAGTACACTTTTTTCAACAGATAATATCAGAAAATGAGCGAATTTTTAACAACTCATATATATATATTTGCTTAATGCATCGGAATCAACCGTCATTCTGATCTTGTGATCCTTTTCATGATTGCAAATTTAAGATATGCGGGTTAGGTTTAAGTAAATACAGTTCTGAGAAGGAAGCAAACAGTCTCATTTAATTCTTGTAGTTTACATTGATGTACATTCTTCGTAATATAAATCTCTTGTACTTATGCACACTCTAAATAAAATATACAACCTTTCGTCAATTTCAAATGATTTGTTTTAAATGTATAAGTCAGCAAAAGGTATCGATCTTTTATTTAAAATATTTTATAATCACATTCATCATTTAAATGTAACACTTGCGAGGACCATTCAGGGTGGAGAAGAAAATGATATTAAGTTCCTAACAGAATTTATATTATTTAAGATTAAATATCTGAAACGTAAATCATTTAAAATATTTGTCCAGGTGGTTACAGTAGTATTCAAACTTATTTCGAATTTGAAACGATTTCTTTAAACAGAAAAAAGAAACACAAAATATATAGCAGAAAACAAAATAGAAGTATATACGAGGGTAAGTAAAAAATTATAGGAACTTTTACCATAACATATCTTTAGGTTTGTCACACTGCCTTTTGCCCATGCGTGCTTATAGTTAGTGCTATTATGGTCACGTGATCGAAGTTTGTGCTTGATCGCGCCAGTTTTCATTCGGCAGTTACAGTGTAAACATTGTCGTTCTACTAAGCAGTGTGCGCCAAGGAGGTTCAAAAGCAGTAATCTGATTTTTCTGGTCGGAAGGCTGAAATTCATTTGGAGGCTTTTAACACGACAGTGCACTACCGCGAAGAAGTGTGTATGAGTGAATCCAAAAGTTTAAAAGTTGCCGGACAAACATGACGCACGAAGAAGAAGCAGGACACCCGTAAACCTCTACCACTAACGAGAAGATTCAGCAAGCTCGAAAGATGGTAATGGCGAACCGGAAAGTTATCATCAATGAGGTAGCATGTTCTCTGAAGATTCTGATCATTGCTCCTTGCTTCTTCTTGATGCACACTGCTAGTGGATTGACCATGTTTACACTGCAATAGCAGCGAGGAAACATGCATGATCAAGCTCAAAATTCGATCACATGACCACAATAGTAGCAACTATAAGCACACATGAACAGAAGGCAATGGGACAAATCTAAAGATATGTTATGATGGTAGTGCAGATAATTTTTCCTTAACCTCGTAACATATTTAAAACTGTGTTACGGCAATTTAGAATTATTTTAATTATATATGACTAGCAATGATAACCAAAGTTACGCGCGCCAAGTCTTTTTGCCTTGCTATTCTACGTAATCGCTTCTTAAAGATTTGTGTAAGCTGTAAAATGGTATGAGCGAAATTGATATATTTAAAGCAGTTTAAACATTTTGCTAACCATGTTAGAATATAATCTAATATAATAAAATGAAGTTTCAGTATGATTATCCGCTATAAACTGATAAGCTATGGAGAGCCACAGGCTATTTAAAGTTGACCTATGACCTTAAGATCATGAAATAAGAAAGAATAAAGTCATAAATAATCTTTAAAATGTTGAACATTCTTTATTTTCGTTGTGAATGAAAAATTATTCTCAAAAAAAAAAATTATTCTCAGGAATGCTGAAATTATATTTTAGAATGACTTCATCCAAACGTAATTTCCGTTGTGCATTTTTCATCTTCAAATACCTTTTTTCTGATATTTTTAAAATGTTAAAAATTATTTTAAAAATATGAATAAAACGAAGAACGTAACCTGAGCATCAGTACAAAAAAGACTTGCCCAGGAGAGGCTGAGAAAACGAATCTCAAGAAGGCTCCTCTATATAAACTACTGATAGATCAAATAGATCAGTTGATAAAAGGATGACTTCTCTCAAATTATCTTGGTACACTTCTCCAGTAGTATCTAACACGATCCTATGACAGATAGAAAGTAGTTCAAATTGGAGATTTTACTAAGATATGTACATTTTGTAGGGCAAAGAAGTTCACATGAAAAGCTTCAGGGATGTGTTCTCTAGTGGAAAAGTGAGACTACGACTTCTGAAACATTTTCCACAGCCACTGGGTGTGTTACTGCAGGAAGATTCACCAACGTCAAAAAATAGCTCGGCAACACTGTCTATCAGTATAATTATTCCTTCAAATAGCATGTGGTGCATACAAGGGTGTGGTTAAGCCTGGATTCATACCTATAGTCAAGGATCAAGAACAAGTTTACCATCTCATTTACTCTTCAGACCATCTACAAATAAGTAACGTAAGTTGCACCTAAATGTACCATTTGGCACCAGAAACCAATCTACTTTCAAAGTGAGGTAAAAAGTGCAAGACATTAGCAATGGTCTCTTCATGAAATGCAGCTACCCTCATAAGTGGAAAAACTCTCCCTTGTGCATTCAAGCTGACGCTTAATCTAATCCAAGCAGAGTTTCAAGTATGCAATTTTTCAGAGATCAACAATGGGATCAGTAGATCTGTTTGATTGTATGGTATGAATGCAAAATATCACATTCTGGAACACCTGAGCCTCTAGATAAAACTCTTCAAAGTATTAGGAATAAAATGGTTGGAGGTACTGTGGTTCTTACCGGAGATTTCAAACACTACCAGTCGTACGAAATGGAACAAAGACTGATGTGATTAAAGCTTGTAAAAAGCCATCCCAAATCCGGAGATTTATAATAAAGCTTAAGCTTACTACCAATATGAAAGCACATCTTTTGGGGTACCAAGTAGCAGGTCTCTCACAAGCTACTAAGCATTGAAAATGGAATACTGCCACCGAATGCGCAGCCAAACTCATGTGCTCCTATGTGGGCATATACTTTCAACCTTCAATAAACTCAAAAACGTGTTACATATCATAAGAGAAAACTTTAAGAATCCTCAGCTGCTACGTCACAGAACCCATCTATCTCCAGTTAATGATACAGTAGATAAAATAAACTTGGATCTCCTCCAACTCCTACCTGAAACAACATCATCGTTCCGATTCGTTAACACCGTTATCAACCAAGATCAGGCAATTCAATTTCCAATTGAATTCCTTAATTCTCTCCAACCACCAGGCATGCCATCTCACAACCTTATTTTGAAAAAAATAGAGTTCCAGTCGTACTACTGGGAAATCTGAACCCCGCCATGTTTTTGTAATAGCACCGGATTGATTATCAAGGCAATGTAGTACAACATTATTGAAATCAATAATCACTCTAAATAACAGCAGTGAAGATGTTTTCATTGCAAGAATTCTCCTCATACCATCAGACCAACCATTTCAGTTTAAACGACTTCAGTTCTCTTTGCGCCTAAGCTTTGCAATGGCAATTAACAAATCATAGGGACAATCACGCAAGGTTGTTGGTTTAACCCTCCAGAATCTCTGTTATATGTTGGTTAATAACGTATAAGAAGCAACAAAAACCATTACACAAATATCTCACGAAAACGTTGTGTATAAAGAAGCTCACCGTTGTGTATAAAGAAGCTCGAGTTGTGTATAAAGAAGCTCGAGTTGAATTTGCATCTCCCCGAAGAAATACAGTGGTTCGCTAAAATGTGCGGGATATGGCGGGTCTTCGCTGTGAAAGTTAAGATTGGTGGAACTAAGGAGTGTATTTCATCTGAACACCTTCAATGGAAATAGCGACAGAGTTGCGAGAGGCTTGCGACATTTCGTCTGTGAGAAAGTGTTTGTAGTGCGGAAAATAATTCGTCACATACGAGTACGCTGAGACGCTTTTGGACTCTGTCAAGAGTGGAAAGTGAAGACTGAGCTTACATAGTAGCAGTACTCCATTTTCGGTCTGATCTGTCTGTTGTAAAGGTAGAGGATAGCCATAGGAGTCAGATACTTGCTGGTGCAAGGACCAGACCATTTTCCCAACATCTTTGATGATGGATCATATTTAAGAGTTCTACCTGATGTCTGGGTTGAGTTTAAGTTCCATTAGACCGAGGTACGGTAGAGTAATGTATAGAGACTCGGGTTGAGGAATCGGAGAGCCGAGTTCGAATTCCAGTAGAATCCATTACATTCACTTACGTGCTTGGGAAAACTATGAATTCTCTTCTCCTTTCACCACCAGCTATGAGTAAATAGCAAGACAGGCCGGATTCTATAGTCTTGGATGGCAACTGGTCTACAAAGAAATGGCAATTTACTGCGGGAAAAAAATCTTCCTCGTCAGTCATGTATAGAAAATATACATGATCGTCTAAGCGTGCATCACGCACGGCACATAACTGAGTGAGACCGAGTGGTAAAAATTGGTTCAAAAGAAATAAAAAAAATTCCTCGGCTGAGTAGGGAGAAAGATTTCCGAAGAATCTTAAGTTTCAAGAAATATGCACAAACGAAAAAAAAACAACAAATTATCCAGGCAAGATGATCAGATTTGATTGATCGGGAGAATAAAATGAATATCTACCAAATAACAGATATAACCTCCCCAGAAGACCACAAGTTGAAACTAGAGGAGAATTAAAAGTCAAAATTTATCAGACATAAAAATGAAAGTAGTGTTCATTACGGCTGGATCGTTGGAAACGAACCCAAAAAAAAATCTTTGCTAAAAGATTAGAAGAATTAGAGATCCGGAAAGGAACTGTTGAATTTGACGAAAATATTCTAAAGAGTATTGGAAATTTAAAGAGATTTCATCTTTATTTCAAGAAATAAACAAAAGATTCAAATCATAAAAATAATAGTGGTTATATACCTTTACAAAACTTTGTCAAATGGAAGAGTCGACGTCCGCCATATGCCTTGTATATTTCTTGCTATAGTAAGCATTATCTACCGAACTCCTGGCATTCCCCAGAGCTTTTCTTTGGCAACTTGATTTCTTCCACGAATGAATGCCGACGTGATTGCGAGAAATGCGGTTAGATATAACCTTGCTTTGTAAAAAATCTCGACATGCTGCTGTGCGTCCTTAACGCTGTCTAATATTCCATATATATGATTTGTAAGAAAAAAGACTTCAGCAAAGTAGAAAAATAAGTGATGAACTTGCCTCACGCTAGATTATTTTCTGAATATTTTTGTATTTATTTTATTATTGTTTACATTTGCTGCATTTGCTCTTATTTCAGAACATAAATTCAATTATCATGTTTATCACAAATTCTTTTCACTAAACATTTTCATAATCGATAGTTTTTCTGGTATTAAAACAACTTACAAAACTGACGCTTATCATTTGATAATTAGTTAAATATATCAAATTTATATTGACTCCTTTTTTGCTTGCAAAATTTAAAAGCTACACGAATATATACATGTGTGTGCGTGCGTGTACGTGTGTTTATATATATATATATATATATATATATATATATATATATATATATATATATATATATTTTAAGCAAATAAGTATCCACTAAGCAAGTTTTATTAAATTCAACCGACATAGTCTGTATGCTGATTTTTTATTATATTTTTTAAAAATTTTAGAATAAGAGGTTTTATCAGGATCGAAATTGTGAATAAACTGTTCAGAGTTTACTTTTATTCTGCTGTTTTTAGTCAAGTACTTTCGAACGTCTCGGTCATTATCAAGAACCCTGTACTATTATTGTGGGAGGCAAAATTTCATGGGCTACATCCTTGTATTTTATAAAGACTGACAAGTTTGAAAGTCTAAGTTGACTTATCATGTGTAACGGTTAAAGGGAATGAGACTGCATGAAAGATAATACATTAAATATGCGTTTTCCTTTTTCGTTTTTTGTTTTACATGCATATTAAATATACTATACAAACTTCAGGTTACCATCTCCTCTGATGAAATATATTGGTGCCGTATAGTATATTGGTATTATCCAGTGAGACTTAGTTTATGTTAATAGTTGTATTTTGGTTGTTCGTGATTTGCAAATCGAAATGTATACGAATTGTACCTTGATAACGCTCTATCCCTGCAAAATTACATTACATGACATTAAAGATAAACTAAACAAAGTCGAATATACAATAGAAACACTTACGAAACAGAAACAAATAAGACTTTACCTTTCCTAGATATCAGTTCATACCATACTGATAATGTGCTAAAACTGTGTCTATCGGAAATCAGTTAATAAAATGATCTTATAAATTTCTATTCTCAACATAACAACAAAATAAAACCTGGAATAATTATTGGTTGCTACTTAAGAGCTCTCAGAATTTGTAACCCTCAATATTTAAATGACGAGAGGGAATAGACTGAAAGTACATTTAAGTTCCTACAATACCCTAATTATTTCATATTCAACGCGAAACAAAATGCTCGTAAAATATTTATAATTAAAAGAGGGGACTATTCTAACAAATCTAACTAATCAAAATATATTATTATACCAACCAAGTCTCTCACAACTACAATTGAAATAAGATATTTAGGTGTAACGTAAAATTTGTTAAACTACTTATAAAACAATAAAATACTCAACACAAAACAAAATAATAATAAGTTAAAACTTGAATGAGGAATTTACTCTGTCATCTGTAATGATTGCCATAAGAAATGCATAGGAGAAACTTTAAGGAATTTAAATAAAAGATTATATGAACACAAAAGTGTTCTTTTACAAAACAAGACACTCAATGCATTAGATGTTTACCGTAAAAAGTCTGACCATATTCGATTTTAAAATATTACTCTAATCAATGAGAAAGCAATTTACTGATACAAAAGTACATAGAAATGCTTTAATCGCTAGATCATTCACAGTAAATTTACATCCAGGATCTTACAACATTTCGCTTTTTTTTTGGTTGATCTTCTATTATCAAGAAACTAAATAAAATCAGCTAGACTATATACCCAAACACATATTTAAAAATTAGATTTAAAAGTTTAAAATTTCAACGCCTTTTTTCCTTCTTGCGCTTTTGTAGTCAAATCAATATAATAATCACTTTAGTCCGATGAAGTCGTAAAGGGCAAAACATGTCACACGAAAAACATTTTACACTTTGTCATTGCATATATATATATATATATATATATATATATATATATATATATATATATATATATTTTTCATATAGATAAAACAATTTACTCACTACATAGATGCATCTTCGTTTCGGTACATTTAAATTGTTTTTGTC